>CM039679.1:307850428-307977928 GCA_022537955.1 Schmidtea mediterranea | reverse complement strand
TACAGAATCATGTATTCAAAATGTTTTCAAATTAGAACATACAGTAAAAGTCTTGCCGGCGCATTCTGTATGGCAGACGTCCAGTTGAGCGTATCGAATTGTTGAAGTAAGTCGCGAATTTAGAGTGATTATACAAATGGGTAAAGTAGTCCATGCATATATGCTGTTTTTATTAATTGAATTGAGTTTTGTAATTCTATTCTCAATAAATTTTGTAAATAAATCGTAAAATGTTTTTTTATTATTTAAGGAGGTCTTGAAGCACTTGCACAATTAATTGTTATAAACAATAGTGTTCTTGGTGATAGAGCTAATAATTATCATTTAACTGTTCGTAGATACGCTTGCATGGCTCTAACTAATCTGACTTTTGGTATTAGTGAAAATAAAGCATTACTATGTTCAATTCCTCCAGTTCTCGCAACTTTAACAAATTTTTTATCTAGTTATTGTGAAGAAGTGAAACAGGTAATTAATTATTTAAATATATAAACTAAGTTATTGTTATTATCATTTATTATTATTATTATTATTATTATTATTATTATTATTGTTATTATTATTATTATTATTATTATTATTATTATTATTATTATTATTATTATTATTATTATTATAATTATTATTATTTTTACATATTAACTTATTTTTACAATGACATGAATTTTTTTTCATTTCAAAATGAAAAACAATCAGAAGTGAAAACTAGAAAATGTTCTTTCAAAACTTATTTTTAATTTTTAAAATACTCAAAAACATATTTACAATAGCGCTTGCCTACACAGGAAATTGTAATGAATGTTTAATCACAAAAATACTAATCTTCAGCTAGCCGGTTTAAGCTTTTTCTTATCTGGTCAATCTAATAAAGAATTTTTGCTTGAATGAGGTAGAGGATTAAAACTATGCGGAAATATTTGAAATTATGCGTTTTTATAACTTCCAATTATTATGAAGTTAAGGATTAATCAAAATCTCTCTAAAAGAAAATTATTCTTAGAATTTCATTTATATATAGTTGAAGTCCTGCGTATATGAAAACGAAGTTCAAAATGTATTCGGAATGACATCCAATGAATTTTGTAACCAAAAAGTTAATATTGTTGGCAATATGTATTAACGTTTGATTGATGGATTGAAAATACCGTCCTATGTCTCATAATTATTAAGAAAATTTTCCTACTCCATATAACTGGGAATTCAGTACCATTAACGTATCATCTCATCTTAACACTCTATATCAGATGTGATTATAATGTGCACAAATTTAGAATGTAGGTTACTTTTCACTCATTTCTTTACCCAAATTTAGGTGTTTTTTGTTTCAACATCTTGTTCAAGTCGTGATCACCACCTCTAATTTGTATTTTTGATAACCATAACATAAAAGGAAGTTTAAGAACATATTTGATTGAATCACTAAGTGAATAACAGCATTGCTGTTGTAGAAATTTTTATGATGAAAATAGTGTCCTGTTAGAGTGTTAGAAGTGTTCGTTAGAGTTCGTTGTCCGAACATTTGATCATTATCCATACGCACAGACCTTTCAGAAAAGTGTTTGGTGCCCGGTTTATTCACAGACCGAACTGTTCGTTAAATGGTTATTTACTGTAAATTGAATATTTATTTAGTACGTAAAATATTATTTTTAATAAAAATTCATTGAAGAGAATTTTCAAAGCTAAACTTAAAACTAGAAATGGTTTTCCTGACGAATAAATTGAATAAGAATTAATTTGATATGTATCATAACAGTTTATCTGAGAAAAATATAATATTATTTTCCTAATTGGCGGAAATTATCTGAGATCTTCTATTTCAAAGATAGCGAGAATGAAATTTTCAGTAAATATAAATGAGTTTCGAGAAAAGAAATTTTAAAATTATTTTTGAATAAATTTATTTGTATAAATATTTTGTTTTTCAAATACTTTTGGGAGTATTGTTTTATGTAATTTTAATTTTCTATAAATTTAGTTATATTCATAATAATATAGATGATATTATTTTCACTAAAATGTTTGACGCTAATTGCCATCAGGAAGAATTCATATGATTAAAATATTTTTGTTACAGGCAGTGCAATTTGTACTTTATTAGAGTTTTTATTAAAAACTATTGACATTCTTCACATGATTTTTATAAGGTTTTCGTGTTTTTGAGTTATATTTATACTTTACCAATTTTGATTATGTTTAAATTTTCACAATAACAATTTCGAACAATATTTAGGTTGTATAAATATTTAAATTATCATTAAGAAATGTTTTAAATTCTACTTCATATAATAAGTTTGAAATTTTGCTAATATTCTTAATCTTAATTTTTATTTTCTCATTTGAATTTTGAAATTAAATACACCAATTTCTCGCTTTACATAGTAGTTTCATTGCTGGGAATTGTTATATATATATATCAAATATATTTGTATTATGCTCTATATACTTTTTATAGGATTAAAAATATTTCCAGTAAAATTGTCTTTTAAAAAATTGTATTTCTAAATTTTTTTTGAGAATCCTTTACTTTATACAAAACACTGGTTTTATAGTAGAATTACGCAAAGTGAGGGATAGGTGCATTACAAAATTTTTGAAGTTATTTAAAAAATTAATTTTGTCACAAATATATATATATATGTTATATATTAAGGTTGCAGCATCAGTTATTAGAAATCTTTCCTGGAAAGCTGATGATGATATAAAATTACGTTTAAGAGAAGTAAATGTATCTAAAGTTTTAACATATGAATCGATGAAATGCGCTAAAGAAAGTTGTTTAAAATCATTGTTGAGTGCGTTATGGAATATAAGTGCACATTCAAAAAGAAAATAAAATCGATATATGCGAGTAAGAATAATTGGCATAATTTTTTTAGGAGATTTCTTAATTGTTGTGTTTAAGGGTAAATGGTGCTCTAGCGTACTTTGTGGATATTTTAAATTTTAAAACTATAGCACTTGTAGAAAATAGTGGTGGCATTTTGCGGAATGTATCAAGTGTTGTTTCTACAAATGAAAGTTACAGGTTTGTAATTTTATATTACTTGCATTTTATCCGAAACTTCCAATTAAGAATCGTAATTAAATTTTTAAAAAAAATAATAATAAATGAAATATATTCCGTTGAAATTATTGTCATCATCAGCCGGCTTTCTGATTGAATGTTAATTGTAGGGAATTGTGATTTAATCATCGATACCTCACATAAAATTCTTTTCTACTTTATAAAACTATTTATAAAAAAATTTAAAATCTTTAGTTTAAAAATTAATATTAGATATTAACTTTTAATATCAGTTTTTCAATAGTAAATCTTGTAAATTTTATTGGAATAAACTGAGTTGTGTATCCGTTATAAATAAAAATCAGAGAAAATGTTTCAAAATTGTAGATTTTATAAAGTTAAATTTAATGATAACCAATTTTATTTAGATTATTTTTTTATAATTGAACGGAATTCATATTTTTTATGGGGCGAACATAAATCATATTATGTGCTTTAGAAAAGGAGAGGGTTGTTTTAAAATGTGACGTCAGATGACATAACATCAAGCATCAACATTTTCTTAATTTTTTGATTTAATATTTTATGATAATGTTTTACGACAGAAGTTTGTGACGATATATTTTAAGGGTTGTAAGGTGCCAAAAATGAACTAAAATGGTTTGACCTCATATGTGGACGGCCTTAATATTACCTCTTGATTTTAATGCATTCATGTTTAGGGTTTAATATGGTATAAATGTGCAACATTAAGATGAAATATTTGTTTATTTGAGGAGTCACCTTTTAACTTTGAGGACAGACAGAACTTTAAGTTGTAAATATTAGTCATTAAGTTATTTTTAATATAATTATAAATGTTTTCATTTTACTTTTTGATTTATATATGAATAAACCGAGAAAATTTATTGAAAACCACTAATAAACTGTTTTTTGAATCGCAAATTTTTTAGAATTAACAGAAGAGATTTTTTATATTAATATATATAATTGTTTTTAATGTTCTAGTAAAATGAAAGTTTATAACTACATATCTGGATTTAAAGACTGCACTACTGAATTATGTAATTCTGATTTTTATAAATTTTTATTAATGAGTTAATATTTAATTATTTTTGATTAATTATGAACATTTTTTACATTTCAATTCTCAATTAATTTATTACAAAGTCAAATCGAATATGTAGCTACTCTGACCAGCATGAAAAATATTTTTCCTAAATTAATTAGTTTAATTTAATTTAATTTTAAATATCCAGAAATATATTTAGATAACTCAAAAATTTCATATATTTAATATATCTTTGTTATTCATGAATATTTATACAATTTTTAATACTTATTTTCTAAGTAAATTTTTAATTAAAACATTAGTGTTTTGTAGGAGCATTTTGTTAAAAATTTTAATACAACTTGATTTTATTATTGCATTTTTTTCATTAACAGATTTTGACATTTATTTTCGCTATTTTTTCATTCATGAATTTTGTAACTTTTACTGTTCCAAAACATTTTCAACCAACGACCTCTTGCTCCTTACAACATGTACCAGTGTACAATTTCTCCAATTATATGTATATCAAAGTTATAAAATTACACACTCATTTATAATTAACAATTAATTTTAAGTGAAAATTTTTTTAGGAACATTTTAAGAAAAAATAGCGCATATCAAATACTTCTGAAACAATTACGTTCATCCAGTCTTACAATTGTTGGAAATGCATGCGGTACATTATGTAATTTATCAGTAGATTGTATTGAGGATCAACAGTTGTTGTGGGATTTGGGCGCTGTAGGGATGCTAAAAAATCTTGCTCATTCTAAACATCGTACTATATCTACGGGATCTGCTGCTACTCTAAAAAATCTTTTATCGGCTAGAGCTTCACTAAATATTGCAGAGCACACTTTAATCAATGCTTTGAAAAGCAATTCAACAAGTAGTTCCAATACACCAGATTCTTCACCAAGGATTCTTAGTCCTTCTCCATCTCTTCATGTCCGAAAATTAAATGCTCTTGAATCAGATATCGAAAATATATTACGTACAAATCAATCTATTTCAGTTTCTTCGGAAAATAAAAGTGTACACGATCTTTATTCTGTTGATAGTCCTCTTATTTATCGCCAACCATTAAATATTAACATTTCTCAAAATAACACTGATTCACACATGCAAACATTCAACACCAATTTATCAGGAATTAAACGTTCTGGTTCAGATGAAAGCATGGTTAGTGCTCATTCAGATCTTACTTTTGATAAGGCGAATTTTCAGTCAATTAATACTAAGCTTAAGAATGCTTCAATATCAATGTCTAAACCTAACAATCAACCAGGATGTCTCATGTCGCTGTCTGGATACTCCAATAGTAGTGGTCACTATGATTTAACTATTGAGCAATGTATGAAAATATCCAATTTCTCCTCTGATAATAATAACTCAAATATATCTCAAGAAAGAATCAATTTAGATAATAATTCTAACAATAGCATGCTCAGAAAACGTAATTTTCATTCGTATCCTGATGACTATGATAGTGATAATAGTGAAAAGCCATTAGACTATTCTAGACAATTCGGCGACACAGATGAATATATGGTTTATCCAACTCCTATTATTCCAAATCAAAATGATCAAAATCCAGTTACTACACAGAATAATGCTTTCCGAAATATTATCAACATACCACCTCCAACTATTAAAGAAAAACCTAAAGTTTATGCAACTGAGGGCACTCCAGTGCAATGTGGAAGTCGCATGAGCCCATTATCAGAAGAAGCTATAGAAGATGATGTATCAAATGCTTTTAATCCTATTCCAGTTCTTCTAGAGGAATCATGCTGCTATTCAGTTTCCAAAAAACCAGGTTTGGAGAAAATTGAAGAAAGAGTGCCGTCAGAAATTCGAGAAAACTATCCATCAACTTTTGTTTCGACAGATACTTCCGCTTTAAAATTGAACAAGAGTGTTAAATTCGGATCCGAGCCACCACATATCATTCAAGATACTCCTTTGATGTTTTCAAGATCAAGTTCCGTTGGATCACTTGATAGTTTTGATACTCATTCCTTTCATAGTTCTGTTCAAAGTGAATATTCTAGACGCACTAGTGAAGTAGTTTCTCCCAGCGAATTGCCAGATTCTCCAAGTTCTGAAATTGAATCTAAAAGTCCTACTAAAACAGCTCATAAAACTGCTTCAAATAAGTCCAGGAATTCTGTATCTCCCAGTTATTCTTCATCTTTGTCAATAGATGATAATGTTTCTTCAACAGGAAATGGCACTAATAATGCTGCGATTTTACAGGAATGTATTCAGTCTGGAATGCCATATTCTAAACACTCTGAAAAATTATCTAAATCACTAAAATCAGTCAACGATAAATATGTCGACAATTGTGAAACTACTATATCTTATGCGATAGAAGGGACGCCTTTTAATTATTCAACAAAAGCTAGTTCTCTTAGCAATATAAGTATTCCGGATCCACTAGAAATTAAGGATCAATCAGATACTTCAAATAAAGAGCAATCCAGTTCCAGTTCTGATTCTGAGGAGCAGTCAGAATTACTATCAGAAATAATTCAATCTGCCATGCCAAAGGGATTAAATGCCAACACAACATTGTCTTTAGTTCATCCACCAGTAAATTTTATACAAACGGATGGCGTTACTGCTAGCAATACAAACTGTTCTACGTTTATCACAATGTCAGCAATGCAATACAATCCTTGTTATCCCGCAGTAGTTCCTCATAAATCCAACAAAGTACAAATTGAAAATAATTCGGATGCGAATTTGGTAAAATTTCCTCAATTTTATTATTGTGACATCGATTCACCCAAACAATATGGCGTGGAAGGGACACCGAATAGTTTATCTCAGCGTGATTCCATCTGCTCTGAAACGAATTTAATGATAAAGGTTTCTAGCGATATCTATTCTAAACCACCAGGTGCTCCACCTAAACCTCCTAAAAGAACCACTTCAACATTGTCTTCAGTACCGGAAAAATCCTCCATAATACATTTAAATGAAGAAAATTTAAATGCTAATAATGAAGAAGTACATGTATATATGACTGAAAATACTCCAGCTGATTATTCTCGTGCGTCGCCTGTGTCTCACTCACTAATTTCTGACACCCCGTTAGTCTGTGATTTCGACAAGCAGGGTATGAAGGACATTGGTATTACTCAAGAATCGAAGTCAATAAATGATGATAGAAGTTCTTTATCATCACTTAGTATTGAATCAGCGGGAATGGAAAGGACTTTATTACAGGTAATAATCTTATTAGAGCATATTATTTTTGCTAATGTTTAAATTTTTTTTTTAAATTAACTTTTTATTTGTAGTATAAATGTTATTATTATAGCATGTCCTTAAATATATAGCAGTCAAATAGTTATTTTTAATGAATTCATAACATAAGTTCTGAAAATTAATTAAACTGGCTGATTATTTAGTGTATAGATGAAATAAAACCATTTATATAAGTGATTGTGAAGTTAACAATGTAGACCCATTGCTCGCGTTTCAAAAAGACGGTCATCGCACAAGAACAGTCAATGCGCGCTGTGCTTAGATAGCACACAAAAATCCAGTCAAATACAGCTTCGCAGAAACTTTTCCGCTAACGGTAATAGAAACAGGTGTATGTGGGCAATGCTCGGTTTGTTGAAGTTTGTACACTGGTTTGAGGGTGAAAAAACTATTTTCTTGAAAAGCTTAACCAACACTTGAGCGTAAAAATTTTTATTTTATCAAAGTTGGGTTCATAATAACCAAGAAGAAACAGACTGACAGATAAAGTTAATAGTGCTTGCATGGAATTTAAGTACACTAATACCAACCTTCAATTGGAAATTTATCCAATGAAATTCAGCAAAGGAAAAATTCACTAATGTAAAGAACTATTTGTTTTTGCTTTTTTAAATAAATAAATAAATCAAACATATAATTCTCCTTACTAGGGCTGCTAACCTTCATTGGTCATGTCCCACCTATGAACCTCTAAAACCACTGTAAAATATAGTTTTTTAATTCAAAATGTGAACTCTTTTATTACTTGGTGGAAATCTAACTTAGTTAAACAAAATTCCAAAGAACATGGAAGAGAAAAATAAAAGAAATAAAAAAGACAGTTGAAGCACTGAGAAAGAAATCACTAAGAAATTGTTAAAAAAAATATGATATTAGGAAGTGAAATGAAAAAACAGCAAATAAACTTCCAAAACATATAACAGAGAAGTTAAAACCATAAATATAGAATACTTTTTTATATAAGATTTTTCTTTATTATTTTGATCATTTTAATTTATTAATTTTATGTTTTGAAAACTGACTGATTAAGAATAAATATTTACAATTTATTGCCGAAAACTCTACTGAATTTAATTTCGCTGCTCTGAGTTATCGAGAAATAAAGAGATCAAATATTAAAAGATGAAGACGTATATCATTTTAGAAGGTGATTGTAAACACCGAACGGATGATTTAACTGTATAGTTTACAAATTTGGAGAGAAATTGTAAAAAGCAAAATAAAAATCTATTTTACAAGTATTTGCCAATTTTTCTGAAAATGCTGGAAATAATGAAAACACGAGGTTAACAATACAATAGAAGTGAGCCTGAGATCATAAAAATTGGGCGGAAGATGAATATTTTAAAGTCATTTTTTGTGATGAGATTCCATTTTATCTCATCCAAACTAAATAACGCAATATTCTTGCTCTATCGATGCGCGTTTGACTACAAGACCCACTGTTCACGCAGGCGATGGAAAGGTCATGGTGTGGGGAGCCTTCATCAACAACACTATTATACCATTAGGACGTGTAAAAAGCACACTAATATCACGGAAATTTATTGATGCGTTGCAGACACGCATTCTCCAAACTGTGCAAGCCCACCAGGACAATGACGTCATCTTCCAGCAGGACAATGCCACCAAGCAATGGTTTCAGCAGCAGAGATTTCGAGTGATTTAGTGGTCACTGCAAAGTCCAGATACCATTCGAAAAGCAAATCTGTGGGCCAACCTTAATTTGTGCCTGTAGAAATCGGAAATACTTATGGGAAGTAAATGAGTAATTTTGGTGAAAAACTGCATCCGATATATTGCAGAAAACGATGGCGGCATCTATACCTCATCGAGTGGTTGCTATTAAAGGTACCCTTTGTGGTCCAACTAAATATTGAACATTACTGCATTTGAATTACTTTCCCATTGTGCATTCATTCATTTCCTGTGTTTCTGTTCATATTTATTTGCAGTATTCATAATTTCCTATCAAAAATTATGAAAAATCATCGTGTATCGGTGCTATGTAGTAGCTACTGCAGTAGTTCTAATGCTTCGTTATTATGCACTTATTGAAATTTTACAAAATATTTTGAATTTCTCATTATTAATTTGTTAAAATTTCTATAATTTTATTTGAAATTTTATTTATTAGAAATCAAAAAGTTTAAAAATTTAACTTATAAATTTACGATTCACTTAAAAATGATTATCAATTTAAATTAGAAATATTTTTTAAGTGAAAATATTACAGATTGATTAACTGTAGTAAATTAAATTATTCATTCTACAAATTCATTTGATAAATTCCAAAATAGAAACAAGATTCTCCTTGATAATTGTAGAAATTTTACTAAATTTTTTCGAGTTGTTGTCGTCATATGGCAGCAGCGTCAGAAAGAGTGTAATTTTGATCCAAACTGTGTAAAAGTTTGCATGCGTGCCTCTAGTTAAGAAAATGATCGATTTGATTTTTAATATTATTTAAATTAGATTTTTTAGTCAGATTCCTTTTTCTCCTAAAAATAATTTTTCTAAATGCACTTTAAAAATTGAATAGTTAAAATTTTTCATATATTTAAAAGCAGTTTTTAAATAATTTTTAACAAAATTTTTATACAGCAATGCATTTCCTCAGCGATGCCAACCCCTAAGCTGAAACAATTAACTGTATATGGTCGTCGTAGCCATTCCAATGAATCTCATTCGAATAAATTCAAAACTCAAAATGATTCTCCATTTAACAAAACAAGCAATGCTAGTGAATCGAATTCATCTAGTTACAATGCAAAATGCCTCACAGAATTAAACCTTTCAGGAAATCATGAAACGAATTCACAATTGAAGCACAAGCGATTGAAATCTCCAACAAAATCTGGAATTCCGACTTGTAAATCGAATTTACGTGAATCAAAGAAATCATCCATCCCAACTTCAAAGCAGTCAGTGTCAGCGTCTGAGTCTATTGCATCTAGTAAGCCTGAATCAGAAAAGTCCATAATATCTGATACAAAATCAAAATCTAATTGCTCCTTGAAATCAGTTTTGGGATACAATTCTTGTCTGTCTTCTGTCAAACCAAGCAAAAAACTGTCAAAATCAAAATCTGATCATAGCGATTCCGATAAAGATTACAAAACAAAATCTGAGCAATCTATTAATTGTTCTTTTTTAGTGAATGGTTTCGACGTAAATCAAAGCGGGCTCGCAGCGTCGAAAAGTGATAGAGAAAATGTGAGCCCACCTCCAAATCACGATGAATCTCAACACAGTGAAACCTCTATTGACAATAATACATATTCCATTAAAGATTCTGTCAAAGATATTACTAAAACCAAGGAAAATGATGTTTTATCAGAAACTGACACTTTAGAACTTGTGGAAATAAATGAACTGTTGGATGATGACTTCCTTAAAGATATGTCCAGCAGCATGGAGATTGATGCCGCATTTTGTCGAAATCCTATCTCACAAGATTATTGTCCAGGACAGTTCACTGATGATGATTTTACATATGAGGATTTTATAGAGACTGCTAATGAAAATCACAAGCAATCCAATAAAAGTTATGAAGATCTCATAAAAGATGGAGCCCAGGTAGAGATTATAACCATCTCTACATTTATTCGCTTTTATTGATTTTAGGCTGTCTTAGCAAGCCTGGATTTTATGGTAAATGATGAAAATGAACCCTATTCAAAAGGTAATACAAGTTCCCTAACTAAATTACCTCAATCAAGAAGTTCTGAAAGCCTCCATTTAGTAAATAATCAATTGTGATATTTGATATTTATCTTTATGCTGATATTTTCAAGGAAATCAATGTTTCCAGTAGCGCATCTTCATTAAATAATTATTCTCAGAAAAGAGGCCCTAAAATTGTCAAGCCAGGTTCAAGTGTTAAATCAATTTCACCAAATCCCGTCGGTATCAGAGGTGGAAAAAAATCTAAAACAGGTTCTTATTTTATATATTTCTCTTCAAAATAGCGATTTTAAATTATCACAGATTTCTGATAAAATAATATTTAATTCAATCGTTTAAAATATCTATATTTTGTTATTCATTTCAAATTTTTAGAAATTTTAGATATATTTTTGCACATATCGATCGATACCGATAAAGTTATTGATATTTATTCAGTGCGTCCTATGAAATTTGGCGTGATTGGATTATTGCCCAAACGAAAAATGCACACATAAAAAAAAATAATAATAATAAATAATAATAATAATAATAATAATAATAATAAATAATGATAATAATAATTAATAATAATTAATAATAATAATAAAAATAATAATAATTATTATAATTATATTAAAAATAATTAATAATAATAATAATAATTAAAAATAATAATAAATAATATTAATAATAAATAATAATATTAATTAATAATAAATAATAATTAAAATAATTAATAATAATAATAATAATAATAAAAAAGCGACAAACGTTACAAATATTGCTGCAAAATACGTTGAATGGCATTTTTATGCATAAATTGTTGTTGTTGTGATGATAACTATACTTTTTATACTAAAAACATATAAAATGAAGTTGCATCCATGAATAATTTACAGTTTGTATCTTTTATTTTGCCTATCATAATCAGTAATATACTGGGCACTGGGGTAGGAAGAAAAGGGACAGTTATTAACGCATATACTGCGTGTGCGTGCATTATTCCAACAGCATAAAAATCAAAAGACAGCATTTATTACAGATCAAAAATCATAATTTTACCTGCAGGATGGATGTATATCTGTTTTACAATGAATAATTACAACAATTTTGTTGTTTACAAATGATGACAATGACGTCATACAAAGAATAAATAAACAAAGAAATAAGTAAGAAAAGTAAGTAAATAAGAGTATAAGTTGCAGTTAGTAAAAATAGAACTGAAAATTACTTGAATACTTAGCACATACATCAGCAAATTACCAGTAACATTTCTAGATATACACTTTCTGGTTACCGTGACATGATTACACTGGGATTACTCAATAAACGCATCCATGTATATATATAAATTTTGCATCTCCTTGTAGCCCAGACAAACACAGGAAAAGTCATAAGAGCATTTAAGAAAAATCCAATTGGTTTTGACACAAACCTAAAAAGATTAGCCCGGGGTGTAAAAATACCCCCCCCCCCCGATGGTTACATACGGTTTTAAATATTTCTGATTTAATCTGCATATAATTCCAAAAAACAGTAAGAAAAAAAGACCATGTAATAGATATACAGTAAAACCCCCTTATAAAGTACGCCCACTAAAAAGTAAATCTCTATTAAAAGTACAATAAAAATAAAAATGAGTCGCATTTGTATTGACATCGCTATAAAGTACACAATTTTATTTATAAAATTTAAAAGAATATTAATTAACTCAATAGAAAGAATATCAATATAATAGAGGAAGTTAAGTAAGCAAATGGGAAATTTAAAGTTTAAGATCGTTTCTAATTCGTGTTTATTAATAAATCAAAAAAACTCCGGTTGGATTGTGTTCTGATCTCGTTTATCAATTTACATGTAATGGATGCAATGTCACATACATTGGAGAGACTTCCCATCTCTCTGTACTTGAGTTCTAGAGCATTGTCGATTGAAGGGTTTGACCAATATTAGTGAGCACAATAGAGGCTGTTAAAGTAAAATATGGATGTCTGATTTAAGGATTTGATTAAAAATATTTAATAATTATTGGGAAAGTGTTCTATGTAAGGCATTATGGATAAGGTCATTGAATCCAAAGACTAATGTACAAATTGTTATGACTACAAATGCTTTGAATATTTTTAAATAGACTGAGTGTGTTAAATTGTGATAAATTGATGTTTCAGTATTGTTGTAAAAAATTTTAAATTTTTAATATTATTAAAATAATTTTATTTTATTTATAAAATAATACATTATTATTTTAAAAATTTTATTATAATATAGATAAAAATTAGTTTAAAATATTTTAATATTTATTTATTAGAATATTTAATTAATATAAAAAAATAATTTGTTTAAATTATATAAATTTATTAAATATTTCTATCTTACTTATTGCTCGCTATTTTTTACCATAGGGATTTGTGATTTCACCTTTTCTTTATGGATTGGTGTTACATTTAATTTCAAAATGACGTGCAATGAGTTTCAGGCATTCTTAAAAACCGAAAATGCACAAGGAATACTTAAAAAAGCAGCAAACGCTGATAAATATTTATAAATAAAATTAATTGTTTCTGTTTTTTTACGTTAACAAAACTGAAGACTTATTTTTTTGTTATTTTTTCTAATAAATTTTATTTATAAATGCATATAATAAATATGAATGAATTTATATTTTTTCACAAAATATAATTGATTTTTTTTGTTTTTTATTCCCGACAGACTTGCCAGACCTCCCGATTTCGTCGGGAATTTCCCGATATGATTTTTTGAAAATCTGGGCATCCCTGGTACTAATATAATATCTTATAAATAAGTAACATCATTTTTTAAATAAATCTATGCAATATATTTCGACAGTTTAGCTGTTATTACCAGGCACTAACAATTTCAATAAAAACGATTATACTTATACAGTAATTGCATAATTATATTATATATTATATAATTTTATTATATCAAACGTACGTGGATAATTCATGCATGTTGGGTTTTGGGTTAAATGATTTTATCAAGGCTTCATAAATAATACATTCTTAATAGTTTTTGAAACCCTTAGACAACTCTTTAAAATTGGAAATGTTAATTTTTAACCTGCATATCTTTTTATGCTCAATAATATTACTGTTTCCACTAAATCAGTCAGTCTCTTTAATGTATATTGCATTACACCTATAACAAGCAAAAGCGATATACAAGATCAGAAAATAGACTAAAAGTTGGTATCAAATATTTATTATTGAATATATCACGAACTTTGCAAGACTTTGAAATAATTTTGATAGTATCGCTCCAATTTTTTAAAATACTTTTTCTAAAGTTGTTAAAACAATAACGGGGGCCTTAACCCGCATACAAATAAATCACTTTCATTTATTTTATCACATTTAGCATCATTGCTATCAGTATTATTCCGCTGAGAAGTAGCCCCATTTAAATAGTGAATATTAATTTATCATATGACTTTTTAGTTATGTTTCTTACAACTTATATCACGTTATTTTTATTTTAGTAGCTTATCCTTGTAAATTTATAAGTCATGCACCGAATTGTTTCAAGTAATTTCATGTTAATATTTATGTTTTGAGTTTTGGATTTGAGTTATGATTTATTTTTTAATTTGAACTGTTGCTTTTAAATTGGAAATTTTAATGTCTAAAACATAAAATCAATTAATTCGTAATTAATTTATAATTGTTTAAAAAACCTTATTAGAGGGTTAAACAATCCTCACGATTTGATTTGTTTTACATTTGCAGTTTTATAAATTTTTTTTCTTTGGATTGTTTGAATGTTTAATTATTTATTTTAAGAATAAGGAACTTTTACATATTTTTTTTATAATAATTTTTTTATTAATTAAAAGTTTTGGAATATATATTTGTATAACGGACTCGAGATACACCGCCTAACTGACATTCAGTGGTAGCGATTCACTCACCAAAACCTCAAAGATACTCATCGGTAGGTGATATTATCCAAGTTGCAAATCATTGACTGGATTCTGCACTTCTATAGTTTCAATAGTTTTCAGTGGCTTTTCTATAGTAAAGTAGATTTAAAAAAAACTATTCTTGATGTTATGAAGCTGAATCGTTACAACTAAATAGTATTGGTACTCCCAGATTCGGTAAATTTTCATCATGACCCTTACGATATGCTGGCGAATAATTTTTCATAACAAATATATTGTATAACCTGTTTGGTAGTTGTTGCAAATAATCATCAGAATTACGCATAGAAAACACAAATACAGTACATTTCGGATTTAGTAAAGTCGGCTAAAGTAAAAACCCGTTTATAGTATATTATTTTTGGGGCAATAGGGCCTTGCCTATTATGTGGTATATAAATTTTATCCGTTATAGTAATTTTTTTCATGGCAGATGGTGTTTTTATTATAACTGGGAGTTACTGTAATTATATATATATTGAAGTAAAGTTTGCCGGTAAGCTAAGGGGTGTAGGTTATCACCGCTATTCGTCCGATTGATCTTAACCGTGATTAAATCCAGGAAATCTACCAATAGGAAAATTCTAATACTATAATATGCTTTTTTTATTTTAATTGTTTTTTTAAATCAATATTAATTTTAAACTTTTAATATTATTTAACTATTCATCTTTTACACAGGTATGAAAGTTCCTAGTGCAACAGCCAATAATCCAAAAATTTCAAAACCTTTGACTCAAAGCAATGTTGATAAGTCAACAACATATTTGAAAAAGGTTGTACAAATCAATCAGCCAAGTACGACCGCAAATAAAACCAAAGCTCAATCAACAACTAGAAAGTCCAGTAGTAACACAAGTAAGACAAATTCTAACGAGTCTATTAACGAAAACTCTAAATCCAACACAAAAATAGCAAGGCCAATGACGGTTAATACCGGCATAATGGTAAATTCTTTGGATCAAAAACCTTCGAATAAAATTTCAAAAATACCGGGTTTATCGACTTCAGTAGAATTAAAAATGAATCCACAAATAAAAAGTGAAAAACAACCTAAAATTCAAAAGAAAAAGTTAAGAATACCTAGAATTAATGATTCTATCTCAAGCAGCAACAACAACAGCAACAGCAACAGCAATAGCAATAACAACAACAACATCAACAACAATAACAGCAACAACAATAACAACACCATCTCATCCAAACTAAATGAATGCTTGAATGATGATGTGTCTGAAGGAGTCTGGATAATAAGAAATGAGTTGTGTCCAGATACAGTTTGCATTAAATAAACACTAGAATTTACTCTGAAATTTATTGAATTTTGCTTTCATTTATTTAGCATTGATATTGTGTTTACTGTGTAAATATTGATTTGGTTCAACCTGCGTCCTAATCATTATGTTTTAGTAAATAAACATTATGAATAATATTTGCATTTTATAAGTCAATAAGAAGCCATTCTTAAATAAAATTTATTAATTACAAAATTATATTTAATTAAAACAAGTCAAACTTCAAAAATCACTCGAACCAGTACGTTTTTTCATAAGTGTTCTTTTTGGTAATCTAAATGAAATTCTGATAAACAATTGAAATATAGTTTGAAATGTAAACAAATTGTTGACTGAATATTTTATGGGTGAGTAGTATTTCAACAAACGACCGCAAAGATGATATTCTCAATACTGGGTCCAACAGTTAAGACAGAAACCAAATTTTGTTGGATGTGCTTATCAGGTTGGATACAAATGTTTCTCATATCGCACCTTATTGGTCTTGGAGCACCAAATAGTAAAATTCAAATACCATTTATTATATCTAAAGTTGCTTTTCTATTGGGTAAATAGTGAATTTAACAAAATGTGCCTGAGAGGAAGAGTCCGTTCATTGTGAGACATTTTAATAATAAATAGCGTAAATATTGAAAGCACAAAAATGTAGACAGGAAGTTTCCAACTTGTGATCCACGGTGACAACAAGATTTGCTGGACTATTTTTCAGAGATTTGATGAACTCTTCAGAAATTATTTTTTTAAAAAATTTATTATTTGTTGAATAATTAGCTTATTAGTTAATATTTAACAAGGGATTGGAAAATGTCTATTTTTTATTTTTTATGCTTAGAAGACAACAGAAAAAAATAGAGAAGAATAAAAATATTATATCATCTAAATGTAAATGTATTTCCAAAAAAGTAAAACTATTAAATTAATTTTGTAATAGAATTAAAAATTGAATAACAAAAAATACCTTAGGACATTTATACATCTTAACAGTCTTCCATTCTTACTGTAAAAGTTAGATTCAGTTTTCACCATTTGACTTCTTGTTTGACGAGCTTTAGTAATGAAATGAGCAGAAAAAACATGACAGGAAATCGCTTCTTCCTTTTTACTGGCGTTACTAAGAATGTGACTTTCTTTGGAATCTGTATTAAATAGTAATAGAAAATTTATGGAATCCTTAAATTTACGTATCTTATATTGGGCAAGCTCTCGAGAATAATTCATACTACTTCCATCCGAAAATTTTACTAGCAAAACGGCTCATTTTATTCTTTTTTGCTCTTTATATTTTCGGACGGAAGTAGTAGTTGTTATAGAAAGCTCTTTTTTACTAGTTAGTTTTTGACGGTTCATTCGCTAATATATAATTTCGGGGTTAAACAAAATTAATGGTTTAGATCAGCAACACTCACTATTATTACCCTAAACTTACTAGAGGACCAATTATTATTGTTTATCGGAAATTGCCTTATTGACTAACAAGAAGTGCATTTAGTGGTAAAATGTGGTTTTTGTATTTCTGTTTATGTTTTTTCGGTAATGTTTTAAGCGAGTTTTTATTTAGCTTGTCATGATTTCTAGGAATGCTTCTCAGAAGAAATTGGATCTCAGTCCTTGAAAAACCAATTTGCTCTTACAGGTCTAATATTGGATCTCTAGAATTACTGTCCAATAGTCTAGTAGCAGATATTGTGCAGCATAACACTTGTAACTCAATCATAGGTTGTCTATAGTCATGCTAGAGCTACTGAAGACTAATTTGAGTGAGGAATACATAATTGTTCAGTGGAGTCTTTTAAGAAAGTACTATTTTTACGCTATTTAGATTGTCAATAGAAAGTAGATTCAAAAATTGCGATGCTGCAGTCACATAATATATAATTACTATGACTCCATGAAAAAATAAACCATGCAGTCTCATCATTGAAATTAAAAAGTATTTCATTGAAACTAGGTATATAATAAAAGAACTTTATCAAAAGTATAAATTCATAGAAATGAGGATAAAATCAAACACGAAAAATAATAGGTTTTATTTTGTTTTAAATAACAATGGATCAACAAATTTATGGTTATCCTTAAGAATTTAAGTTTATTTCCTTTTAAAAAACCTATATTTTTGACCGTGGTGACTGCAAAGTTAATAAAGTTAGGTCGTTGTTAGGCGTAAATGCTAAGTCCTTCATCTTCAAGAACTTTGGGCACTACCTTTTTCAAATGGTTTTGATCGAATATTTTCTTGATTAATCCAAAATATTTTCAATTAAAAGACAGATTGATATGTTTTCATAATTTTGAAAATCACTTATTTTTTATTCATTATTATCCATAAATTTTTTGTTTATATTCAATCTGTCTTCTTTTGATTTTTCATTTACCTTCATTATGACTTTAAAGATCAAAACTTAAGTTTCTTAAGAAACATAAATTTTAACCCTTCCTTTATTGACTGTTATTTCAAGTGATAATTTGTGTTATATAGGAAAAGTATTTTTTGATTTATAGTCATAATGAAAATAAATGAAATGTTTAAAGAATTAACAAATAGATATTGAATTCGGTAATTAAAAACACTTATCAATGAAAATTAAAAACACAAAACTCTACTTTCAAAAAATCCAACCATATTTAGTTCATATTTATTTTGTGAAATAATCTTAGACGCATTCTCACCAGAATAAACACTATCACAAATGCAACCTAAAATACACAAATGTAAAATGCCAACAAAATAAATATACTAAATATATAAACTTAAATTTGTTAATTAGGTATTTTACTGCAGTATAAAAGCACCAGTGTAATTTATTTGACATACTTCAACATATTCTCTGTTTTTGAATTTGATGAATAATTGAATTTTAGAAAATAAACCGTGGTCCTTTTTATGTTTTACTGGAAACACGTTCAAATCCTACGTCTTTACATGTGTCAAGATATTTTTCGTTCTACCCGACTACTATAGATGTCTTCTTTTAAATTTTAATTCGAAAACTCTTCACTAAACTGTCTCTAATTGTACTTTATCATATATACCTAAGAATTATTTTAATTAAGATATAAATGCGGTGAATTATTTTTCTATCTGCTTTACTTTTGAACTTTTTAAGTCTCAAGTTAAATTAGACATTTAATTTAATATATATGATAAAGTAAAGTAAATAAAGTAAATACAATTAAAATACAAATATGTAATTGCGCCAAAAATAAATAACCGGAAAAACTATTGTTTATTTTATTATAAAATAAAATTTTTATATTTGAAATCTGTCCATACAAACAAATCAATTTTGTTTATTGCAGTAATTTAAAATAATATAATGTTTGTAGAATGAAATACTTGATTCTTTCGTGTTCAAGTTATTATTAAAGTAAAATAATCAGTTTTTTAAAATATATTGAATGTGTATAATTTAGTATTTTGAAAAACATTTTAAATTAATAGACACCATCAATAATAGAGCATTGCTGTACAACAAACTTCATTTTTCATCTTAGTATCTTCTCTTTAATAAACCTCATTTCAAAAGTTGTTCTTAATTTTAATTTTTTATCTGTAATATTTTATAAATATATATGTATAATCCGTATAAGTCAAAATTGATACGAGATCCTTTATTATAAGAGATTAATTTTTGGCTACCTTAGACACTTCATTTGATCAATACACTTTTCCTCCTTATTCGAAAGTTATTTCCAAAGACTTTTTCGAAAAAATTATTTCGATTATTTGTTAAATGTAGTGCTAGTTGCAATGGAATTGCATTCATTTGCTTTTTACTCATATGCTTAGGCCAATTAAAATGTAAATTTGTTTAATTGTAAAAATTATATTTGTGAAATTTTTGAATTTTTTGTTGTTTTGTCGGATCAATCGAAATCAGTTTGTCTTGTTTTTTTTTAATTTGTTGTGGAAGTTTATTCGAATGGTTGTAAATTTAATTTAAAATAAATAAATTTTTATAAGCCTTGAAAACTTTTTTGTTCAGCAATATCCTTAATGCATTTCTTTTCAACGCAAGATTGTGAATTTGTCAAAATCAGGATTTATTATAAAATTAACGTATTTAATGATCAGCAATCAAACATTATATTTGGAAATCTTGGTCATTAGTTATATTATAAGAGATTTTAGTTGTCAAACAAACCCATAAGCGTTTATGGAATGTATTTACCAAGCTTCTGCAGGTTTATCTACATTTACAATGGATGGAATTTATATGTGGAACGATCAAATTAAAGTTGTTACATTTCTTGATGGGGACTGGCATTCGTTTCATTTCAAATCCTAATCTCAATCGGCAACTAATCGATGAAATATATTTATTTTTAGTGAATAAGATGAATTCCAATAATAAAATATATCTTCAATAACATAAATTTTTATAAACAAATTTCCGAAACTTTTCTTGGCAGCTGTTATTCGTGCCAATATTAAATTTATTTTTATACAATTTTAAAATTAAAATAATCTAAAATAAATTTAAAATAAAGATAAAATTTTAAACTGTTTGCAATATTACATTTATTTTATTTTTTAATTATTTCAAAACCTTTAAAAAATTCAAATTTAGATTTCTATCACTAAACCTTCTACAGACAAACAATAATTTTAAACATTGTTCTTCATAATTTCTGACATGTACTACCTCATTATTCTATATTTTTGTTTTTGAAATATGAATTTCTCTGTAACTGTGTTAAATTGCCTGAAATTTATAAAAATTCGAAAAAAATTTACATTACCTTATTACTTATAAAATAAATAATTCAATCAGAGAAGAAACAGAGAGCATAAGACTTGTTAAATTTTGTTTTAAAGTGTTAGGTCGAAATATTTCATATTTATTTTATGAATAAATGCTGCATAAATTGGCTTACATATGTTGGGCTATAAGCCACCATTAAAACAAAACAAAATGACTAGGAAAAGTCATGTCGAAAAATTGTGAGAATGGCTATTTGTAATACAAGCACGCACCGCAAACAGAAATTCAAAATATAATAAAAACATTAAATAAAACAAAATAAAAAAATAACATAATTAATTAAAACAAATAATTAATAAATTTTGCACGAAAAATACATAGAAAAATAAAGTAAAATTATAAAACCCCCAAAACCTTGCAAAATAAGGTTTAGAAAATACACAGGCGGAGGAGGCGACCAGAATAAGAATCAGCAAAAAATAAAAATACAAATTTAATAAAATTAATATTAAAAAATTAAGAAAAATAAATAACAAAAGAGAAAAATATAAAATTAAATAAAAGCCATCAAAAACGACGCCGAGCTGAAGGCCTCACAATCTTAAATAATGCTGCACAAGTGCTCGAAGAAGCCGCCGCACTCGTCGCAGAGCAGCACCCAGAATTTGTGAAAGAAGATGACACCGCTTCAACCCCGAAAAGATCAACAGAACTGGTGCTACCAACTCATGGGGAAGGAAACTGATGAGATGCAAATATGCCTAGACATTTCACCCGTCGAAAATTCCACCACGACAATGAAAGAGAGATCGCCGACTCTCGCGAGCTGCTGGATGGACGAATTTGGAGAGGAATTATGTCATACCGTTCCTCAGGTCGGAACTACACCATTTCAATCCCTCCGGAACAAACGAAAGTTCCCCGTCGATATCGACGAATGACCACCAAATGGAAAGAAGGATGGACTCCATTATCCTGATATTATTTATATATTTACGTACAAATTATATTTTTTGTGATTTCTTTTGTTAAATTTTGTACAGATCTAATAAAAGTATATTTTTGTAATTCTTATTCTCTTAATAATTTCTGATTTCGCTAATTAATCGAATTATGAATGGATGTATAAAGTTTGGTTGGATTGTATTAAGATGTTGATGGAACCTTATGTATGCATGAAGTAGGTTGAGGAAGTTCTTATTTCCCTCGTAAAGTCGGAATTAAGAGATCTCAGTTAACAAAAAAATTAAAATTTCAGTTTTCGTTATAGAGATACTAATAATTAAAAGCAATTTTGGTTAAAAAATGAAATAAGCATTCTCGGAGGAGTTTATTTTTCTTAAATTATTAATGAGGTTGTGATAAACCCAAAATTTCGGCCGATATAATAGAAATTTCGATAATTTGCATAATAATTTAAATTTTCACCAGTTATTTAAATAAAATACTCTATGATTTAAAACAAATTTCTAGGTTAGAAAATTTAACCTATTTTCAGGAGTTTAGGCAGTTAAAGCCGAAAAATTTAACAAATTATTGAAGCTGAATTTTTAAGGTTTATTAATAAATATTTTTTTTTGTAAAGTTTTTTAATTTAGCATAGTTAAATTTCATTAATTAAATACCTAAAATTGGTTTTTGCTAAATTAAATTAACAACGAATAGCTAAGTGACAAAAACCTAGTAAGGGTACGGTTCACTACAATCGGTACTACCTATTTTGCTATGTATTAAAGCGACTAGGGGAAAACAATATGAAGGACGTATGCATGGGTTCGTCATAGAATGATGGGAAAGGTGTGCACAGATATCGAAAAGGTTAAAGGAGTTAGGCAGACGTAAGTCCTTCTATCGGCCGTCAGGAACCCGAAAGCGAGATTATCACAAGGAGTAGTCTTGGAAACGGGGCTCACCTGCTTGTGGACTCTCGGCTGCTGTATACAGTACCAACATGGGCTTGCCCATGGGTATACAGTGGTTGGATTAAAATTGTGGGGCGTCGGGGTGAGAAAGGAAATACCCTAGGGAATGCAAGAGTAGTCGAGGAAGCAGTCTGGAGGAATGAGCTTAGATTAAAACAAATTAATTCTACCCTGTACGCCAACACATAGCTATTTATTTAACTTATTACTGATATTTCGACCATATAAAAATGCATGGAATAAGAATTTGAATATTTCGTAAGCTTTAACACTTATAAAAAATATTTAGTGCAGCGGCTCCCACAATCTGTGGGTCGCGACCCCCAAAAGGGGTCGCGTGATAATTTGCCAGGGGTCGCCTGAGACCTTCTGAAAATAATTAGTTTACGCTAGTCAGTGGTTTCTTACTATTATTTTAAATTTAAGCGATACTCCTACTCTGACTTTATAGTATAAAGTATAAAATATAAATAAAATCAGATATTTAGAAGTCAAAAACATAATAGTTAGCTGCTAAAATACAGTGACTGAGGAACAACCTTATTAATTTTATTGTTGGGGTCGCAACAACTTTGCAAATATTATCAAGGTGTCACAGGACCAGAAAGATTAGGAACCACTGGTTTAGTGAAATGTGACTACTTGTTTTGCAATATTAAATTTTTAATAATTTAAAATTAAATTACCACTCTAGATGAAAAAAATTTCCTATATAGTATAAAGATTTTTAGAAAATAAAAACCGAACAAAATTGAACAAAAAAATGAATAAATATCACTAATTAAAAATTTTCGAATTTACCTTTTAATACCTTCATAAAACAACTTCTATTGAAAAATTCATGTATCAAACTCGTGCTTCCTGGATTCCAGCATATTAAGAATATAATATAATGGTCACAAATATCAATTATATTTTTCGAGTAAGGTCTAAAACAGAAGTTAAAAATAATTTATTTAATGATTTCATTTAGCATAATAAATTAAATACATAAAAACTAATTTCAAACAAAAATTATAAAATAAATAATTTGTTTTATAAACCACAGGGGATAGAATAGCTATGAGGCTGCATTAGAATTTCAACTACATTTAAATAATTAATTTGAATAAATTATTCATTACTAAATGGTAAAAATTAAATTTAAATATTGTTGTTATAATTTAGCTTCATAGAATATTGATAATTTATTAATAATACCATTATTCGCTGGGTTAAAAAAACATTAAAAAAGTGTTATGAACATTAATGACCGTCGGAAAAAATTATTGTAAATCAATTATCTGATACTTTGAGAATGCAAGCTTCAAAGTGTAAATTGATCTAATAGCCATTTTTTCTGACTTTCAATTATGGAAAATTTTAACTATATTTCAACTTTTTTCCAATGTAACACAAATTTCCTACTGTCAAAAATTTATTTTACATAGGAGAGAAATTTGATCCATAGTTTTAATTAGGGGTTCTTTACCGATCAGTGGTGCCTCCTCCGATGTAGGTGTACATATATATCAAAGAAAGTATAGTTTTTATTCACTTATTTTGATCAAGTATTTCAAGAAAAATAATCTATATTTCAAATAATTTAATCTGTAATTCAAATAAAATGATATTTAAAGATTTCGTTTATTGTATTTGAATCATCTTAGGAATTAAGGAATTTTAAATAATTTTCATTCTTAACTTTGATTTTCTTTTGTCTTATCTATATTTTAGGTCAGAGGTGAGTAAACTAATTCCCGTTGGCTAGATATGGCCGGAATACGCGTTGTTACCGGCTCCAAAAATCCCAGCAAATAGCCAAACATTTTCCAGGTAAGAATGTATTACTTGTGCTGATTGACTAATTTATCTTACCTATAGGATTATTGTAATATAAATAATTATTGATCTATATAAGTTTACTTGCTTTACTATCTTTGATGTTTACACCCGCTTTCGGTTTTGATAGCGTGTGATTGTAACATGTATTTGTTTGTTTTAGCAGCTAAAACAATTTATACCCGGACCCTCAAAATATTTATGAAACTTCAAGTGGCCCCAGGTCCCAAAAGTTGCACCATCCGTGTTTAAGGTGTTAGTTTTCCGGTTTATTTACTTCGATTACAAGAAACGTTCTATATGAAGTTTAAAGCTCGTTTGCAATTGTAATTAATGGAAGATCGTTTTCGTATTATCCTAAGTCCCTTTTCACATTTAAGCAATCTAAATAGGTACATCGAACATTTATTTGGACAATATATCTCTACAGTATTGTAAGGGTTGTTAATGAAAAAATTAAATAATAACTATATTCGTTAACTATTCTTTGATTTGTTCTTATTTCGAGTATAAACGTGAGGTGGAAACAATAAACTCAGTTAAACAATAAAAGGTTAAAATATTTTTCTGAAATTTTTTTAATTTTACAATTTATTATTAAAATATAAATTTATTTTCAATTTCTCTTTTAATTATTTTCAAATATTTATTTTTATTCCTTACTTATTTCACTCAGTAGTACATAGTTATTTAAAATGTTGAAATATCATAAAGTATTTTTAAATAGATATTTTTGCAAAATAATTTTTATAATTTATAAAAAAATATTAGTTTTCAATATTACACATAAATATATTAGAGGTTAGTTTTCCCAATTTTATTTATTTTCATAAATTAAATTCGGAAAACCAAAGTAAAGAAGGAAGATTAAGCTATTAAGTTTACAGGAAATTAATAGGAAACATTAAATTGAAATGGCTGAAGAATTTATCCATTTGTCTTTTACAGCTAATTTTATGGAAGTGTCATCTCTACCAGCAGGTAAGCCTTTTAGACCTTACGAACTACTAAAGTTAAAATTTTTAAATTCCGTGCACTATTTACGT
The DNA here is from genome assembly GCA_022537955.1 of Schmidtea mediterranea. Lineage (NCBI taxonomy): Eukaryota > Metazoa > Platyhelminthes > Tricladida > Dugesiidae > Schmidtea > Schmidtea mediterranea. The sequence continues at coordinate 307,952,192 of CM039679.1, read as the reverse complement.
TATTTTTTAAAAAAAATACACTTATGATTATTATTATTTTACTGATAAGTAACATTTTTATTACGAAATAGTAATTACACTTTTAAAATTATAACAAATTAATTACTGTGGTATTAATTGATGCTTGTTTGGAAATAAGTTTATTAAATTTTTAAGCCCCTGAGTCAAAAATTATGAGACACCTCAAAAATGATTTCCGATTTTTATTTACAAAAATTAAAAAAACACTCAATTTTAAAAGTAAAAAAATTAAAAATTTAATCATTTTAAAAGAAATTTTTATTTATATCAAAAAATTATGATAACATTGTAACAATTTTTAAAAAAGAAGTTCAAAAAATATGAATACAAAGAAAATTGAAAATTTCGATAGTTTTTAATTTTTTATACATGTAAATTTGAACAAAAATGAATTATTTAGTATATTCACTAAGCACAGTGGGCACAATGGATAAGGCGGCTCTTTTTCTTTCATATTCAAATTACTATCCTCACTCATCAAAGAACAATATCGTGTTGAATAAACACCAACATACTGTTGATAGACTACATTTTTCTTTTTTGAAGATTAGATACGGTAGATTTTTTCTCCTAGTATTATTCAACCACACAATATTTTTGAGTAGTTTCTCGTAACTGTAAAATATTGATATTTTCAGAAGAACAAATTTCATTCTCTATATATTCTATTCACATCAACATACTAAATTTATTATTAATAATAAAAACAACTTTGTAAGCCAATTTACACAATGTTTATTCATAAAATATTAAAATATCCTGATCACTCACAAAACAAAATTCACCAAGTCTTTCTTTTTCTGTTTCTTCTTGACCTTTCGTTTCCACGAAGGTTTTCAATAACTGAAAAAGTTTAAACAAATTTTTAAAATATTTTAAAATTCAATTTGCCAATATTCAAATATGAATAAATCCGAATAATAATTAAAAAATATTTTAAAATCAAACTTTTATTATTTAAATTTGAATAAAATCAGTCATTTAAATTTTTCGACATTTTCCTTTTATAAGTTTCAATGCTTCTTCGAGTTTGGAGAGTGCGAGGATAATTAAATCAAAGAGTTAATTCTCGTGTTAAAAATATGTAACGAATTTTAATAAAATTATAATGATAAATTTAAATAAGTTTAAAATTATGGAATGATGAAATTGCTTGATTGTAAAATTAATATTTAGAAATGTTTGTAATTTAAATATATTAAATATGTATTGAATGTTGTGTATTAATATTCCCTATTCAATTGTTAATTCATGCTTGCTAAAATATCTTCAAAAGAAATACTAAAAATCATTTATGATTAAAAACAACTTTAGATCGTGGTTTTAATATTGGATTGCTTGCAAATTTTTTTGAAATAAAGTTTGGAATTAATTTAGTTTAAATGGACGTGCTAAATTTACGAAACCAAACTGCTAATAGAGAGCTTTTCTGATTTGTTTCGTGTTGAAATGTATTTGTCGAGGTCCTCAACAGTAAGGTCATTAGGATCAACAGCTTTTACATTTGGTCTCTTCCTTTCAGGAACGAAATTCAATGTTGTCGTTGTTTCAGCAAAACAAGTAATCATGGTTTGAGTTCATCAATATCATTTTGTTGTTGGATTTCAGTTGAGACAATTGAATTCGATTCTTAGGAAAGTAGCATTTTCTTTAATAATTTTTACCAAGTTGAGATTATTTTTGAACTTTCTGATGGATTATCGAACATCTTCCAGAGTTTTTGTAATACTCATCGCTGTGTCATACTCGTAATCTCCAGGGACTATATTTTCGTCAGTTATTGCGAATCAAAACCATCAACACTTTCGGCATCTGAATCACATAAGCTGTGAGGGCAATCAACTGTTCTCATCAAAAAACATCTGCTTGCAACAACACTTTTAGAAACCTTTTCAGAACCAACAATTTATACGCCAAACACTTCGTTATAGTCGCAATCGATATCACTGGTCTTGTGAGGATAAAGCACTGTCATTACAGTTGAGATCATCAGAATTTTCTTTGGTTTCATTCGAGTTTAGCGCACTTCACACAATTGTGGATGGTGTGATCATAACACATTTGTTCGAGTCGATTAGACAACCGACCACATTTGATAGTAACAGCTGCGCCATCTATAGTTTGACCCATATAATCCTTGTCAGGATCAGATGAACGTTCATTAGTTTTATTTGTTTGAATGTTTCTTCACCACTGACATAGGAAAATTTAGCTGCTTCCGACTTCATCAACTGAATGTCGTTTTAAAAGATATTTTTTTCACAAACGCTGCAGCTCTGTAAACGGTATGTCGAATCTTCTTGTTATTTTTCTGTGCTTCCACTTTAGTATAAGTTTCTATCAATTTTTGCATCAAAGGATTCATGATTTGATTGAAACTTAGCCCGAAACCTGCAATCAGTTTAGCGACAATTTAATCGGTTAAAGAGAGTTTTTCTTTGAAATATGTATCTACCTTTTTTGGCTAAGATAGAATTGCAGCAGAATCTTTTAATGTTTTTGGTTGAACGTATCAATATTGATGAAACTTCCACAAGTAAGAATGAATCTTTTTTATGTTGTAATCTGATCGTTTGATGAGCTTGTCTTTTGCGTTATCAGAACAAAGATTGCATCCTTGAATTTGTCGTTTTTCAAAACTTTACAATGATTTTGCCATTTTATGTAAGTTCCTCTCGAAACTTTCTCCATATTCGAGCCTTTTTAAATTTAAACTTTTTTAAAACTAAAACTAAATTACACTCCAATATTAAAACAACATCGAATATCATAACATATTAAATTCAATATGTAAAATAGTCAGTTTTGACGGAAAACAATGTTTACTAAATATTCTTTCAGAAATCAATCAAAAATTTGAATTCAATTATTTTCGATTTTTTAAATCTCGTTTTTGATTCTTAGCGTAATAGAATCTCGTTTTGCCGAGACCGAGATTCCGAGACAAGCGAGATCTGAAAGTATATCGCAAACATCTAAATATTTCTCGTAAAACTACAAACCTATAGATGACTCATGATTTGTCAGTAATTATTTGCAATTGCAAATTTACAAAAATGTTATGATTTTTTTTTAATTTAAAGGAAGTTTTAATCATTTTAAACTTAAATTTAGTGTTATTATATACATTTTTAACAATATTTTAGGCCAAATTGGAGAATATTCAGAAAATTTTTATATGTGTAAATTATAGATCTAAATAAATCTTTTATTCATATTAAGTGTTTTTAATGGAATTTGTCTTCATCTCACTATTTTCTTCACTACTCATTTAGCAATAAGATGTCATTCAGTAGCGTTATTAATATTAAAATCTAAGTTGGTTCTTCAAAAAATAAAAATTTTGAGTTTTCGAAACAAGAAAAAACTATTTTGTAAGATGAATCTTAAAATTATAATAAATTTAATATTTCCAAAACTTTTCCGATATTTCTGAAACTCTGCCTCTCTCAAAGGGGAAGAATAAATAACATAAGATTTATTCTTTCAGTTAAAATTAATATAAAGTTTTTACAAATTTCATATATATCTGAAGTCATAAAATTAGAAGTTTCTATTCATCTTTTTTCCATCAAATGTCAATAGTCGAAAAACCACAAAACTCGTAAGATTTTTTAAAAAGTAATATTTAATAGAATTTCAGAACTTGACAAAACCAGAATAATCAAAGCCATAGAAATTTTAGAAGATTATTGGGTATTTCAAAATGATATGACAAAAAAAATTTGGAGAAATATCAAAAGGAAGAAGAGGTGGTGACAAAAAGATTTTCCGAAGAACACGGAAATAAAATTGTTAGATTTTGTCGAAGAAATTTTACCCGGTACAACAAACTTAACTATTTTTGCGATTTTTGAAAAACCAACTAATTTCATGTGTAGCGACATGAAATTCGGAACGGCAACATGAATTAGAGTGTATTGTGAAGCGATTCCTAGAAAAGCCTGGTACGACCAAAAGATATATATATATATATATATATATATATATATATAATAAAGAATGTATAATATATCAAGAGGCCTTTATAACAGCAATGTATTTAAGGGTTCTACAAAAAGTATACCTATCAAGATTTTATAGATGCAGTGGCATTGAAATTGAATAGTATAGGATATCATGTCAATCACGATAATGCTTCTATTTACAGATTAATATTACCATAAAATAATTTTATTGAACACTTGCAACACTTGCTTGTCCTAGAACCAAATAGAAAGCGTGTTCAGTAAAATCAAATGCAACATACGGAAGACTATATCAAAGATAAATGTATTCAGTTTAAAGTTCTTCCCAAGCAAATTTGTTGTTATCAACTAGATTTTGTAAATTGAGCTAATGAAGATTATAAAATTTTTAAAATCATTTTGTTCACATTCATCGGTTCTATAAAAAATGTTATTTAAAAATTAGTAAATCTCTGATGATTTAATTGCTTTGTAAATAAATTTAAAACTGTTATAAGAGAGGGAGTCCTATTTTTAAATTGTATTTAAATTATTACTTAAAATATTATTACCTGCTCATTAATTGCAGAAGAATCCTTAATCATTTTAATTTCTTTATTGCAAACTCTACAAAATTAACAGATTTCATATGCTTTATTAGGGTAACCGTATCCCTGCAAATGTCATACAACTCTTCCAATTTCAGGGTTGCCAGATTTTTACCACTGCAAACCGGGACAGAATTTTTAAAATAAAAAATTAGACCATTACTTCAGCAAGTTAAGTACATAATTAAAAAATAACTTAAAATTAATAACACAAATAATAGATTTTAAAATAAAAATATTAATTTCACCTTTTAAAAACGAAAATCAAAAATAAATAAATTCTTTAATATAAAAAACATAAAATCCGGGAAAATCCCGAAAACCTGGGATGTCTGGCTACCCTAATTTCATATTTGGTTGTTATAGTTATCATTAAAATGTTATAGCGGTCGTATTTTTATGTTTATATATATAAAAATATACGCATTTAATTTTTTTATTGATGGTTTAAATATAATTTTAAAAAATAAATATTAATTTAAAAATCGTACTCCTCTCGTACCCTTATATCTATCTAACTCACTTTAAATCGAGATAAATTCAAAATTTAAATCACAAATTCCTAAAAAATACTGAAAATATTAATTATAAATAAATTATAATTTGAAAATGACGTATAAATGTAATTCATTTATGCAAGTTACCCATAAATTTTGGCCTTATTTCAAGTAGGTGTAAATCTTTCTATTTATAAATGAATTATATCAGCGGTTTTTAAACTTGATTTTTATAGTACTACCAGGTAAAAATAATCGAATTTTAGCCTGGCACCAGCAAAGGTCAGCTAAAAAAGAAACAGGTGAGACGAAGCTCCTTACGCAATTAAGGAAAACCTCATACGTTGTATTGCAGGGTCTGAGTCAGAGCCCCAGCCAACCACGCATTTGGGAGCATATGGCCAACGAAGATTAGGTCAATATTTGCCTTTGGGGATTATTTTGCTTCAAACTTTTGATTAAATTTGTTTCAATTCAAATAATTTTGCAATTACTAGTAAACTATTAGAAAATTTAAAAATGTAAAATAGCTACAATAGCTACAACCAATGAAATATGTTTACAATTTAAATTGTTTTTAAAATTGCTTACGTACTACCTAGAGAGGCCTGACGTGTCACCTAGAGGCCTGACGTACTACCTAGAGAGGCCTGACGTACTACCTAGAGAGACCTGACGTATTACCTAGAGAGAGCTAACGTACCACCTAGGGAGACCTGACGTACCACTTAGAGAAGCCTGACGTGTCACCTAGAGAGGCCTGACGTACTACCTAGAGAGACATGATGTATCACTCAAGAGACCTTACGTATCACGTAAAGAGACCTGACGTTTCACCTAGAAAAACCTGATGTACTCTCGTTTGAAAACCGTTGAATATATTTTAAGTTGGAATATTTACCGGTCCTGTAAATTTTTAATCGAGAATCTAATACTTTGATCAACACTTTATGTATGTTTGTGTTGTAAATATTATTGGCTCATAGCTATCAAAACGTAAACACTAGGCGCCAGATTTTAATTCTGTTCCTACCAAACCTTAATAAATCCAACAAAAAAATACCTAAAAAAACAATTATATTAAAATGATTGGAATTTGTCATTTAATGAATGATTCTTTTGACATTGACCATAAAACCTATGTGAAACTGCGAATCCTTTGACCCGTGACTCTTGAAAGGTTGAATATCTTTACTTTTAATTAGAACTAACTTCAAATTAACTTTCACAAAGGAATTCAATGTCATTATAAATATAACTAATATGACAATAGAACTATCACATACTCATCCGAGTTGAGGAAGGCATAGGCTACCCAGTCTAATTTCACGCTCATATAGGAAGATAATAATTTTTCAATATGTTTCACATTCATTGTTGGATCAAGGATTAAATTTCTCAAGAATTTCAGCAAATCTTTGAATGTTAACTCTCCGCAATGAAACTGGTAGTCATAGAAATGCTTCTTCTTTGTAAGTGAATTCTTAATAGTTCCATATGATGCCAGTTTTTAAAAAATTAAAGTAATAAAATAATATTTTAATATCAAACAGAAATGAGAGAATTGATTTACATAAAATTAATTATTCAAAATTAAAAAGTCCATAATTATATATCATGAAGACGTTTATTAAAAAAATCCTTTAATTTTCATAGGATATGTTTGGATACATTTGAGCAATACAGACAGGATGAAACCAATTGAGGTTTATTGTTTTTTATATACAAATATATGTTTAGTAATAAACCAAAATACCTTAAATAATAAATTAATAAACTATCAGAAATGTGTGTGTAATAACCAAAATTGATATTAGATAACACCTTGGTCAAAATATAATGGCAAGCTATGAGTGATCACCAAAATAGTAATAATAATACTATATCAGATAAGTGAATATAATAAAATAAGCCCTTGCTGCAAAGTAATAATTATATTGAAAAAAGTTTCGATTATTAAAGAGGATTATTTAATTTTAATAATCGAAACTTTTTTCAAAATAATTATTACTTTGCAGCAAGGGCTTATTTATTATTCACTTATCTGATATCTTAATTTATGCTGCTACCAAAGAATCACATTATGAATAATAATAATAATAATAATAATAATTTTCATTTCCAATCTTTGGTCTCGGGGTTTTTAAACAAAAATGATTTCAAATCTTGGTTGAGCTCCTCAAAACATGTTGATGACCTGACGGTGAAAAAGATTTCTAGGCGCACACATTCCAAGGGTATTCCTATCAGATACGCACAAAATAAAAGATAGCGCCGGATCACCGATTCTGCTCCTTGAAATTTAGTTAAGACCTTTGCATCTTAACGAGTAGGTAGTTAGTGGCTTTCTGCGCCTACACACCATTGCATAATAAGTAGGTTTATCACTGATTAATCACGGTATGTCTTGATTACATAACTATGTAATCAAGATAATTAATTTTTGCGTGCGCACATATTTTTTGATAAAATTTTTTCGAATTTTTGGCGCCATTTTTTAATTCAAATTTTTGGCACATTTTTTTAAATTAAAATTTTGGCGAATTTTTTTAAATATTTTTTTTAATAAATTTTTTTTTCATCCACAAAATTTTTTCAATTTTGACTCTCGATAGAAAAGCATAAAATAAAAATTGGTTCAAATCGCCTACAATGGTCACAGAGGGTATTTTTCATCCACAAAATATTTTCAATCACACTATAGTCAGGGGGTATTTTTTGACTCTCGATATAAAGCCTAAGATAAAAATTGGCTTGAATCACCTATCAATAAAAAAGCATAGAAATATTTTATCGATTAAAAAGCCTAAAATTAAATTCTCGATTAAAAAGCATAAAAAAATAATTCATCCAATAAAAAGCCTAAAAAATATTTCTTTGATTAAAAAGCATAAGTAATTTTTCTTGATAAAAAAAATCATAAAATTAAAATTGGTTCAAATCGCCTAAGATGGTCACACTATAGTCAGGGATATTTGTAACTCGTAATAAAAAACAATGCAATATTTGGTCTCAATATTTTTTATAGGTGGTGGGTTACTGGGTAGCGATATTTAAACTATATGGTTGTTACCCAGACAACCCCATATAAATATAAAGTGAGCGCTATTACTAATGCTGTAATTGATCGAACGATCTCTGGGTCCAACGAGCTGTCGATAGAACCCCTATGCTCACTTTCGATTCTTAGGTCACCTTATATCGTTAATATATCGTTAATTCTATCTTTCCCATCCGAAAATTCTCATAGTCTTCTCATCCCCACAAGTCAATGCCCTCATATTACCTTTATGAGTCAACATTTATCGCATTTATTAAATAACGTTTAAGTAACAATGAATATATATTCTATAAAATAAACAACACATTTTGATAAGTCAATTATGTACTGTTTAATAATCGAGCGGCTCGGCGTTTAGCTCGTTCCTTACGCCCGGGTCGATAACCGCTAGTATTTGGTGTAGCTTTCGGATCTGTGGCCGTTGTCTCTCGGTAGGCTAGTTGGGCAGGGGCAAAGACAAGGAGATATGTTACTGCTGCCCCTTCTTGGCAGGCCGACAATGCGACCTCCAGTCCCCTTATCTGTGTTCTTAGGCTTTGGTTTAACTGCCTTTCGTCCGCCCATCCCTTTTGGGCTGCTGTAAGTCTTTGATAAAGCGCCTTTGCTTTCCTGGGTTCCATCCAGGCGGCCTTTGTTTGTTGAACTTCCGTTGATAGCTGGATGATCTGCTCGCAGAAATTCTTATTGATTTTCCGCGCGTGCTCTAATTCTTTCTGCAGTATTTTCAGGGATTCCATCTCTGTAACAACGAAAATTAATTCTTGACTACTAGTCTTAAATTATTTAATTTCTCAAACAAACGTTAATATTATGGAAAATAAAAATTGAAAGAAAGAAAAATTTTGAACGTCAGCTAATCATTTATTTAAAACTTAGTTTTGAGTGTTCAACGTAATCAGATCATTAATGTTCTTCTGAGGTCCGCCGAGCATAAAAGCGCTCCCGACATACGAATATCGGTCGCTTCGTGTTTCTTGTGCGGTTGGGACTATGCGGCGGCGTATAGTTGTAAGTATCCGCAATCCTGCCGGCCGCGATGTCGTCTTCTACATTCGCCAGATATTGCCTGGCCCTGATCACGTGGAAGTCGACCTGGCGCTGGTGGTCCTCGAGGCGTGAAAGGAGAGATCGGGCCTGATCACGAATTTCTTGGGCCGGATTTCGGCCACCAGCTTGTCTGCACGCTGCGAATGATAGCGTATCGTCTTCTACCGGTTGCGAAGTGTCCACCGGGGCTCTCCCTGTTGGGGCGCCGTGAAGCCCGCTCTTCGCATGGATTGCCGCCATTGATCTGCAACCGGCGCGGGGATTCGAAAAATGGCTCCGGATCCTCCTGAACAAGATCGTGATCAAAAAGTTTGTCATTATTCTTAGGAAATTAATTACAAAGAAACATCAAAATTCCTATTATAGTTCTTAAAAAAAATGGTATCGAAAATCATTTTCGTTCTTAAGAAAAATTTTTAAATTCCTGGCGTAGGTCTGACTTCCTATTAATAACGGTCTCTATAGGTAGACGCAAATAGAACCTCGAAATGTTATGATTTAAATTACCTACGTGTGACAAAACCATACCCCATAAATTACATTTGTTTTGTTATATTGGCCGACAATTATCTAATAAAAATTTCCTACGCGATATCAATAAATAAAAATAAACAAACGCAATTACAATAAAGTTTAACGTTTCACTTTCAATGCTTTGTTAAGTAAAAAAAAATAATTTTAATTTACTGTTAATAAATTTAAGCCCATTCGGCCACCTAGCAACCATACTTAGCAAAAATTCTAAAAACTAATGTTAATTAATTATGCAATGAATATAAAATCATTATAAAATAACGTAACGTGAACAAATTATTATCCTAACTTTTACTTATTAATACTTTCAAACTTCCCCTTTTGTTTATTAATGAATTCATTTAATTTAAAAGAAGATTTCTTATTGATTGGGTCGGATCACTCAAATAATGGATGCGAAACAAAAGTAATTGGATTCTCTCGTGAATGTTTTCCTAATGGAGAAGTAATTTTCCTTTATGGTTTAAAAATTTGATGGGAAAATTAATGGCAATGAATGATTGGTTATGTAGGCAAAATCAAAATAATTATGTCTCAATTGAAATGAAAAATTAGCAGTAATTTTGGAAACATCCGTGTGTAAATATGATTAATCAAAGCAAAATTAATTTTCTTATAGATACGTTTTTTCAAAGAGTAAAGTTAAAGTTGTAAATGATTTTTTAAGACTTAAAAGTAATATCTAATGGCAGCCTAATTTTTGTGGTGGTTTGCACAGGTCTTGGTGAGATATTCCAAAAATTTACTTATCCAACAGAAAATTCTATCTACCCAACAACAATTAATAACCTACTGGTGGGTTACAGGGCTTTGACATTTGTTTTTACCTTTCTATTGTTACCCGGGTAACGCCATATAAATATTTTCTAGCTACCACTCGGCACCCGTTGCCAGGCAACGTTGGAAATGTGTTCGAGTGGGTGGATTGTCCGCAAAAAGTGAGCGCTATTACTAATGCTATAATTGCTCGGACAACCCTCGGGTTCAACGAGCTGTCGATGGAAGACCTATGCTCGCTTTGTAATGTCCCCTGTGTGCGAAGGTTCAAGATCAGACTCATGTTGATAGGTAGAGATGGAACGATATTCATCTGACGAAGCGTGAATGCTCATGACTTTTCTGTGGCAATTTAATATTATTCACATTTTTTAACATATCACTTCTAAACGATTTAACAATATTTATAATTTAATTCACTTCATAAACAAAACAGGGTAAATTAGACAATATTTGTAATTTAATTCAATTCATAAGCAATATAAGACAAATTAATTGAGTTTATTTGCCAGGCGGGCAGCTCTGCGTCGGGCGCGTTCTTTACGCCCCGGCCTGTAACTGCTCGAGGGTATTGTTGAAGGAGTCGCAACGGGCGTTGGATTGGCGGTTGAAGCTTTGATATGCCAATTGAGATGGGGCGAAGATAAGAGGGTAGGTTACCGCCTCTCCCTCTTGACTGGCGGACAAGGCAACTTCCAACCCCTTTATCTGTGTGCGGAGGTTTTGATTTAATTGCCATTCCTCGGCCCAACCCTTTTGAGCAGCCGTAAGTCGTTGATGGAGGGGTTTGAGCTTCGCTGGATCCACCCAGGTGGATTTCACCTGTTGGATTTCTTTCGTAAGTTGAATGATCTGCTCATATAGAGCTTTGTTCGATTGTTGGGCACGGGACAGTTCTCTCTGTAGGAGTTGAATAGGCTCCATTTCTAGTAATGTGAATAATTAAAGGCGAGATATTACTAACAAACCATAATTACAGGAGTTATCTTTAAACAAATTCGACAAACAAAGGATTATTTACAAAACAAAAAAATCTAAATCAATTATCAGGAAGACATTCCCTTTATTTATTACACAAAAGAAAATTTATCAAAATTAAGTTGTTGATTAGTCTATTATGTGATGGATTAGGGAAAACCCTTCTCCACCCATTCTTCCGGCGTATAGCCAGAGATGGACATGGTCGGCCGTTTGGTGTTCCGAATTCGGGCCGTTGCTGGTTGGGGGGCACGTGTGGCAGTGCCTTGCCGAGGGTGCCAGTAATTGTTGGCGATCCGACCCGCCAGCAGGTCCTCTTCGACGTTTGCCAGATACTGGCGAGCCCGGACTACTTGTATGTCCACCTACCGTTGGTGGGCTTCCAGTTGCTTAAGTAGACGCTGAGCCTGCCGGTGAATTTCTTCGGCCGGGCTCCACTCTTCGGCCAGCTCTTGACCTAAATCGTCTTCGATGGAGTCAGTGCAGTGGAATCTCGACGGGGGAAATTCTGGGCATCTTTCTTGCCTGAAGCGTGCCAACGCCCATCTCCAATTGGGCCTTAAATGCTGTGCCTTTCAATTCTATGATTTCAACGATGTGATGACTCGTTGGTTCAAATTTATTATTATGAATGTTCGGAATCAATTCCATATGTTGTACTATCTATCTTAGATCGGTTTTCGCTATTTGTCGTGTCTGATTGTGATTCACTTATTATGAACAGGATGTTCTAATCTAAGCTATTTGCGTTATTCATCTTACCCAATTTTATATTATTCAACATCACTAATTTCGCTTAATCTACAAAACGAACGATATGTAGTCCTACGTCTTTTTATGAATTGTTGGCAATGTATTTGCCTCGTACTTTAATTTTATCTTATAATTTATAATATTTATCGCACAGAATTATTTTGGATTATTTAGGATATGCTTTTATAATTTGATTTTAAATGGATAATTACTCATTTATCGGTTTACATTATCGTCAAGTTATTGCATTTTGACTCTATGCGTTTCATCTTAATAGTTTCTGAGATTCCCATGAGTCTTATATTTTACTCGTATGGTTTTCACAGAGATTATTAAAATACGATATTCAAATTTTCAATATAAAATTACTTATAATTCACGTTTATTTTTATTGCAAATTTAGTACTCTCAATAATATGAATTATTCGATATTTACTCGTATCTTCCGTTATGCGTTTGTTCTGATCTTAATACTATATTCGTTAACCTGCGTAACGTCCCGACTCAACACCTTGATTTCTGCAGTTTTACCTATATTTGATTGGTCTCTTAACGTTTCGAATTTAATAATATTGAAACCGTGTACGTTGTTATTTTCACAATAGTTAATTCGGTATTTTAGACTTCAATTTATTGATTTTATGACATAGCAACAGTTTACGATGCTTTCCACGTTCCCTTCACTTATTTTACCTTAGGGTTATTTATGTTGATATTAGAATATTATGAGTGCCTACTGGACTACTAAGTGTGCATGATTTTAAGCCGATATGAAACGATAATTTTAGGTCGATTTTATAGGAAATGGATGACGAAGGAGCAGCCAAAAGACTACCACCTTATCTTCCATTTTCCCCTATAGACGGAAAATATTGACGTTTGTGTTCCCGCGTTACTCATGCCGGAACTTTCACAAGCACGAAATATTGGCGGATGAACCGCACTTACACATTTCGATAGTGGTGTATGATTTTATTGTCTTGCGGTGCTGTTTCGGCTGTGGGCCGCAAAAATTTCGACAAAGAACATGTTTCAATTACAAATTGTATTAACTTCTCCATTCTTTTATCGATCATTGATGCTTCCAAATTTTTTGGTTGCTTAGTTACCTGATTGCTATCAAGAAACAATTTATCATTGAAGCCCAATCAAGTGTTGTATTTTCTCTGAATAAAAATTTATTGCTTTACAGTCTTGTATGTGATTTATTGAAATTATTTTGTAAAACTTAGTTAAAAGACTTTGAAATTTTTATAATATTTTTGTAATAATTTTAATTGCGTCCAACAATGAACAATAAAAAGTTATTTTCAAAGATGAATGTTTACCTTTTCATTTAATTTTCACATGCGGATCGGTGTTGATCGGTAATTGTTGGTTGGTGTATGTGAACGGTTTAAGAACGGTAGGTCGAAGAAGAAGGTGTGTGGAAGGTTCTAGAAGATAGGTGAGTCTGTTGGTCCACAACTGCGTGACATAATAACAGTTAGGTAATCGGTGTGTTGGTCCTCAACTACGTGACATTATAAGGGTTAGGTAATCGGTGTGTAATAAGTGTGTCTCCGGGTAGTGACTGACCAGTAGACACGTGACATAATTATGAGGTCACCTAGCAACAGTGGACAAAGGTCAATTACTAAGTAGCAACTGAGTGGATAGAAGTCAATCTCCAGGTTGTAACAGCATGTACAGAGGTCAGATATTATGAAACATTACATAAGCCAAAGGGGGTTGTATCCGACGGGCTCACATCCTACTACTTGGAATAGTGAGAAGTTTTTCGATGGAACTGAAACTGGAAATTTCATACTGTACTTTATTTCATTGTTAGTTGTAAAATCGATCACAATGTATTTTATTGGTATTGTTAGTTTTGGAATTTTATTACTTTTTTATTTTTTCCTTTTTCACAATTTTGAAAAATAATCATTTTTATTTTATATTTTTACTGTGACAATATTTATTTAATTCTTAATTATTTAAATAAATACTTCGACACATCTACCTTCTAGATCCTTCCACACACCTACCTTCTAGATCCTTCCACACACCCTAACACCATTTCCGGTTATAAGTTCAAATTTGAATTTAACGGAAATAATAATTATTGCCCTATCTCAGTGGTGTTCAAACTATGTTCCGTGTAACATTTTTTGGGTTCCGCTTAACGCTTAAGAACATACGTTAAACCTAAAGCAGTGTATTTTTATAAAAATATATACGCCACTTAATGAATATTTTTGTTAATAATTTTAAAAAAAATCAACATGTGAAAAACAGTATTTTAATAATCTATCTTTAAAAAATTATTACATAAGCCACTTGATTTTTTAGTCAAAGACTAAATAGCCCAAAATTTTATATTTAACATATTGTAAATGCATTAATTGACGAAGGCAATAAGTTTATTTGATGTCAATCATAAATGATTGCCTAAATTACCACAAAGTAATATGTGGGAATATTTAGTATTTTTCCATGATAAATATTTTTCCAATAGTCACATAATTAAAAAAAAATAAATTTAAATATACTATAATTTTTGTTTTTTTCCTGATTTTAAAATCAATCATTTTAGAAATCTAAAAATTGACATATTTGTGTCAAATTTTCATATTCAATTTAGAATTAGATCGGAATAACCAGATATAGTGTAATTAGATTTTTCCACTTCTAATAAAAGAATAAAAAAAATTAATATTATTAATTTGGGGCTTTTTATCAATTTTTTTTACATTATTTTATAGTCGAGTAGTAAGAAATAAGGATTGCAACTCACTTTCATCTCAAAATCCATTCAAGGTCATCATAATGTCACTTAAAGTATGTCAAGATCAACAAATATAGAGTTTTTCAAATAGGAAAAAAAGCAATTTTCTTGGTGTCATTTAAATTGATGTCATCGTTGTTGCTATCTATATTTGGATATCGTTCATTATTGAAAAGAAAATTAAGATTTGAAGTAGTAAATATCAATGTGACAATTATATAAACTCAAAGCATAATAGATGGTTTAAGTATATTTAATAGTCCATTAAATATGTTGGGATATTACGAAAAAAGCACAGTAAAATCAATATAACACCAATTAATTAAAAAATTTACAAAAATTCGAAAGTAGTATTGATCGGAGGAAATTGGTATGGTTGAACGCCAAATTGAGAGACGAGTCCAGAAATAATAATAAAAATTTAGTGAGGGGTCCCTAGAAAATAATATAATACAAAAAAAGAAATTAATTTAAAAAATTAATTACTAATGGGAAGCCCGAGGCAATTGGAAACCCGAGAGATGAGGAAAACCCGAAAGATGAGGAAAACCCGGCGTGTAGACGGAATAATATAAAAGGGTAAATTGGCCTAAACAATTTTAAATGGGCGCCACTGATCTATGGAGAGATAATGATTTCCTAATTTGTAACTTAGTAATGTAGCAAATGTTGTTGACAAATGTCGGCTAAGGTGGTCTGTGGGTTAAAGGGTGCTTAAAGGGTGCAAATAAATCATATATTGTAATTACAAAACATTGAAATAATTCGGATTGAGTTGTAACTGTGGTAAAGTGCAAATAAAATTATTCTGTGTTGGGTTTGCTTATTTGAATTGAAAAGGACACGAGGAGTCAGAGGGGACCAACTTTCAATAATAATAACCCAACACATACTAAAGTAATTTAATTTAAAATGTATTAAAAAAGAAATTAATTTTGATAATTTTAATAAATTTACTATTGTTGGGGTTAGGTGATTTTCAAAAATTATTATAATAAATAAAAATTTGGGAAAATAAAATAATTAATTAAAAATAATCAAAAAATTAAAATCAATATTTTCCGGGGGAAATGGGTATGTGCCGATGCCAATTGACGAGACGAGTACGAAAATAATAATATAAAATTAATTTGGGACCCCTAGAAAAAGTTATAAAAAAATACTAATTAATTAATTAATTAAAATGACGAAAACAAATAAATTAAATTAGGGAGAAATTCTCTGAATTGGATAAATTTAATTACGAAGGGAACTGATTATTCCCTAATATTATTTATTTCACAGTCTTCTCTCGGGGAACGGCCAAAAGATTAAAGTAAATTGTTTAAATAGTTCCCCTGGAGTCCAATGTAAATTTCCGTAGATCAGATTAGTTGTTTGAGGAAAGATTCTTATATAAGGGAGTCTCAAATCAACAACGAGGACTTAAATAATTTCGAAAAGTTGCGAGTAACAGAAAAGTTAAAAAGATTCGTGAGGTTGAAAAAGAACTAGTCAGATTTGTCAAGAATATGTTAGTAGATAATTGAAAAGGCGCTTCCCTTGTGGATTCCTGTCATTATTGTAAAAGTAACATTCAATAGTTGTGAAATTGTTGGTATCGAATAAAAGTTTTCCTGTGTATTCCAGTATCATTTAAAAAGCACGTGAAGTCAGAGCAAACAGTTCTACCGAACCAAATAAAATTATAACTCAACACTATTTTAAATAAAGAAAATATTTATTACGAAACAAATAACTGCTTTTTAGCGCTATACTAATGACTTTGAAAAACAGAAATTATTTTCAAAATATATTTATATTCAGAAAATTTTCAATTTTTTCTTGTGCGATAATAGTAGTAGTAGCAGTACTACTACTAATAATAATTTATTAATAATAATTTATTAAATTACTTAAAAAATTATTTCATGAAAATTTTATTTAAACTCCTCCTACACAATGACATTCTAAGCAACTTTATAACATAATAATTAATTAATTTTAATAATTAATTTCGTACAACCAAAATGTTTCAATCTCGAACTGTTATACATGCAAATTTGTACATAATACGGATGAAAATACACTTGTTCACAGCTGGTTGATTTTCTCTTCTGTGTCTGGGATTACAAAATATATTTCTGTTAAAAAGTATTTAAGAAATCGAAATAGTTTAAGAAAAACTTTGATTATTATCATGAAATAGTAAAAAAAATGACATCTATAAATAAATTTAAATACGAGAAATGTCTGTTTAATTTAACATTTTAAATATTATTTTTTAATTTTAATCAAACAATATAATTCACATTTAAATAAATGAACAAACATCAAAATATAATGTAAATATTCAAACTTTACCATTTTAATTTAATTTACTGCTTTAAATAAAAACTGCCGGTGACCAATACCGTTATGAAGTTCTGTTAATTTTTGCTTTTTGTAATTATCCTTCAAGATGACAGAATATTTGGTAGTCAAACTGGAGTTTCATATAAATATATAATATAAATATATAATATTGCCGACGCTATTGTGTCCGTCCAAACGGCTTAAAAATTGGGAAGTGAACTATTATAATTGTTGGGGTTAACAAAATGCACAAAAGTAAAAATGGAAAATCAATAAAAACATTGATATTCGAAATAATAATTAAAAAGGCAAAATCAAATAAAATTTTAAAATAAATATTTATCGGGGGAAACGGGTATGGGCGTATCCAAATGACGAGACGAATCCAAATATAATAAAATTAAATCGATTAAGGAAATATTTGAAGGAAATATTTAATAAAAATAGAAATTAATTAAAAATTAATTGGCTAATAAGAACCCGAGCTAATGGGAAGTCCGAGCCAACAGAAAACCCGAATAGTGTGAGAAACCCGGAACGTCAACAAATTTTCTAATTACGGAAAACGAAATTGCTTGACGAAGAAAACCCGTGATAAAAGAGAAACCCGCCATCAAAAATAATTATTGTAAACAAATGGAAACCCGGGGACGGGAGTCCAGAAATAACTAATTTGGTTTTGGACAGATAGATGTCAAAATGCCAAAACCAATTTAGTTTGCGGGTGACTTGAGTTACGAGATGAGTATAAAAAGAAAAAGCAGATCAACAAAATTGCCAGTTGGTCGAAGAGAATATTTCAGAGAGCGGAATAAAGGAGGTAATAAGCTTAAAGATAAATCAACCAGTCAAACAAATTGCGTACCAGACTGGGACATCTCCCTTTGAAAGATGTATCCCTACGCATTGGAATTTTTGTGAAATCGTGCAGAGTAATTGTGTAGAGTATTGTGAATAGATTGATTTTTGTGAAATTTGTGAATAAAGTTGTGATATATAAATTGGAAATAAATCTTATTGAGTTGGGTTAATTGAATTAATTAAAGAAGAACACCAAGGAGTCAGACCTAAGCACCGACTTTCTATATAAAAACTCAACATAATATAAAATTAATTAACTTTAAATTTATATAATTTTATTGCTTTTATTTCATATATAATTATTCTAAATTATTCAATCCTTTCCCTACCTCATCGCTTCCTACACTTTAAATTTTATTGGGAGTTCCTTTTCCAATAGAGTTAAAACCCTAAGCTTTGAAATTTTCATCTTCCACAACATTTTGTGCTGCATTTTAATAATTTTGTATTGTCACTCAAAGAACTCAATAACATCTTCTTCTTCTACCACCAAATTGATTTGACTTTCATGATGAAAACGTCTTCTATTACTTGGTTGACCTAATAATTTTTTAGAGATGTGTGGTGGGTTTCTGGGTGTTAAGATTTTGAAAATATGTGGTTGTTACTCAGACAACCCCAAATATTTTTCACTTACCACTCGGCACCCATTGCTAGGCATCGTCGGAACTGTGTTCGAGTGGGTGGATCTTCCGCAAAACGTGAGCGCTATTACTAATGCTATAATTGACTGAACGATCCATGGGTCCAATGAGCTGACGATAGAAGGCCTGTGCTCGATTTTGATGTTAATGTCCCATTATTCTTCTATCTCCTTCAAATGTTAATCTATACTGTTATAGAATTTATTATTCTATCCATTCCCATAGTCCTCCTTGTCGTTGTTTGTATTATTGATTTTTCTATGGCCTGTACACCGTTCGTTATGTTAAATATCCTCATATTTTCTTTCTTACACATATTCTTCATTAAAATTCTTCATTTCATATTTTCATCACAAAGTTTCATATATAAAAGCAATTCTAATTGAAAATATTTCTGAAAAGTAAGACCAAAAATTGACATCTGCATATTAAAATCAGTCTGACCATCTGCACTCTAACACTAAAATTCATTCTGTCTCTCTGCATATTAACACTTAAATTCAATCTGTCTCTCTGCACACAGTCTGTCTCTCTGTCTTTCTGCACATAGTTTGTCTTCCTGCCTGCACACAATCTGTCTATCTACACACAATCTGTCTTTCTGCACACAATCTATCCTTATGCACAGTTTGTTTGCCTGTCTTTCTGCACACAGTTTGTCTTCAAATTTGTGAAAACACATCAGTATATATACCTATAATTTGACCTTAACCTTGCGTGTTATTTTTATTGCGATAAAACAAAATTTGACCTTGAAATTATTTGTGCTATCTAAATCTAATTTTTATTATTTTCTTAATTTAAATTGACAATTCATTTCAAAAATTTTTAAATTAATTTATTCAACTAAAAATATTTTATTTTACTCATTTAATTCATTAAATTTCTACTTTTTTATCAATTGTCGTTTTTCGGTCAAATTTTCTTGTTATTATGTTATTTTTATGTAAATTTCGTGCGGTTCTTGATGCATTTTGTATTTATTTTATTTTACTTTTGTGTTTTTTGATTTTATATATATTTATGTTCTCTAAAAGTTTAGCTGATATTGTATGCTGTATTTTAAGTTATCTTGGTGTTGGGTTTTTGTGCTATATTACTGATACATTTAAACAATTTTCAAGGCAGTTTGTGTTCTGGCCCAACACGTGTTAAGTGTTTTGTAAGAAAATTCGAGCAACGTCTTTTCTTAGTACTCGTCAATAGTTAGATGGGAAATTTCAGACTCGTATTTTTTATAATTCTTATAGTTTCGAAGACATTGAATATAGTTCAAATTTCTTTGACACACAAGGTTTAAATTTGGCCCACAGCTTCATTTAAAAGGATGAATGATCTTCTAGTATAGTAGGACTTAAACATTTTATAACACCTTGGCTCGTAGGTTGGAGTGGTAAAACTAATACCTTAACACGAGGATCGTAATCGATACGTTAAACTGGCAAATGCCCAAGTGCAACGTCAATAATCAATATTACTCTTGAGAGTAATAGGTTCAGGGATGAAAACATTACTAAACCAATCTTTAAATAAAGAGGGGTTACGGTCTTAAAATCACTGATAGGGTCGATTTTGATTTGTTTTTTAAGACTCTGGGGTTTTCAGAACAATAAATCAAAAATGGTTTTAATTTCAAATTATCTGTAGCAATTTATCTCAGAATAAGTGCTGGGCGATCTTTCACAGCCTTTAAGCCAAGGAGTTCTTTTTCCTCTTGCGTCATAAATGTTGTTGGACAAAAATTACATTTTTAAAAACTTTGTTTATTTGATAGGGGAACTTATTTGTAAAAGCAAGCAGAATTATTTAATAAAATACAATGAAATGACTCATTGGAACAAAGAAAAATCATCCAAAATAATAAATTAATTAAAAATATATAAAGTATAAAATTAATTTAAAACAAATAGCAAAAATAATACCAAAGCAAGGTAAAAGTATCAAATAAAAATTAAACAAATTAATATCAAATTAAACAAGAAAAGAAAAGCACAAAATTTGGTGATATACACAAAAATCTAAAAGTAAAATAAAATAATCAAATATAAATCAAATTTAGTCATTAAAAAAAAGATGCAATCAAAAAACAATAAAAATTTATCAAAAATCATGATTTTAGCAAAGTTTGTAAATATCTTATTTTGTTGCATCAAAAATAAGGTTGGTGCATGAATTCGTCTTGTTTTTTAGAACAAAATGAAACTAAAAATTCATTTATTTCATGTTTAATCAGTAAGGTGTTTTCCATTCAGTTCTCCATCACACTTCTCCATCACACACTTTCCCGTTCTCAAAGAAACTCTGAAGTTTCTAGATGATGAAGTGATTTGGTGACTTTCAACTCTTTCAAGTGACAAAATTTCTAATGTTACTACTTCTGAGCTTTAATATCTGTACTGAGCTTTTGTATAGATATTAATAATCTGTTGGCGCTTAACCAAACCCTTCCGTATGTTGACTTTACTTAGAGCATGATAATTTGGAAGATTTATTAATTGAATTTTTGAATTCGGATATTGAAACGCTTTCATGTGGTTACACTGGGAGATTTCATATCAATATAGCATAATTATTTGAATGATTTCCCTTTTGCTGTGAAAAAAATGTGCACAACCGAGTGGAAAGTTGGGAAGTTGATGCTTACGCATTACCCGAAAAAGAATCATGTTCATCATTTCAGACTTAATCTCTTAACTTAATCACAAGTACCAATATTTAAAAGTTACTAACACACGATAGCGTGCAAATTCAGTCAGAGAGTTATATTGAGATAGTTTTAAGTTATATATTAACAGTCTCTTTGAAAAATTCGTGGAAATCATAAAAAAGCGAATGTGTTTGATGCTGTGTAATTCAGCTGAAAACATAAGAGCTGGATCTATCTATGTACTAGCTCCAGTATACCGAATTGGTAAAATACAGACTGGAATTAAATTGGTGCCAGTGACACGGACTACTTTTTCTTCGAGATTAAGAATTAAAAACTTGAAACTCTTTTGCTGGCAATGATAGGAGATAACTTTCAAGATACCTGGAATTATAGCCTTGAACAACCCTGTACTCGAGAAACCTTTACTATGAAATTGGAAAGTTTAAGGATGGAAGTATAGGTCTTGAGTACAAGACAAACGATTTGGACCTTTAGTGTTGCAGTTAAATGGGTGATAAAAACACAATGAGGAGTAAGATGAATTATGTATTTACATATGCATTTACGTTATGCTCTAAATTCAAGATTTTATTTAAATACTTCATTAGCCGTAATGTACATGGCAACAAGAAATAAAATGATTTTTATCTACAATGAGTACACTCTAATGCCCTGTAGAAAGTACCTCAGTGCAACAACATTCAAACGGTTCAAATCCTTTACCAGGTATTCTTTATACCAAATCTTGATAAAATTTGTAGTCTATGAGAAAAGATAATTATTATAGTTTATGTACATACTGAATAATATGATGATGCCAACATGGAAATAGAAGTAGAGTTTAATGTAAATAATAATAAAAATAATATTATTATTATTATTATTATTATTATTATTATAATTATTATTATTATTATTATTATTATTATTATTATTATTATTATTATTATTATTTTTATATTTATTATTTATTAAATTGAATTTTTTTATTTTCAAACTGTTCCAACAGAAATCTTTCTAAATTTCGCAAATATCGAATGTTCGGTTGTAATTCAGAACATACGTTTATAAATTTAAGATTTCAACACTCTTTTAAAATATATTTCCGTGAATTTTATTTTATTTTCTTCGATATAATTAAGAAGCCACTACATAATTTATGGTTGACCTTGAGTTTTAACCTCTACATAAAAATGAGAAATGTATGATTTTCCAGTTCAACTTACCACTAAACCATCACACTAACATACCTACAAACAACAAGATCACATTGCCAGAAAACCGAAAGCTAGTGTATTTGTGAAGCCATGGAATGTATAATAAAACTGTGTGGAGTGCACTGGAAAATTATCCAACACCAGTGGACTGGTTCAATCTTTTTCGTGAAGTTCGTTGTTCGTCGTGGACAACAAGAGGTGCACCTGAGGAACCAGTTCAACTAGATCAAAACAAATTTAATAATAGGAGAAAATATACGAGATCAAAAATGATAAGCCCGAATGGGAATTAACTATTAAAAAGAGGATTGACTATAAAGTTTATAAGATAAATAAAAAACATATCACAGGTAAATAGGAAAAGAATTTCAAACGCTAAATATTATCCCATAAAAATTTTATTCATTAAAAAATCTATTCAATTGCTGACATTCGAAAAGAAAAAAAATAGATTTATGGAGAAAATATTATATAAATTATTTCAGTAATTCGCCATAAATTAGACGTGAAATTAGTTGATGTAGTAATATGATATATTTTTTCTTAGAACTTTTAATAAGAAATTTTTTATCTAAATTTGACTTATATATACTGAGTAACGAAACATTTAATGTGAATTGAAAATTATTTATTAACCATATTATTTATACTTTTTAAATTTAAATTATTAATATTATTATTATTATTATTATTATTATTATTATTATTATTATTATTATTATTATTATTATTATTATTATTATTATTATTATTATTATTATTATTATAACTATTATTATTATTATTATTATTATTTTAATTTTTATTATTATTATTATTATTATTATTGTTATTTTTATTATTTATTAAATAAGTTATCTTATTTATTAAATTAAATTTTTTTATTTTCAAACTGTTCCAACAGAAATCTTTCTAAATTTCGCAAATTCTCACAAAATGTTAGTCAGTAGAACTTAATTAACAATCACTAATTACAGAAACAAAATAAAATGAATTTTTATTAAAAATTCAAATTTCATTTATTATGTCTAATAATTTTCATAATAAAGTAATTTCATACTAATAATAATTTTCATATTTTACATAAGAAAAATATTTTCCATGCGATAAAGAAAATATTTCTTGAATTTTTGAGTTTTCAAACAAATTAATTAAAGAATGTCTTCAGATTTTTACATTATTAAAACACTGACAATTTATATAAAAATTAAATCCTTTTTTCTAATAGGGAAACTAGAGAATTTCAAATATTTGCACAAAACTTCTAATAATAATTGAAAAAGCGCACATTTATACACATTTAGTTAGAAAATCCGATATATAAGCAAAATTGAAACATCAACAATAAAAACAAAAATTCAGTATCAAAAAATGAAATATACATTTACGATTCTTTTAATCTCATTTGCTATATTTTCATATACGCAAGCTGGAGAATTGGTTTTCGGAGATTTTGACGCAGATAGTTATATTATTACCTGTATATATAATCACACATTACTATCATTATAATTTCCAGATAAGCCTTATGTGACTATTGATGGACAGAAACATGGAGCGGAGAAAAATGAAGAATTGAGAATCGGTCAAGGCAGCCAGTGCGTTTTAATCAAAATATTTGCACCCAGACCGGAAACTATTTTTCCTTATTATGCCAAGTTCAAGTAAATGTTAATTTCTTGCATATCATTTATCATATATCTGAAATTAGACCGGTAATGGATTTAGAAAACGGCAGCAAAGAAATGGTATCCTTCTGCTAAACTATTAATAAAGGATTTATCTAGTTCCGAGAATATAAATTTATTACTATATGTTGTTAATATTTAAATAAAAATCGCAAATATTTCATTTATTTTGTTTTAATTATCGAGTCCATTGGAAATTATTTGTTGACAAAGTCCCGCTAATAAATTCATGCTTTTAAGTTGAATTACAAAATAAAAGAAATTTAATAAATTTAAAAATCTTTAAAAATCTTTTCAAAATTCAACGCTGTGAAAGTTTCTGAAATATCATAAATTATAAATTTCATTTGAATATTTTTAATTTTTTTATAGTGCTGTAAAATGTTTCAGGTTTATTTCAAATTTTATTCACATTTATTCACTGGACCGAAATGTCTTTTGTAAATTTAGTCTTAATCGGTAATTCTCGTTGTCAACAGGAGACTTTTCTCAGGTCGGCACTTATTTTATGATTTGTAGAACTCGCCGATTTTCTGTGATCCATTTTAACATTCAATTGTCTTTTATATTTCTTTGGGTAGACAAATCTGTAAACTTTTCATAGTATCATTTGATGTTCAAATAATACAGGACCGCTAAGCTACGCGGCCTGGAGCAGAGATATTTTTGTATCTTTAAAATTGAAACTATAGAGAAGGAAACACAAAACTATTAACAAATGTTAAAGTTATTATTATATAAAATAAAGCAGTTTATTATTTATTCAAAATGTTTTCTTCGTTTCTCCATTATTTAAGAGTTCAAATTGGTTAGAAATGAATTATGAGTAAACGTCGAAGATCGTAGATGTTTAGGCTAATAAAATAATGAGGTCATATGCAGTTTTATTAACCCAATCTCAGAATGTCAGTAGAGAAATCATGTAAATGAGGATGTATCTTCAAAAGGTTTACTTTAATACTAAAATTAATTTAATATTTCCGACATTTATGTCTCTAAAAAATAGAAAACCTGAAATCCGAAAAAAAGCATAAATTGTAAATTTTATTAATAAGTTTTAAAAAATAATCATAAACCCAATTATCAATTTGTGTACATATTCGAAGATATTTCTTAAAAGATGTATAAAAAATATAATTATTTAATATAATTTGTTCAACTGAATAAAAACTTATATTATAGGAAGGGAGGAATTTGAAGAAAATTTTTTAACATAAAAACATAATACATCGTAAATAATGCATGCGAACTTTCAAAATGTAGAAATGTTCAGATCAATAAAAACTATTTTTAGTAACTTTTTAGACAATTTGTTTAAAACTAAAGCCGAAAATATTTGAAAAAAATACCAATAATTCTACTTTGAGTTGTAGAAAAATTAAGAAATAATTTCGTAAGATTTTTCATGAAATTCAATCAATTTAATATTTTTACAACATTTAAGAAATTTCAAAAATATCCATCGAAACTCTATGTTTTTGAGGAGTTAAATAAATAACAATAGAACATTTAACTTGTACTTAAAATAAATTCATTTTTTACCTCATTTGCAATTTACCAGTAGCAGTTGAACCAAAATCTTCAAATGAGGAGTTTAAAAAAACGGAAACATAAGTTTAAAAATAATATTTTTTATAAACTATCCAAATCATTAATACCCTTGAAAATGGGGTAGATTTTTATAAATTTTGGGAAATCAAAGAAAATTTCCAAAGCCTCATAAATCAAAAATTTTAAAATCAATAAATATCAAAAATTTGGATTTGTAAAAAGATAAAATGGCAGCCAAACGAATTTCCAAGGAATAGAGAAATAGTTTATTCGAATATAAAAGCTTTTTAATAATAAATTTTATTTTAATAAATTTTAGTTTTCAATTAATTGGACTTACATTTATTCGAAAATAATTACATTAATTTACATAAATTGGCATAAATTCCTAAAAAAAACCTAAAAAACTAATTAAAACTAAATTTATAATAAATGAAAATTAATAAAAGTAAATTTAAAATACACGTTGATGAAAAGTATTATTTAAGAGCTTGAATAATGATCTCATAAATATACGAGATCACAATCCAAGCCCTAAAATATACTTTATTAAAAGATTTACCTGTTAGCCATTTTAAAAATGACTAATTCATAAACTTAACCCTAATTGTAGTTGGATGTTCATTAAAACGTCTATTATACAAGTTTTTAATGAACTGAAACGGGTGTATTAATAAAATAAAAAATCAAAACAAATTTTAATTTCCAAAGAACAAATTTTATTTTAGATAGATTAACAATTAAAATGATACCAAATTTGATTGAACATATTTTCTCAATAAATTGGCTTATAATTTCTCTCAATAGTTTTGAAATTTGCTTTTATTATTTTCCGACTAGTAATTTGTTATTGATTATTTTTATATCCTTTAAGCAATTCTCTATAGTAATATAAAAAATTCTGTTAATTTTGACCACTGATTTTTTTTCATTTTCAAATGAAAAAGGCTGTGCCGTAAATTAGTGACTCAAAAAACACCGATATCTTTATTGATTCATAGATAAATATTTTTTAATAAAAATAATGTCATTTGAATATTCTCTATAGTTCCCTATTTACTACAAAGAATTGAATTTGTGTGGCAGAAAATAATAATAATTGTTGTAATAAGAATATTTTTAAACACCATTTTGAAAATCAAAAAAACATATAATTGATGATAATGAAGAATCATAGACGATTAATGAGTAATACAAAGCAATAAGGACATCACAACACCTATTTCAGCTGAATAACAACTCTTATAATACTAGTTGGTGGATAAATTCAACTTAATAACAAAGAGAATATCTGAAAATAACGAAAACTCAGTGAATTTTATGGATAACCCTTTTTAATGACTATTTAACGTTTTAGGAGTAAATATATGAGATTTTTCGGATTTATTTCTTAAAATGTAAGCTTGTTTAATTTTAAACTAAACTTTATTGTTCATAATTATAATATGGTAACATATAGAGATGTTATTCATCTGAACACTTCCGCATTTTAAAAGTTTGTATGTGTTTTTTATTATATTTTATGTTTGTGTAAAATTTATTTTTTCTTTTTATTTCTGAATTTCTATAGTAAAAGTGTTTAGTTATTCGAACAAAATCCATCACAACGCAAGTATGTATCTCTATTTAAGGTTATCATTTTTTTTCATTTTATTATAAGAGTTGCTTTTCAGTTGAAACACTGATGCTTCTTAACGACGAAAACTAGTTTTAAAAGCATTGTTTTAATAATGTTTAATTTTACAAATAAATATGTATCCACGCTTTTGTTTTTTAACTATTAAATAACTAAGAATGACAACGAATATTGTTCCTATTCTATTCATCAAATAACTCTTAACTTTTCCTTCTTTTGAGTTGCAATGTTTCAATCTTCATACTTGCGTTTCAAATGATATGCATGCCAATCGTCAATATTAACAAACTCTTGATCCTAGGAACTAGAAACAACAAGACCATTATACTGGCTTACTCATTGGTAAAGACCGTTAACGTGACACAAGAACTTATCAAAATTAATACCAAATACTACTGTGTGATTATCACTCACACATAGAAAAACAAAAATTAAAAATAATGCCGGTGAAATAGTTTATTAAAGGAAAAATAATATCAACAAGGAAACCAAGAATAATTTCTTTATCTCGCAAAAATTAAACTAGTTTAATTTTTTTACTTTATTCAAATCTATTTTTTATTAATAAATATTAATAAGTTATTATCAATAACAGTTATTATTAATACCATCTCGAATAATTAATGCCTAAATAAATATGTAAACATTTTTCTTACAGCTATTAAAGATTAATAATTAAAAAATTTCGTTAGATATATTATTTTAATGAATTTACTAATAGCATTTTTGTATTTTTACAGTTTTGTTGTTTTGCTCGTCAGACGAAACCAGACAAAACATTACATATTTCAAGATGTATCTACAAGAGCATTTTGTAGTTGAAGAAGTTGCTGACTTTTTAAGAAATGCAACTTTGTTTAAATTTTGTTGTAAAATTTCAATTTGATAATTATATAATTTATGAAATTTTTACATAATATAACTTTCTAAATTTTCTGTACTTTTGTAAAAGTTTTTGTTTTAAATCACAAAAACAGATTTTTTCTCTTAATATATCAAATAATTTTTTTCAGCTTTCAAAGTTAATTCACCAAATTATCAGTTTGGTGAAGAATCCGAAATTCAAATCATTCAAGAAAATATAGATTTATCCAATATTGATTAATTTGATTCAGATAACGAATTTGATGCTCCTGGAAATTATATGGAATCAACACATATGAAATATTCGAACAAAGTAAATATCAAGTCTTATGATATAGATATTAATAATTAATTTTCAAATAATTTGTCAATAGTGAAATCATTTATAAAAATATTATTTAAATAAACAATTATGTAAGCCGATTTCCACAGTGTTTATTAAAAAATGAAATATTTTGATCTGAAATAAAACCTGATCACTTCAAACCAAAATTTAACAAGTCATGGGCTCCCTTGTTCTTATCTGATTGAATTTGTCCTTGTCTTTAGTTTTTTACGGCTCATTTTAAAAATTATGTATTAATAAAATTAGGTCAATTTCCCACAAAATTTGACTGAATCAGATTTTGTAGAAAATATTATGTCACTTATTAAGGCAAATAAATGAAATATTAAACGAAATACTGCATTATTGGGTGAATATTTCGAATAAATTTAAACTACACATTTTTTTTGTTAAAAGAACCAAATTTATCCCAGGACTTTCTCAAAAAATAAATATTACCATGAATGTGAGTTTGTTAATGAGTTACATCTTATTTAAAAAATCCAAATTTCTAGGAAAAAATCCTTCGTTGTCTGGTATTTCAATTAAAATAATTTTCCTTTTCTACTTTTATAATTGTTTTATATGAAAATATTTAAAATAGTTTTCAGAATTTCAAATGATGAAAATAACTGAAAATTGATGAAATTGTAATATTTTAATTTGTTAAATTTAGAGGCGGGCTATAGGAGCCAGAGATAATGTGCTACGAATGTTTTACAAGGTGGTAGTAAGAGAAAAAACAAGGAAATGAAAAAAGAATAAAATATCACACCCTTAAGTAAAGGGCCTTTACTTCCTTTTAATAAATCTTTTTACCGGTTTTATGTGATGTTTAAAAATAAAACTGCAGTGTTATATTTTAAATATAAAGTCTTATTTTCTTTTTATCTTCCAAGTTTTGTATAATTTCATTGTCACTTAAGATTTTCTTGTCTTCTTCAAACTTCTTTTCATAAAGTCAACTGTAAATTAAATAATGTTTCTTGCAAAATATTTTCTTACTCGATGTTAGTTATATCAAATTATTCCTTTATCACACTTTTCAAATCATAGATACAAGTGACAGTTGTAAAAAAAACTCATGCTTCAGTTTTAAAGACATTCTAAAAACAAGATTAATGGAAAGAGATAATTTTTGAAATAAAAACCAGATTGATAAGAAAAATGAATTTCATAAACTACGAGTTCACCAATTTCAATAAAATAGTCAAAATTTCAGTAAACATATCAACGGCAAACAACCGATTCGAAATAATTTGCTAAAATAGAAAGATATTTGGAGAAAAATAAAATAATTGAGAATCCCATTTTCTACAAGACAGAATTATTTTTTGCTTTAATAGGATGCTTTTGAAATAGCTTCTGCGACTTAGATTTTCCAATGACATATAACATTGACAATGTTTTGGAGATAATTTGTGGAATGAAAGATTAATTTATTTAGACGGTATCCAGATATTTTCCAAAAGAATTAAGGAACACAAGAATAGAATAAATAAACTTTCGCTTCGAATTAGAAAATCTGTACTTAAGTTATGTTGAAATAAGTTAGATTGTGTATTCGTTTAATGATCGTATATTTGTTTGGTATTATTTAAAGCTCTATAACTGTGGTTCTCAACCTTTTTTTAAATAGCGGGATCCTAACGAAAAATTTCGACACTACCTTTATTATATTTAGATTTCAGCTATAAAAATAACAGCAAGTTTTGTAAGTTCAATATTTAATAAACAAAATCTTTTTATAACATATATTAA
The DNA here is from genome assembly GCA_022537955.1 of Schmidtea mediterranea. Classification (NCBI taxonomy): domain Eukaryota; kingdom Metazoa; phylum Platyhelminthes; order Tricladida; family Dugesiidae; genus Schmidtea; species Schmidtea mediterranea. Next base: position 307,921,668 of record CM039679.1, on the reverse strand, counting down.
TGTGAAATTAATATTAGGTCGCGTATTTGACAAACATACCCTTAACTCATTCTCAATTGAGTTCAGATTTTGTCTTTTCTTCTTAATATTTACCAATGCAGAAAAATTCAAAATCTAAGCTAGTAGCCGTTTTTAAAATCAACTCTAATATGAAATTAATAAATATCCTATTATAAAATTAGCCGAGCTCGTGGCACACTTTTCATACACCTATAATACCCTGGTTGAGGAACACTGGTCTATAATCACCAAATGTGCGCCATTTGTATTTTCTTTTAGCATCAGAGCTGATGATGAATTTGAATTTTGAGTACTGAACATTTTTTGCTTCCCAGATTTACTGTAAAAATATTTTTAATGAGTTATAATTTTTTGTTGTGCAATTGTCATACTTTGGGGTGAAAGGGATTTCGTTTGAGATAATATCATGTTTGGCTTTACAGTTAGTTCTTTCATTGACGAAATGATCTTTTGTAATTTCTGGGAATAATTAAAGTATCTTATTTTTTACATTTAAATTTTTGAAAGAATATTCTGGAAAAATTGAAATAATAAACCCAGTGTCAACTGTGTCTTTTATTCTTTCTGTTGTATCTATTATAACTTTGTCTCGTGTATTTTCGACTAAAATCTTTTTTTGCTCATTAATGTGTTCATTAATCGTGTTGGGATATTAAATATTCGTCAATGAATAGGTCTCTCGATCCGACTCCTCGTGTTCAATAATCAATAAGACAAAATCCCAACAAAGAAATCTTTATTGACAAATATTCACCACTATACACAATAATTTATTTCTCGTACACACCCTAAGGGTATCACGATGTAAGTCCAACTGCAATCTGATTAACTTTATCGATTTACTGCTCTTCACTTGATTCCTTCAATTCGTTAAATTCTCTCTTCGACCAACTGGCAACTTATTTTGTTGTCAGTTGCTTTTATAGTTTTGGGTTCCCATTAATCTGGATTACTGCTGGGGAAACAATTTTCCATTTCGGACAATTTATTGTCCGTTTCACTAATGCCAGGAAACACATTTAGCTGACGTTCAGCTCGGAGGCCCTTGATTAATGAGTTCCCCGGTAAATAATTAAATTAATTTGTTTTTAGACTCCCGACCCTTCAATATACCTTATCTCAGTCTAATAGTATTTTATTCGTATTCACAATCAAATTTGCCACCGGTTACCACTTTTCCCCTCGAAAAATATTGATTTTTACTTTTTTCAAAATTTTAATTAATTTTATTCATGTTTTATTATAACCCTAACAATCGGTTTGTGATTTTATTTGTTTTCGCGGTTTCTTTTCTCTTATAGTTTGGTTGAATGGTACAATTCGTTTTATTTTTAATACTGTAAATTGTAGAGTAAAGTTCTTTGTTTATTTTGTCCTCTATGAAAGTAAATGTTTTAACATCTGCACTGTTGGTATAGAGTGCAAAACTTTGTTTTACTTGGACCTAAACTTGTAATATTTGGCTCAAGACATTCAAGTTTTTTATTTCAATAGCCTGATAAAGCCATTTGATTTGTTGTCTCCCATATACGTAATTTACGGTACGTAATTTACTAATATATTTTAAGATATTGAAATATTTTAAAATTATTTTTAAAATTATTCTAATTTGTTTAAATTAGAAAGATTTATCAATTTAAAATAATAAAAAAATATTTACAAGACAATAACTTAAGCAATTATCCATGTCTGTAGCATTAAAACTTGTTTTAAACATTTTAATTTCTGTTTTTGTAGTAAATATGTTTTTTTCTGTTTTGGAATTTCAACTTATGTTTATTATTATTTATTTGTTTTATGAATTTTTATTTTATATGCATTTTTAAATGAAATAAAAAGATTAAAAAAATGCAATTTAAACTCTGAACTACGTTGTTTTATAAAAACATTAGAACGGATCCCATTAAATTTGTGCGGGTTTGTATCATATCAAAATAACTGGTTTGTCATATGGAATTTCGCTTTACGGCCAACTTTCCGGAACGTATTTAGGCCGTAAAACGAGGTATTTGCGTATTAGAATTTATTAAAATGTTGAATGCTAACGAACCATCCTAAAACATATTTATTGATATTGGTGGGCCATTTAAACCGCTCCATCTGGAAGACAATTTTAGTAAGTATATAGAACTAAAAGCAGTTCACAATTTTATACCAAATTCACATTGATAAAGAAAAATGTTTCGATTCGAATATTTTAAGGAATAATGCATTTAAGTATTGTTGGATCACAGTAAATAATAGGTATTCTAAATAATATAATATGTATGTATGTGTATGTTGAATTTGTATGTCTGAATGTCAAAGGTGTGATTTATGTATGCATGTGTGTATCTCAAGATAAATACTATATAATAATTTCCTCCTGAGAGTTTCTCACTTGTTTTAGATAATAAATATTATGTCTCAAAAGTCTTCTAACAAGTATCATATAACAATTGTATATTCAATTCCTTATCATCATCAATCGAACGAACAAATTGAAAAATAATTCCGAAACACTATGAGACTGGATTTATGGTTATGAAGTTGTTTCTTGAAATTTGTCTCGATTCTTCTTCAAAGATATAAAAATGTTAATTATATTTAATTTGTATATTTATAATTATAATTTTATGATTGGGATATGTGATTAATTTGTTTAAAATACTAAAACGGTATTTCTTAAACAATTTGTAATTTTATTTAAATAATATCTAAATTGCGATTTTAAATTCAAACAATAAAATATCAAACATAATAACTCCCTAAAAAGAGCCAAATAAAGAATAGAAGGACAACTGCATTTGACTTCCCATTTTTAAGAACTCATAATCTTTTCGTTTACGATTTTATCATTTTGAAAAAAAGGAAAAATGACGAAAGATTTTTAAATGCACAATTAATACATTACAGTATCCTGCTGTTTAGTTTTCAATTTTAAAGATAAAAAAATATCTCTGCTCCAGGCCGCGTAGCTTAGCGGTCCTTTATTATTTGAACATCAAATGATACTATGAAAAGTTTACAGATTTGTCTACCCAAAGAAATATAAAAGACAATTGAATGTTAAAATGGATCACAGAAAATCGGCGAGTTCTACAAATCATAAAATAAGTGCCGACCTGAGAAAAGTCTCCTGTTGACAACGAGAATTACCGATTAAGACTAAATTTACAAAAGACATTTCGGTCCAGTGAATAAATGTGAATAAAATTTGAAATAAACCTGAAACATTTTACAGCACTATAAAAAAATTAAAAATATTCAAATGAAATTTATAATTTATGATATTTCAGAAACTTTCACAGCGTTGAATTTTGAAAAGATTTTTAAAGATTTTTAAATTTATTAAATTTCTTTTATTTTGTAATTCAACTTAAAAGCATGAATTTATTAGCGGGGACTTTGTCAACAAATAATTTCCAATGGACTCGATAATTAAAACAAAATAAATGAAATATTTGCGATTTTTATTTAAATATTAACAACATATAGTAATAAATTTATATTCTCGGAACTAGATAAATCCTTTATTAATAGTTTAGCAGAAGGATACCATTTCTTTGCTGCCGTTTTCTAAATCCATTACCGGTCTAATTTCAGATATATGATAAATGATATGCAAGAAATTAACATTTACTTGAACTTGGCATAATAAGGAAAAATAGTTTCCGGTCTGGGTGCAAATATTTTGATTAAAACGCACTGGCTGCCTTGACCGATTCTCAATTCTTCATTTTTCTCCGCTCCATGTTTCTGTCCATCAATAGTCACATAAGGCTTATCTGGAAATTATAATGATAGTAATGTGTGATTATATATACAGGTAATAATATAACTATCTGCGTCAAAATCTCCGAAAATCAATTCTCCAGCTTGCGTGTTTGAAAATATAGCAAATGAGATTAAAAGAATCGTAAATGTATATTTCATTTTTTGATACTGAATTTTTGTTTTTATTGTTGATGTTTCAATTTTGCTTATATATCGGATTTTCTAACTAAATGTGTATAAATGTGCGCTTTTTCAATTATTATTAGATGTTTTGTGCAAATATTTGAAATTCTCTAGTTTCCCTATTAGAAAAAAGGATTTAATTTTTATATAAATTGTCAGTGTTTTAATAATGTAAAAATCTGAAGACATTCTTTAATTAATTTGTTTGAAAACTCAAAAATTCAAGAAATATTTTCTTTATCGCATGGAAAATATTTTTCTTATGTAGGATATGAAAATTATTATTAGTATGAAATTATTTTATTATGAAAATTATTAGACATAATAAATGAAATTTGAATTTTTAATAAAAATTCATTTTATTTTGTTTCTGTAATTAGTGATTGTTAATTAAGTTCTACTGACTAACATTTTGTGAGAATTTGCGAAATTTAGAAAGATTTCTGTTGGAACAGTTTGAAAATAAATAATTTAATTTAATAAATAAGATAAATTATTTAATAAATATTAAAAATAATAATAATAATAATAATAATAATAATAATAATAGTATAAGGACTTTTTTTGTTTTTCACCTCTTATTTCCTTATAAGTGACATAATATTTTCTACAAAATTTGACTATGAATCAGATTTATTTAAGGTTCCAATGGTATTATCAAATTCATTTGTATTATCAAATTTTGTAGAAAATATAATAATATTAATAATTATAATAATAATAATAATAATAATAATAATAATAATAATAATAATAATAATAATAATAATAATAATAATAATAATAATTTAAAATTAAAAAGTATAAATAATATGGATAATACATAATTTTCAATTCACATTAAATGTTTCGTTACTCAGTCTATATAAGTCAAATTTAGATAAAAAATTTCCTATTAAAAGTTCCAAGAAAAAATATATCATATTACTACATCAACTAATTTTACGTCTAATTTATGGCGAATTACTGAAATAATTTATATAATATTTTCTCCATGTTTCTTATTTATCTTATAAACTTTATAATCAATCCTCTTTTTAATAGTTAATTCCCATTCGGGCTTATCATTTTTGATCTCGTATATTTTCTCCTATTATTAAATTTGTTTTGATCTAGTTGAACTGGTTCCTCAGGTGCACCTCTTGTTGTCCACGACGAACAACGAACTTCACGAAAAAGATTGAACCAGTCCACTGGTGTTGGATAATTTTCCAGTACGCTCCACACAGTTTTATTATACATTCCATGGCTTCACAAATACACTAGCTTTCGGTTTTCTGGCAATGTGATCTTGTTGTTTGTAGGTATGTTAGTGTGATGGTTTAGTGGTAAGTTGAACTGGAAAATCATACATTTCTCATTTTTATGTAGAGGTTAAAGCTCATGGTCAACCATAAAATATGTAGTGGCTTCTTAATTATATCGAAGAAATTAAAATAAAATTCACGGAAATATATTTTAAAAGAGTGTTGAAATCTTAAATTTATAAACGTATGTTCTGAATTACACCCGAACAAAACTACATTAACAAATGTCTTCCTTTGTAAATCTGAAGTATGAATCATTCAAGGCTTTTAAAATATGCCATACGTCACACTGTGTTTTGGGAGCGTACGTTCAAGCTTTTAAAACTTAAAAGTTTTTAACTGTAAGAAAATTTATGTTAATTATTCTTATATAATTATTCCTTAACTTTAACTAAAGATTGTACCACAGAAAGAATTTTTGAAGTTAATATACCGCTACTTAGTCAACCTTGAGAACCACTGATTTAGACTGCATGTCAAACTCACGGCTTTCAACAAAGTCTTTACGGCCAGACAATAAATGTAATAATTATTAAAATATTGAGTCAAAACAGAAATTCAAAAGAAATGTTCATTAAAAGTCAAGAAAGAATTTATTTCTATGTTCTTTCGTAAACAAATAAAAAATATAAAAAATATAATTTGCTAATGCGCATACATGCATTTTTATTAATAATAAATGTTTTAAACTTAGTAATTTATTGTGCGGCCCTTCACCTGTCTAAAATTGTTAATGCGGCCCAAGACATAGGTTGAGTTTTACAAGCCTGGTGTATAGTATACTCACATCCGATACGCTATAGGATTATTATAAACAGATGCATTTATAATCTAAAAGATATGCAAGGAACTTTAATAAAATTGTAATAAAATTTAAATAAAAGTATTGTAAAATTTGTATTTAAGAATGTTTCTAATTTAAAAAGATAAAATATTTATTGAACGTTCGTGTATGAATAAATATCCTCGAAAATAGTTTAAGAATATCCTCAAAAATAATGAAAAGTAATTACTTTAAAAGGAAATTAAATCGTCCCAAGATATATGCGTGCTAAAGGAACAACGAAAATGTATTAAAAATGTAAAAACAAATAAAGATAAAGGAAATCGAAAAAATAAAATAAAGCACAGTGAAAAGAGCAAAAGATTCTATATTCAAATCCAATTTAAATATTTTTTAAAATATTTTTTTAATTAATATTCATTCTTGAAATTACTGAAGTGAAATTTTTTTAATTAATTTATCATAAACAATTTAAATTAAATTTGTTTTCAACATTTTATGAATAATAAATCTTTTACAATAAATAAATTTTAACAACTCCACCCCTTTAAAGATCAAATTCACTTGGAAACCACCGTAGGTCCTAAGCACTATTGCATTCGTAGTCCCGTGCCAACAGGAATGTCAATTCTTAATTAAAACAAAGCACATATTCATGTAACCTTACTATTTTTTGACGTTATGTTTAATCATGATTCATAAAGGCACTCAGTTTTGATTAAAAATTTCAAATAATGTTTTGAAATGTTGATTACCGTGATGAAGTATTTCCTGTCTCGCAATCTTTCATCTTGCAAAAAGTAACTATTCGATAATTATTTTAGTGATTTAGTGATTTTGTGATTTAGTTATTTAGTTTAAAAATCTCAATAAATTTGATGCTGATTGAACGTTTATTTTAGGGGATTGCGATTTAATGACCAATGCCTCACTTCCGTTTCACTCATTATTAAAATATTATTATTGTTTCCTTATATATATCATTTGACAAAGATTATGATGGCAGACTAATTATGGGGATAATTTCGTCGAAATATATTTCGTTTATTAGGCTTTCTCGTCTTTCCAATTTTTCAATTTAATTTTTATTTTCATGTTTATGTTTTCACCATGAATCGATTAAATAAAGACATTATCTAAAACTACAAATCAGGGTTTCTCAACCTGAAAGATTTTAAAATTTATCAGCCAATAACTGTCAAAGAAGCCACTGAAATTTTCTCAAAAAATGAGCTCGTTTTCGGAAGGAATAATAGCCAATTTTATTAGTGTTAGCACGTTTGTTTATAATGTGAACTGTACATCTGGCTATAGCGCTCATTTCAAGTTTCCACACCATATTTTTATTGCTTTCTGGAACTTTGAATACGATTCGAAAGTAATTTATTATTTATAATTTTATTAATGACCTGTAGTAATAACGCGACTAATTTTAAGTAAAAATATATTATCTTTTATTTTCTTATATGTACATAAATGATAACCTTGTTTATTTTATTTGTGAAATTGTTTATGGTACCCAAAAAACAGGGTCTTGAAACATTGATATTTGGTTTTGGTTAACTACTGGCTGATGTTTAGTCAGATCAGTCCAAATATTCTTTGAGTAAGACGAGTTCCAAAGTTCTGAATCAAGTTTTGGACTATATCAGTTACTGAGCGCAGAAATTTGCATTCATTCATGCATCATGGTTGAGGACATCAGAACTGAAAAATATTCTCACTAGGTTTTAGCTGTAAAATTCAATTAAGTAATTTATTTAATAAAAACAATTAATTTAACATAAATAAAAAACTTTATTTTACATGTAAAATTTTAAGTAAAATTTTTAATTAAAAATTATTAAAAATGTAGTTATTGAAAATTATTTTCAAAAAAAAGTTTCAAACTTTCGTTTTTCTTTTTTTATGTTGAATTTAAAGAGATAAATAAAGAAAAAAGTATTAATATTTTTTTAGTAGACATATGTACAGGTGTTCAGGATTTGCAAATTCGTTGCAAAGGAAATCTCATCAAAAATAATTTAAATAAAGAAAAGTTGTCATAATATTATTCAGAAAAATAATTTATCTGAAAATAAATCAAAAAAGTAAAATTACATTTGATTAATTCGTTTATTTTCAAAGAATTTTATGCTTCATTAAAATTAAAATTCAATAAACAAAATTTGTCTCAGTAATTTTGAATAAAAAATTAAAAAACTGAATAAAAATTTTATCTGATAAAACAATAAATTGCTATTAGTTATGAATATTCGCCAATCATAATTGAAATTATTCTCAATTTATTTATTATAAATTAATATTGTAAATGAAAAACTCATATTATGATGAATATCGACTCTTGGCGTGGAATGATTCTGGGAATGGCAGTAACAGACATTGAGGGAGGGGCAGTTACAATGGCAGAAATATTAATTGAATCGATAATAGAAAACAATGGAGATTATGATCCTGTTTTTAGTTTGATCGGATATTTAGACTTCTACGAAAACCTTACGACAGAACAAGAAATTATTGGTTCAATGACTTCTCGTGTTTTTCAAAAGTAAGTTTATATTTTATAGTTACTCAACTAAAACAAAATAATATGTTCCGATAATCAATCTAATATAATAAATCACCTTTTTATTACTCATAGTACTTTATAATTTGTATAATAATAATTATTAATATTAATAGCATTAACAAATAAAAAATGAACTGATTTATTAATATATTGCTTATTCAAACAAATTTATTAAAGATTTTAAATATCATAAAACAAATAATTAATTAATTTCAAAATATTTTTTGAAAAATAGCTCTTTTTAAATTAAATAAAATTTTTAATAAGATTGTGAAAATTTAAGTTATTTTAGTAATTGACGATAAAATAAGTAATTTGTAACAAAAAACCAATATACCATTATTATTCCAAATAAAGCTTTGAAAATTTATGAAAAAATTAAGAGTCAAATTCTTAGGTGTAATAATAATAATAATAATAATAATAATAATAATAATAATAATAATAATAATAATAATAATAATAGTAATAGTTATAATAATAATAATAATAATAATAATAATAACAATAACAATAACAATAATAATAATAATAGTAATAATAACAGTAATAATAATAATAATAATAATAATAATAATAATAATATTTGTAATTAAAGAATATTTTATAATTAAAAGATAACGCCAATAAAAAACTCTTCGTGCGATATATTTCGACAGAATAACTGTCATCTTCAGGTTCACGAAACCAACTAAAAATATTATGAATTAACTTATAATTTAAACAAATTATTTTTTTATATTAATTTAACTTTGTAATAAAAAAACATTTAAAAAATATTCAAATACTTTTAACTAATTTTAAAACGTTATTTATATAAATATTATAATTTTTATCTATATTATAATTTTAAAAAATAATGTAACTTTAAATTAAATTATTTTAATCATATAAAATTGTTTTTAAAAACAGTACATAAACATGATTTGACATGCTTAAACTATTTAAAAACACTTAAAACATTCGTAGTCACTGCACTTTGTACATTAATCTTTGGATCCAATGACCTTATTTTACATATCAAGCGTTCTTAATAATTATTAAAACTTTTCAACAAAATTCTAAAATCTAACATTCCTATTTCACTTTTACAGCCTCTATTGTGCTCACTAATATTGGTCAAACCCTTCAACCGAATATGCTCTAGAACTCGAGTACAGAGATGACGGGAAGTCTCTCCAATGTATGTGGCATTACACACATTACATGTAAATTGATAAACGAGATCAGAACACAATCCAACCGGAGTTTTTGATTTATTAATAAACATATTGCGTACCTTACACGAATTAGAGACGATCTTATACTCTAAATTTCCCATCTGTTTACTTTACTTCCTTTTATAATTTGTAAAGCCTTCAGAGTACGGCAATACTAACACATATTTAGGCTCAATTTTTTTATATCCATTTTTATCATCACCCAGACCAACACTCAATTTACACCCATCCGACAAATAACATTCAGACTTTCCAAAACATGGATCCTTAGGATTTTTAATCAATTTATCAACAGTCTCTTTTATCATCAACAATAAAAATGATTTAGAATATCCATTCTTTATCAACAACTCAACCAATTTATCAACACTTTTTACCGAATTAGCAAAAGTAGAAGATGAAGACCATGAACGATAAATCAATCTCTTCACCATATTTCTCTTATACTTAAATTCACAAAAGCTTTCTGGAGAAGTACAAAGACCAGTATCAGTTGGTTTTCTATAAATCTCTGTCTCATAATGTTTATCTTTTCATTGAATTAACAAATCCAAAAACCCAATCTCTCCGTTTCACATGTGAATACAATGTTCTTATGTAAGCTGCTCATAAAGTGAAAAAACGGTTCTACATGTTTCTGATTTTCAAATACAAGAAGCATTTCTGAGAAGGTCATTGGATCCAAAGATTAATGTGCAAAGTGCTTTGACTACGAATGTTTTAAGTGTTTTTAAATAGTTTAAGTATGTTAAATCATGTTTATGTACTGTTTTTAAAAAAAAATTTAATAATATTAAAATAATTTAATTTATAAATTATATTAATTTTTAAAATTATAATATTTATATAAATAACATTTTAAAATTAGTTAAAAGTATTTGAAAATTTTTTAAATGTTTATTTATTACAAAAATTAATTAATATAAAAAAAAATAATTTGTTTAAATTATAAGTTAATTCATAATATTTTTAGTTAGTTTTGTGTACCTGAAGATGACAGTTATTCTGTCGAATTATATCGTACGAAGAGTTTTTATTGGCGTTATCTTTTAATTAAATCGTTGCCAAATTAATGTCAAAATTGTAGTTTGATGTTTGATAATTGTGTTTGAATATTGGTACGTTGTGTGTATCTGAAGGTAATCTGTATAAATAATTAGCAAACCAATAGACTTCTTTGTAGATGTTTAGCAACAAAGAACTATGTTGAGTGTGAAAGAGTGTGTTGGAGATTTGACGTGAGAATATCAATTGTGAACTTATCTCTCTTTTTTTAACAATAATATTAATAAAAGTTATAATATCAATAATAAAATTTATAAAACGAATGAAATAAAACCTTCTAAAAGTAATTTTTTTCTCATTATTTGGTTTATTTAAATAATTAATATAAAATTTGATATACTAGTAATAAAATAAAATTCACATAAAATACATATTTTCTACAAAATTTGACTATGAATCAGATTTATTTATGGTATCCATAATCAAATTTTGTAAAAAATATAAAGTATTTAATAAATAAAAAGAAATCAGAGGTGAAAATCAAAAGAAGTCCTTATAATAAAATTCACAGGTTTATAATTTTTAAAATAAGCATTTTTAGATAGTAGTTAATGAGGCATTATTGTATTTTTGTATAGTTTTAAAAAACCTGAGCTATTTTCATTCAAACAATAAATAAATATAATTTTATTTTCTTCAATATGACATCATCGAAGTTGACAAGAAGACAATTTATACACTATTTAATGGCTTTATTTAAGAAATCCTACACGTATACACATTTTCACTATATTACAAATTTAAGGCCTTGCCTTGTACTTAAGATTACTATTTGTTTTATTACAAGCAATCTATTATATAAATTAAAATTTCAAATTAAAGATTAAATAAAAATAAAATTATTATAAAAATTTAAGCGCTATGGACTCTCTAAATTGGCGATAAAACTTCTCCGTCATATTAAATGAATGAGAAGTGCCATATCGTTAATCTGAATAGTTTTTATAATAAGTTTTTTTATTAAATGTTTAACTGTGTTCTTCATTGGGAAAATGTGTGTGTGTGTGAGAGTAAGATATTTTAAATAAATGTGTTAAACAACTTTTTTAAATTGTCATGTTGATAATTTCAATAAAGCTATTTTGCAAAAATATAATTTTGCCTATAATTCTGTTTGAACGAAAATATTTCAAGTCTTTTATCACTATATATAACCACACAATTTAGAAAGCCCAAATGCCGGTATACAGAAAACATTGAAATGGAGGGGTATGTTGATGTAATATTTTGAAAACCAACATATCATACATAAAGTAAAATAAAAATATTTTCGAAGTAATTTTATTTTCATTTTAAAATTTTAAACTTGAGCTTCATTAAAATACTTTTTCTCCAAATTTTATGCCTGTTTTTATAAAATATATTTCAAAGCGATATTTTTAATAATATTTGTTAATTATATTTTGTTCAATAAAACAATATATTCCTTGCACTAAAAATATTTTTCTTGGAATTAATTGGAAAATGATAATTAATTACGTCAAATCAGCGTATCAATTGTTCATTGAAACGGAAAAAAATTACGCAATAGTAGTAAAGTATTCTTAAAAGTTTCATTAGTTTCAATATGAATGAATTGCCTCATCGTAATTGAAAAAATTTCCATCTTAAAAGCATTAATTATTTATAAAATATTTCTTATTAAAATTCTTTCGTTCGATTTTATCATTTTTCTTTAATTTTATCAATTCCATAGAAGAGTTTTGTTTTAATATTAAAGCTAAACTTGAATTTCTTGATTTTAAAAATTTAATTACGTATTGTATATAATTTATATTATATTTAAAAAATATAAAATTTGATTTTTATGGTTAATAAGTAATTAATTTTAAATAATAAATTAGCAGTAGAAATAATGAAAATGGATAAAAAATAAATTATGATTATGACCTTGACATACAAATGATCATGTTATACTACTTAAAATGACAATAACTTAACTTTTTGGTAGTTTCTGGATGCTACAGTCATTTTGACGGATTGGTAAATTTAAGCATAAATTTTATTGTTGTGTAAATATTGTTTTGAAAATTTATGATGCCTTTTAATATGACACCAATGTACTCACAAATTATCTTTCCTCATGTTTATCAACCCTTTAAGTTAAATCTATTACCACTTTATTACAAATTTATCTTTCCAAGAAAAAATATATATTTACCTTAATATCTCTTAGATTTATAAAAAAAACACTGACCACTTTAACACTCAACAAATTTGTCTTTTAAAACGTAATTTAGATATTATTCAGGATCGAAAAACTATCAACTATGTATAAACAAAAATTAAATGCGAACGAATTTTGAATTGAGCAACAGACTGCAAAGAGACCGATTCTCGTTTATCGTACCTGCGTTAGAATACCGAGGCATGTGCTACGCGACGAGAATTTCCCGTATTCCGAACGACTTTAGCACAGAACACAAAACACGCTACTAGTCTGCATTTCTTTTTTCAAATACAAAACCACATTTGTTGAGAGAAAGAGAGCTAGAGGCATAGAAGACAAAAAACAAATGCGTGATTTTTCCTGCAGTTTTTTAATACACATATTTATATCTATAAAAATATATTTTTATGTATTTATACGTTGGGCGCTTTTTCGCGCCCATGGCACGTGCCATGCCTGCCATACCGTAGTTACGCCTCTGACTGTTTAGTTGATATTTTTGAAAATTACTTCGCTAATTATATTTACTTCGTGTGTTGAATCTTGATTGTATTTGATTTAAAAAATATGGAAAATTATTTTTATTGATTGTTTAATTAATGTAATTTTGATAAAATAGTGAAGTTTTTGTTTTAAAAAGTTTTGAAATATTTTTTTGCAAGAAGTTTAATTTTGAATTTTAAAAAACGATTTTAAGTTGGCTACTTCAAATGAACCTTCCGAAAATAATGAATTAAAAGTTATTTGGATTGAAGCAGAGCAAATGAAATGAAATTAGGTACCAAATTTTTTGATACTGCTTTAAAATTGGGAACAGATGATTTGAATATTTTAATGGCGATTTATAGCCAGTTAGGCAAAGCATTTTTTTCACTGAGAGATTATGGTAAATTATTGCATTACTATAGGCTAGATTTAGACTTATCAAGATGGTTCGAAGATTTATCTGGTGAAGGTAAAGCAAGGAGCAATCTTGGCAGTATATTGAAAATGTTTGGAAAATGCGATGAATCAATAACTTGTTGTGAACACCGTTTGAAAATTTACCGGAAGTTGAATGTCAAACCTGGCGTTGCGCGAGCATTATATAATTTAGGTAATGTTTTCTATAATAAAGCCAAAGCTTCCGGGGCTATTAGCCAACAAGATCCTGATTAATTTCCTCATCATATTAAAGAAGCTCTTGAAAAAGCAGCAATGTATTATCAACTCATCCGAATTCAATGTTCCATGAATGGTCAAAAATTCCGAACTGAAAATAATTTTAAAATAAATCAACATCATTTAACTTTTCAAAATAACGTTCAAACTGAGTTAATTGAACTGAATCCTTTGCCAAGATCGAGATCAAAGAAAATCAAACATCGTGAGACAAGTCATTTCAGAAAGAGTTTAACAATCTCAATAATGTCTATTAAATATAAGTCTAGGCTTCAAATGTTAAATATATAAACAATCTACTTAAGACTTTATGTTTAAACATTGATATTTATTTTCCCTAGAAATTTTGTGCAATAGAGTGCTCAAAGTGTTTACATATAGTAATGTATAAATCTTTGAAAATTTGTAATTTTAATCATTTTCATTTTTGCTCATAAAGTTTTCTACACAGATAAATTAATTAAATTTTTGTATATAATTAGACTCATAATCAAACGCTTTACAACACTGATGCACAGACCTCGTTCCTCACTCGAATTTTAGTGCCCCGTCGTTGTGCACCGTAGGTGAGGCGCATGTATTTACATACACGGTTCAATGAGCTCAATTAACAGTACTGGCGCATTCCTTAGCTGACGCTCGTTCGTAACTATTCGATTTTGCCGTGTCGATTTCTTTACACGCTAGATAACAGGCCACAGTTAATCATGACGATTATGACTTTGAGTGTGGTAGTCAGATGTCATGGAGCTCTGGTTGCTGCTTAATTTCTTTGTCAGCGCGGCGCTGTCGCATCTTGTGACTGAGTGTGGAAACGTACTTATCGAGGATGAACCTTATTTACTGTTTCTAGTTCTATATACCGCCTTGGAGCTGGCACAGAGCAGAATTGTCCTGATAGTTGGGTTTTGAGTTTTTTTATTAACTAACCCGCGCTATGAGCATTAAAACACTGCCGGTTGCCTCACTGGTCTGACAATACACAGCTTCAGTAATACACCAAGCCACGATGAGATAAAACCTCTATAATTTAAAACAAAAATCAATAATTTTATAGCATATAAACACACCAACTCACCTTGAGTTGGTTTGTAAAACTGTCACTGAGATAAATCCTACACTAGAAAATCAATAAGTGATAGAGAAATAAAATAATACATGTAACCGTGTAGCCAACATACAATGAAACAAACTCCTACATTCAGATAAATTCCGCTATAATCAAGTTAAATCATAAATCAACTTATTGGATTTCAACCATTTCTGAAATGACTGCAAAGTAAGTTATTTTTTAAAGTTTTTAAGTTTTAAGAGTTGAATTATGATTTTACAAGGAAATTAAATCATTATTCAAGCTTATAGTCATAACTTTTGATCTACCAGCTCATGTATATTATTATTAATAATGTTTATGAATATTCAGGAATTGATTTTTTTATGATGACTTATTTTTCGGAAATTATTCAAAAAAAGTGAGTTAAATTATTTTTGAAGTTATAAAACTTATTAATTACATTAAATAATTATATTTTTTATACATCTTTTGAAAAGAATCTTCGAATATATAAACAAAATAATTGGGTTTATGATTATTTTTTAAAAACTTACTAATAAAATTTTTTTTTTCGACAGAAATGTCTGAAATATTAAATAAATTTTAGTTTTAATGGTAAATCTTATAAAATTAATCCTCATTTACTCGAAATTTCTGAGCAGAAACCTCAAAATTTAAATTAAAAAAATTTTTCGCCATTTTTTTCTAAAAATATCTTAAAAATTTCTATAAATTAATTTATTATAGGGTTTTTTCAAATTCGGATGGCTACACGTTGAAGGTTCACATGCATGTTTTATTATAGGTTGTGTTAATGTGCATTATTTTATTTGTCTATCACGTTTTGATTTTCTATAGTGTAGGGTTTGTCTCAGTGACTATTTTACATACAACCTAAAGGTGAGTTGGTGTGTTTATATGTTATAAATTTATTGATTTTCTTTTTATATTATAGGTGATTTGTCTCAACGTGGCTTGGTGTATAATAAGTTAATTTATAGGCATTTTTAGAAATATTTAAGAAAAAATGGCGGAAAACGTTTTCAATTTAAATTTTGAGGTTTTTGCTCAGAAATTTCGTGTAAATGAAGATTTATCTTTATAAGATTTACCCTTAAAACTAAAATAAATTTAATATTTCATAAGTTTTTAGACATTTCTGTCGAAAAAATTAATAAAACCTGAGATCCGATATAAATCATAAACTGTAAATTTTATTAATAAGTTTAAAAACATATTCATGAACCCAATTATTTTGTGTACATATTCAAGATTTTTTTACAAAATAAATAAAAACATACATATTTATGATAAGGACTTCTTTTGTTGTTCACCTCTGATTTCTTTATAAGTGACATAATATTTTCTACAAAATTTGACTATGAATCAGATTTATTTAAGGTATTCACGAATTTTTGAATTATTTATATTAATTACTTCAAAAATAATTTAACTCACTTTTTTTTGAATCAATTAAGAATTAGAAAGTGTGAAAAATCGAAAAAAAAAATATTTTCCCGGGTCAGACAATATCACATAATTTCAACTCAGAAAACTGTATTAGATGGCAAAAAAGCCTAGAATTTATTTTAGTATTAATTGTTGTCATTATTTCCATTACTAAGAGATAAATAAAAATAAATGAGAAAAAGAAAAAAAAACCTAGAAAAATAATTCATCCAATCACTCACTGGGGAATTTCTTTATTCATCAAATTATTATCAGTGTTGAAGGCGAGTCTGTGAACTCACTTTTGACATTGCTTTTGATAATGGATTTCATAGAAAATAATTTAATCAAAATTTTCAATAATAATTATAAACAAATAATAAAAGAAAAATGAAAATTGATATTTCAAGAAAATTCTAAAACATTCGAGCTAGTTTACATAAAATGTGTGGTTCTTTATAAAAAAATATATAGCAATAGGAGCAATACCTTCTAAAAATTAATATAATGTAATTAGTGAGTTAAGAGAGTGTTTGAGGTTAAAGTTCGGCACTCCTCGAATAATTACAGAGGTTATATATTTGAAGGAGAATGGTTTTAAAAATGTTTCTAAAACTCATAACATTATAAAAACTTGTATTATTCTGAAATTCGTCAAAATGATCGTCAGGTATCCTTAAAAGATAATAAAATTGTAAAGGAATAAAATTTACTCTAAACACAACATGACAAAGCGTTGTGTAGAGAATGGATTGATGATAAAAACACAGAAATAAACGGAAGTAGTGATAGAAATATTTAGATTGGCGAGGAAGTTTTGAAAAAGACAAATAATATAAATAAATCAGAGAACAGATATGAAAGTCCTGGTACAATTATTAGAAAAAACTAGGAAAAAAGTTATATAATAAAATTGAATAATAAAATCAGAAACATAGAGTGACTCAAATATTTTAAATGAGAGGTTAATATTAAAAGTCTAATTTATAAATGATTTCATTAATAATGCAGAATTCTCAAAATAAAGGTGTTTGACTATCCACAGATCATGAGATATTCAGAACTCAGCAATTTCCATTGCAACCAACAATTTTAATCAATGGATGTTCTTACTCTAATAAGGCATATTGTAACAAAAAGAAAGGTTAAAAATATTGGCATTCTGAATATAAATAAATTTATAGACTAAATTAACTTGGACAATTTTATCAACGATTTTGTAAACAAAAAGTAAGAAAATTAGCAATGTAAAAAAATGTTCAAATGAATTTTTTAATATATTGTTTTGACTTTTTGTCTAACTAGTTTAAAGCCTCTTAAATTAATTTGAATTGGTAAACAATTTAAAAATAATAAAAAAAATTATTAAATTCAAAATTTATAAATTGAAAATTCACAAACGTTACAATCAATATTTGGTGCCTAATATCCCCTACATAAACACCTCAGCACTTTAGCAGAAAATTCTGAATTTTCTCTAAAACATTTATAATTCTTTGTTTTATCTAATAAAACTGAAATTTTTTGTTTTTCTCAGTTTTCCCTGTACTAGTTACAATTGTTTGTAATGTAATCGAAAAGGTATTTTTTTATTTTTTTTCACATTTACTCTTATAATAATTCTAAATTTCCCTTTCATAAAACACCATTGCATGTCAGATACGTTTTAGTCCTTGGTGCTCTTTATTTCATTAAAACTAAGTTTTGCAGCATATTTGATATACCTAGTTTTACCATATAAAAAACCGTCATTTTGACGGGCTCGGTAGTTCTAGTGTTAAGTATTGATTTTCAAATTTACATAAATTATTAATTTTAAAAATTTTTAATAAATTTTTTTTTGTTTTAATAATGCTTTTATAAATATAATAAATTAAAAGCTTTCTTAGGTATATTATTTTGTGAAATAACAGCTGGATTCCCTCAAAAAATAATAATTTCTAAATGTCTGTGTTTTATACTATAAAATAAGATTAAATAAGTTGCTGGTTAATGTTCAATTTTGATGGGTGTAATTTTTAATTAAATTTATATTTATAGGTAAGGTATATTGTTTAAAATTTAATTATAATTATTGATTTTTTAATAATAATTTCATCAAAAAATATATATATTTTTATTTAAATAAAAATCAAAACCCCCAAAATTGAACATCAACTGAAAATTTAATTATTTTCATTAATTTGAAAGTCCCTAATTATTATTTCATGATTTATTGAAAATATAAACATTAAAAATTTTTATCTTGTTTGATTTGAAAAAAATAATAATTACAGATAAATTATTGATGAATTCTCATCCAAATCAAGCAACAAAAAATTTAATTTTCCAAAATTAAATAATAAATTATAAATTTTACCTAAACAAAATATATAAATATTATAAATTTAACAGTATATGTATAAGACGATGATTCCTTGGTAGCAGCATAAATTAATATATAACAAATAAGTAATTAACAAAATAAGCCCTTGCAGCGAAGTTATAATCGAAAATTTTTTCAAAAATATAATTATTACTTCGCAACAAGGGCTTATTTTGTTATTCACTTATCTGATATAAATTTAACAGCTTAAATAATTTGTCGAGGAATTATAATTTGTTCAAAATTGTTTACGGAAAGAATTACCGATTTTTAATCAGATCCATCACAAATCTTAATTTAATTCACTATGAAAAATTTTAAATTCTAATTTTAAATCTAATGTTAAAATTATTTTTTAATTTCAACTTCTGATCCAAATTCCAGATTCAAATTCAGATTCAAATCATAAAATTTTTGTAATTTTTTTATCCTTATATTACTAGTCAATTCCATTATTTTATTACAACTGTAGGTTTTGTAACTATTTTTGTCAGTGTCTTTTATTTGCATATTGTACAACATCAAATTTTGAACATAAAGATAATCTTTTTTATGTTTTATTTAAAATTAACATGAGTTCTAAAAATTATTCTTGTCAAATGCATCAATTTATTTTATATATAAGTTTGTTATATTTTTAAGGTACAATTAATTTATACCCCTCCCCCATATATATATATATATATATATATATACCAGGGTCCCGCTATGTGTCTATTCGTTATGCGTCTTTTTGCTCTTGCGTCGGTTCTTTAAAAACAAAATGCCCGGCTTGCGACGATTTCTCGTTGTGCATCGTTAATTGTTTTTTTTTATTTTGTCTTCAAAATCATATTTCTTTCATATTTTGTGGATAATCTTATGAATTTTATTTAGATAAATATATCGTATATTTTCTCATGCAAAATATTATAATTTGTTCGCTATGCGTCGAAATTCACTTTGCGTCTCTACTTGCAGAACCAAATAGTGACGCAAAGCGGGGCCCTGGTGTATATATATATATATATATATATATATATATATATATGGGGAGGTGTATAAATTAATTGTACCCCCAAAAAATACAGCAAACTTATTTTACAAGATCCAGGAAATGTAAAGTTTACTTATTTAATTTTAGTCAATGGAAATCTTTTCCTAAATTAGGCCATTTTAGTTTTCCATGTTTCTTTGTCCTTTCTAACTTCCGATTAAAACCATTCAAAAACAATCCCTGTCAGAATTATGACCCATGCCTAGTTCTTCCTCAACCTCTCTTGCACTCATCACTTTCCGCAGAAAATTTTTGCATAATATTTACCTGAATATTTTAATAAATTTTCATTAAAAATACAAAAAGAAAAGAAACTGAAAATGTTATGTTCAACAAATTATGAATCACATTAAAGATTGTACTGAAAATAATACATTAAAACTAAATTATAATTAAAAATAACAGTTAAAACATTCATAAAATATAATTAAATAATAAAAATAAAATTATACTTTTTACACGTGTTGATTTGTTCAAAATAAAATCAATAAATAAAATTATTGATATTGAGAAATATTTTATAAAAAATATTTTACTAAGAAATATTATCATTGAAACTATAAACTGTTAAATATTTGACTAAAATAAATTTTTGTTTTGAAATATTCTTTATTTTCCTTGCGACAATGAATCCATATTTTTCAATAACATTAATTATGGAACCTATTTTTATAAATGTATAAAATAAAAAAAGCAGTATCAAAATTTGTGTCACAGAGAAAAAATTGATCAGCAGTCGTAATAAAAAAAATTAAATTTAAGTTAAATGAAATCGTCGAAAATGAACAAAACATTTATTTTACTAATAAAAAATTATTTTAAAATTCTTGGATGTTTTAAAAATAAATTTTGGTAGTATAATGATCGCTTCTGATATTTCGTGCTCTTATTTAAAATCCAATATTTTTTTCCAAAAGTGGTTTTTCGTGTATAAAAATATATATAAAATATCTTCCGTAACTCTTCGACAAAATTGGAGTATTTCGAGTTTCGTGAAATAAATCCGATTGAATCTCGAATCCTTATCGTCTTTCGTCCTACGCAAATTAACTTTTCATTCTATGATTGCCCGAAACAATTGTTGTTTTTTTCTTTCGTGGTAATTGATAGTTATATAAATTTTAATTAATTAATTAATTAGTTTGCCTTTTTACATTTATAAAAAATTATTTTATATGTCTATATATATATTTGTAATTGCCATCTGCATCCAGTTATGTTAATTTTTCAGTCGGAAAGTCAATTATTTACTTTTTAATGAAGTACCAGACGGTTCATGTTTGAGCCATATGGTTTTTTCTAACAGACCAACGACTCATATTTGTGACAATGATGAATAATTAAAATTTTATCAACATTCCATAAACATTATTGTCAACAACTAGTTTAATTTTTTTTGCCTTAAACAATATCATTATAAATGCAAGTAAACAGATTTTCCTGCCTTTTTACAGTTTCGTTCAAGTCTTGAGGTTACTAATTTTTAACTGTTTTAATTTTGTTTTAATTATAAAAAATAGAAATTTACATTTAATTACAAATTTGACTTTGTCCAAAAATGGCAACTGATCTAAAACCATTTCTAATGAAAAATATAAACCTCTAAAAGCCATAAATTTTAAAATAATATTTAATTTTTTAATGTCATTTAAAACATACTTTCCTCAACTAAATTTAGGGAAATAATTCTAATGCAAAACTTCAATACGCCTAGTTTCAAACGAGCCTAATTGAACTGTACATTGATGCATTCCATTAAATATTAATATTGTAGTTTTAATGTAATTTTTTCACTCAAATTTCTCAAATAATTAATTAAATTATTTAGTTGATGCATTTCAAAATGCTAAGGAAATCATTAAACCTAATATGATTATTAATAAAAATTTTGAAAGTTAATGTGATAAAAATTCAGTGAAATTATATTTCAAATTAAAATATACAGTAAATAAGTAAATTTTAATATTTCATTGATTTTCATTCTGGCAAAGATCAAAAATTATGAAAATGTATGCTGAATAGAATTAATTTTTAATAAAAATAAGTGAAAAACAAAAAGAAATATATAAAATAAGACCAAAATATATAAGATTTTTTTGATAAAATAAATTATAAAAAAATAATAAACGATATTTATTTGTTTAATTATATTATAAACTTTGAAACATATTTCTAAAACCTTAATTTCTATGTAACAATTAATTCTCTTTACTGCTTCGAGAAATAAAAAAAATAGTAGCAGAAATATTTGTTTGAATTGATAATAAAAATTAGGTTTACTCATGGGTAAAATTTATTAATTAAAATCAGAGTAATCTAGATTATAAAATTAATTTATAATTTTTTGTTATGAATTATATGAAAAATAACAATAGGTAAATGTTTCTTTTCAATTGTAAATATTTAAAATTTGTTTATTGTATTGATCAAAATTTTAATAAATTTTAAACAAATTATAATTTTATTTATTTTAAATTTGTAAATTACTTAATTCTAAAAATTGAATTTCTTTTTATATATAATAAAATTATTTATGAAATTGAGAAAACATTTGTATTTTCTGATAGTTTAATTATTCATGTGTTTTATGTTTAGTAAAAGTAACTTCCAAATTTGCATTTATTATAAATTTTGAATTTATAAATATAATTAATAACCGGATTTGATTAAAATATTCTTAATTTTAAATTGATGCTTGTGGAAAAATATTTGGAAAAATATGTTACATCATTTGTGTTAAATACAAACATTGGAATGCAAAAGAATTAACTATTTGGTAGGACTCAGAGACTACTAAACAAATATTAAGTACACCTGACCCTCGTATAACGCGGAGGTTAGGTTCCTCAGAAATTGTGCGTTATGCAAGTATAAATTCAGGTGTTACGTTCCAAAAGATTTTTTAAAGAAAATAAACTTTTTTATATGAATTTATTTAAAAGATACAAACAAATGGTTATTTTATTTCTTCAGTAAATTCAAAACGTCAGTTTTATGACATTGCTTGGTGTTTTTTTGCAATTCCTTTTGCAGCTCATAATAAGGAGCTGGACAAATTTCCAACTGCCTATTAAATTTTCCAGAACGTTCATCTGACGGATCATTATTTTCAAAATAGGTTTTTAAGTTGTTAGCTAAGTCTAATCCTGTCCTTAATGTTTTTATGGTAAAACATTTCACTGAATTATCTGAACTTTCGTCTTCATTAGGCTTAGCAGCATTTGGATCAGATTCAGATACTAACTGTACTAGTTCATGTTCAGTTAATTCTTGTCCGTCATTTAATAATTCACGAACATCCCCTTCAACCATATCATTGAATCTTTCTCCATCTAAAGAATGTTCAAGGTTTAGTATACGACTTACTTCTACGTCCAAAGCAAGTACAACCCGTATACTACAAATTTGTAATTACAAAAAAATCCCCGTGTTGTATGAGGGTTTAGTTCCGCATTATATGAGGTTTTGCGCAAATTGTAATTCGCATTATATCGAAATCTCGTTATAAAAGTGCCGCGTTATACGATGGTCAGGTGTACTACTATGAAATATGTGAGTGTTCCCTTTTATTTTTAATTTTTATATGTTCATAAAATGATCTCCTGTGTTTCTCAGATTGCAATTTTTATATATCTTAGATTCTTACAGTTATTCAATAAAAGTTAAAATACACTGCGTACCAAATGTTAATAAGTTGTGCACTATGAACTATCGGCTCCAATACCCCAGTCAAGGTCATTTGAAGGTTATATTATATAATAGGTCAAGGTCGTGTTATTTAATTGTTATTTTAAATTTTTGTTTTAATGAAATGTATTGAACTTTATTTTAATAGTCTATTTTAGATCAAAACATATTGATCTTTGATAAAATATTGTATTGTAGTGTGTAAATTTACAAAATATTATAAATAAATGCTTAAAAGTTAAATAAAAACATAATTTAAGAATGGAGAAGACTTGTTGTTTGATGTCTAAATTTTAATTTTTCAATATCCAATAATTAGAAATGTTATTTTAATAATCAAAAATTAAAGATAAGCATGATTTAAACGCATAATTTTCGTAGAAATAGGCCTGGGTTGGTCAGAATTTAATGGTATGTTAAATTAATTGCCAATAAACATGGAGAGAAATATTTCAAAAACTACCAGTAATTTAATTTTTAACAGTCAATTATTTTGACTTTAATTATCCTGTCCATATTTAGTGTTCTTTATCGGCAATTAATTCAGCTTACCGTTAAATTTAGACCCAACCAGATACTTTTCTCCAAAAAAACCAATTTTTTTTAATTTTTTAATTTTTTAAATTTGACCATTAATTCATGTTTCGTAACATTTGAAACTAAAATTGTCTTCTTTTTCAACAATTAACTTTCAATCAAAGTTATGATCAAAAATCGATTTTTGTTGACTATTTAAACAAAAACTCAAAATGGCACCCAATTCATTAAAACCAAAATTTAAAATTGCAATTTTGCAATATGACTTTGATCTCAAATAATGTTGACCTATTTTTAATATTACTTTCAAATCACCTTGGCCTTGGGGAGGGGTATTGACACAGTCCTTACATATAATACTACTTATATAAAATTGTAATATTTTATACTTTGGTAAATAATATATGAGTGTATAAGTAATATCAGTGAATTATCTTACACAAAGATGCAACATTTTTTAAAGGATATTCCTATAGTAAAAACTGAAAAATATTATCTTTTTATCTGCAAATGCATTTTACTTTTGCTTAAGATTTCTAAAGACATTATCAAGCAATAAGAAAATTCGCAAAGAACAGCTACTCATTTATGGTGATAGTCTTTTTGATATAGCAGATCAGGTCTATAAAGACTCCAAATGCTTGATGGCAGATATCAGTGCGGTTTATCACGCTCTTCCATTGGCATTTCTGAGAAGCCATCTCAACACAGATCAACTTGCCACCGTAGCGAGAGCAGAATCTCGTTTGACGCATACATCAAAGGTTTCCCAGCAAAGTTGTGCCGCTTTGGTTTTATTGGCGGCAAATTTGATTGATGGAAACTCATGGATGAACAGTGTACAAAATGCAGCAGAGCACGTAATTTAATTTTCTTTTTAAACTTTTATTTTCTCTGGAAATATAACTGAAAAAAATCAGTTTTCCATAAATCCGAATGATATAATTTGGATTTTGTGAGAAATTTTGTAAGAAAATAATTTTATATAAAATTAAAAATAAAATGGAGTAGAAATTAAATTTAGAATTATTTGGTTTGCAATTTTAAAATCGTTGATTTATTATTAAAAAAGTTTTAAAATATTAAATTTTAATGAATATGTTGGTGTTTGATAAAAACAAGCACAAGATAAAAGTAAAATAAAATAAAAAACTCGGTATAAATCAATAAAAACATCAAACTCAAAATAATAAGAGCAACGGTTTATTAAAAATTCCAAAAATATTTTAAAATTGGCGGAGAAAACTGATATTGACGTATGCCAAATTATGAGATGAATTCAAATATAATAAAATCAATGGGGAGTAAAATTACCAGTTTGGTCAAAGATAAAAGACTTGAAATAAGGGAGATGGTTAGAATAAGTTTGCAAGAACTCGTTGAGAACCCTTAGCAATTGTAGCGCAAAATTAAGTTGTTGCGAATTGTGCAGATTAACATTGAAAGTTTAAAATTGTATAAAATTGTAGGAATATAAAGTTATGTAATCAATTGTGATAATTTGAATAGATGAAAAATAAGACTGAATGCGAAGAAGAGTACGATGAAGAAAATCAATGTGACGAGGAAGAAAAGAATGAACCAACAGGAGATGATAGAAATATAATGCAGGAATAAATATTAGAAACTTAGACTTTACTTTATGATTCTAATATTAAACCTACACTATATAGAATCCAAAAAAATAATTTTAAAGCATGTACATAAAAAGCATGTACTTTGAAACACATTGGCATCAGCTACAAATAGATTTCTAAAACTAATTGATTGTGCAAATAAAGCTTTAGATGAACTTGGTTTAGAAAGGTTCCAAGAACGTTTCAATTTTTTTTGATTATACTCGAACCTTCTATGCTGGCTATTTAAGAACTAAGTAAAAATAACGCAAATTTAATAACAGCAGAAAGAAAGATTTTGTATGTTCTGAAAAAACTAAATATTCATCAAAAAATAAGTTTTTAAACTATCCATCTTAATCTAGCATAAAAATCTTTGCAAAGCAATTATATCAGAAACTGTTTTCCTCGAGAACAGCAATCAAGAAAATGATCAAAATCAAAACTCGGAATCAGGTTCAGAAACTGAATTAGCTCAAAATGAAATAATAGAATATTGGAATTTAAAAGATTCCATCCAAATTTTAATGGAATTGAAAAAGTTGAGAATTTAAGCGAATTGGAGGTAATAATGAATGAAAAAGAAGTGAAAATATGAAAATTTTTTATAAGGCATTATTGAATTATTATTATTATTATTATTATTATTATTATTATTATTATTATTATTATTATTATTATTATTATTATTATTATTATTATTATTATTATTATTATTATTATTATTATTATTATTATTATTATTATTATTATTATTATTATTATTATTTTTATTATTATTATTATTATTATTACTATTATTATTATTATTATTATTATTATTATCATTATTATTATCATTATTATTATTATTATTATTATTATTATTATCATTATTATTATTATTATTATTATTTATTTATTTATTATTATTAATTTTATTTAAAATCTTTAAATCTGTTTTACGTTACTTAAAATTGATATTATATATAATAATATTTAATGACGAAAATTATCAACAATCGTATAAAATATAAAAGTTTTGTATCAAGCACATAAGTTATCAAAGTTTGTTATATTTGTAACTGTTATTGAAAGTTAAATAAGAATAAAATTAATAAATAAAATATTTTGAAACTATTATAATTGGTAGCTTTAATTAAAAGAGGGCTTACTTAATTTATAAATAGGTTGTTATTAGATAAAAAAAATTAAAAACAATTTATTTGTTTTATTCGATTTTTTTGATGAGATTTATCTGTTTTTAAAAAAATTAAAATAAAATATTTTTTTAATAAATAAACAATTCCTCGATGTTTCGATTAAAACATATAAGAAAATATTTAGAACTTACTCCAAAAATATTCATAGAAATAAGTATGATAAAATAGGAACTTAATCCCTTTATTCCAGTTAAAATATTGCCATTGTTTTCAATAGACTGAAGGTTTTCAATACAAATATATACACGGGAAAAATTATTATCATGTATAAATGAAATGAATTTTTTTTTAATATATTCAATATGATAAATATTCATCATTATTTTTTGTTACTGAAATTTATTTTATTAAAAAAATAATTAATTCATTTATCATTTGAAAATAAATAAAATTGTTTAATTAAGAAAAATGTAATATTAATTGTTTTTATAATTCTACTTTGTTCAATTTTTGTATCTATTAATGCATGACCCGTTTTGTGTACGGGGGAAAATAACATAAAATGCACTAGAGTATTCGCAATTAATTGCATTTTTTATTAAAATATTCAAAATATACAATTATTATTCTATTTTTTTAATTTTCAAATATATTTCAAATATATTTAGTTTTATTTTACGTAATAGTCAGTAAAATAAATTTGGATATAATTTTGTTTTAAAAAATTAATTATTCAACTTAATAATAAAACATGTATAAATAATTAAATGCTTTTATACAGTTGCTAAGAAATTTTCTAGTTAATTTGAATTTGATTAGTGTTAATTGTTCTTTTAATGGTGGTAATTTCTAATTTAATAGTGTTTTAATTTAATTTGTGTTAATTTTAAAATGTTATTAATAATAATTTGGTCTGGAAAAAAAATCATCAGCAATTAAATTGCATTTAACCTGCCGAACATAGATTCCGCTTTAATATTTAAATTTCGGAATAATATGATATTGCAATTATTATTAAGATGTTTTATGCAAATTTTAAGTAAACGTGACATCAATGTTTGTTTTATTGTATCATCCATTAATGAAACAATGTGGGCTTTCAGGTAAAAGGGTTTCAATCTTCTCAAAATTTATTAATTTATTAAATATTACATTCAAATAACACTAATAGACACTGAAACATCAAAAGTGTAATATTATTATATCACGTTTCTTTATCACTGCTTATGAAAATATTCAAAACATAACTTTCTGAATCTAGCCTTGTGTTTTTCTTGCATACTTTGCATCTTTCTTGTGTTCTAGATCCTAAAATACGGTTTATGTCACATTTTTTTCTATCATTTTTTTAATATGTAAATTAATTATTCAATAATAATTAAAATTATGTACACAGAAAAATAAAAATGATCAGTAATAATTCCATTTAATTTTGTGAAAAAATATCAAATTAAAATAAAAGGTTAAAACTTTATCATTTATGAATATTTTTGGTGCACATTTGATAATTTGCTGTAAGAAAGAATAAATGGGGAAAATTTAATATGTATTTTGAATTTTTTTTCTTTTTATTATTTTATTATTTTAAATTTTTAATAAATTGAACATTTTGCAAAACAATACAAAGTTGATTTTTTCAATAAATCTATAGCGTTTTGTATTTAAAATAAATTGGAAATTTTAATTTTTTTATTCAGTTTATTTAGCGAATCGAGCTGTAAAAACTTCAAAAAACATTTTTTGTCTGAATTGCAATTTTGTCTCAATAATTTCCTGATAAAAGTGACTGATTTCAGTTAGAGCCTTAAATAAGTAGTAATTTAAATAAATTTCTTCAATTTCTTCATTTTGACAAAAACCATTTAACACCGAATATTTAAAATTATAAAAAATTTAAACAAAAAATTTATTTTAGGTTTTGACATTTTTTTCTAGTACTTTGATTCAAGTTCTGTCAAAGGTTTTGGTGAGTAGAAATATAATTAAATTTCAGTATATTTCTCCCCCTAATTCTGAAATACATTTCTTCAACCCTAGTAAAATCGTCAACTGTTAATTTTTTGTTAGTTTCTGTCAGTTATTTTAAACGTAAAAGATTTCTCTCAGTCTGTATGCTGCAGCCATAATAAGTAATTACTTAATTCGTATAAGAAAATAATTATAAGTTAAAAGAAGACAAATTAAGTAATTAGAATTTATTAATTATGAATTTCTTAAATATTATATAATTTGTTTATAAAAATTATAATTAGTTACATATGGATTGCAAAGTTTTGATATGATGAGTATGTACTTCAAATTATGCAACCTCATCAATTTAGTTTTCTAATTCCATATATAATTTTTGTAACATTAAAACACACCTGAAATTACAACTCCAAGTTTCTTATGTAAATTTCAGTTAAAATAATGACAAATTTAAACAAAATGGATAAATTAATATCTTATCTTTGCAAAAAAATTAATCTTTCTTAAGAAAAAAATTTTTTAACGTTTTTAGTCATTCTAGCTAGTCATAAAAATAAAAAAAATTGAAATAGTCATATTAAATAGTAGTAATGAGATAAATATTGTAATTTAAAAGAGTCTGTATTTGATATATAATAAATATATGGCAAAAAAATGTAATAAATTATAGACTGAATAATTAATTCTTTTTTAATAAATAAATAATTAAATAAATTTGGCAACGATTTAATTAAAAGAAAATGCCAATAAAGGGATTGACTAATATTTTTGAGCACAAAAAAAGGCTGTAAAAGTGAAATAGGAATGTCTGATTTTAGAATTTTGGTAACTAACTAATGTTTTGAGTGTTTTTAAATAGTTTAAGTATGCTAAATAATGTTTATGTATTGTTTTTTAATATTATTAAAATAAATTAATTTATAAATTACATTATTTTTAAAATTATAATATAGATAAAAAATTATAATATTTATATAAATAACATTTTAAAATTAGTTAAAAGTATTTGAATATTTTTAAGTGTTTATTTATTAGAAAATTAAATTAATATATAAAAAAAATTATTTGTTTAAATTATAAGTTAATTCATAATATTTTTAGTTGGTTTTGTGTACCTGAAGATGACAGTTATGCGGTCGAAATATATCGAAATATATCGAAATATATTGGCTTTATCTTTTAATTAAATCGTTACCAAATTTATTTAATTATTTAAATATTTTAAAATCAATTGTTTAGTACTCACTCTTTTTACCAATAATAAAAAACAACAAACATTCATTTGTATTATTTACATGTAAAATATTTAAATATCATAAATTTGCATTTTATTTATGATTTTGGTTAAAAAGAAATTTACAAAATTGTTTCATTTTGCACAAGAACTTAGCGTTTAGTTTTTAAAATTTCATTTATTTAAATTAGAGATTTAAAAGTTAAACATTTTATTAATATACATATTTTAAATTTTACATCATTTAAGAAATTATATACAGTCATAAAGATTACCTATTATAAATTGAAAATAAAATATTTTATCTGAAATAGTGAAATTAATATTAAATAACAACATCACCTTAGGCACTTGGAGTCGCTGTCTCTTTCTGTAAGACATTTGTAGAGCCCAGTTGAGTTTTCTGTAAAAATCGGTCTTGTCTTTTTTTGATATTTTGTTTTGCTTTTTTATACAAAATAGGTGGGAGGGTTAAGTAAATTAATTTCATTATTTATGAATTAAATTATGAAAGTTTTATAAATTATTATCGGTATTTAGTATAAATTAAAAAGCATGAATATTAAAATCTAATTATTAATAATTCAAAGATTTTAAACTCCAAAGTCTAATATCTGTCGAATTGTGATTCAAGATTTCTTTAATACGATGAAACACTTCTCAAAATAGATTCAACACACAGATTCTAAAAATTAATTTTAGAATTTCACTCAAAATCCATTGCAATTACTTATTTCATTTTTACAAAACAATAATAAATTTGGTTATTGTGCCAGTGACGCTTTTGTACACAGATTTACAATGTTTGAATCAGGTGAAAGATAATTTACTGAATGACAGCGGTGTCGACAGGCTAGGCTTAATAATCATTGAGTGATATGATTCTTAAGTCTTTTTGACGTTATTTTAGGGAGATATGGATGATCATGTGAAATCCAACGACTTTCTATCATGTTCTTCAGGGACAGACATTTAGTCACACTGCTGGTCCGCGATGTACTTTCAAGTGTTCCACAAAAAAGTCAAATATGCAATTCAATTAAAAATTGTTTGAATAAAAATATCTTTCGAGTTAAAATTACTTTTTGGAAACATAAAATATTATTGCAGTTATCAAAATTCGGCTTAAGCCGATTGTATATTAATTGTAGATTCCACAATTAAAATCTGATTGCTCCATAATAATGGAGTGGTTTTGCGAAAATTATTCTGTGTTTTATTGTTCTTTTGGTTTCAAAAAGGCTAGCAACCCGTGCCCCATGTTTTAAAGTTTATTCTGTATTGTACATGTTTCGCCTAAAACAACAAAACTTTTCCGACTTCATAAAGTTTGAGAACCAAGGCTCTAATGTATTGATAAACATTTTATAGTATTTGTTTGTTTTAACTGTAATAATAATTATTCTTTTGACTAAGTAAATATTTTTATATCCATCCGGTGTAATAGAAACTTCAATTATGTTCACTCGAGTACTCCCAATTCACAATAACGGTATTTGCCATCATTCATTCTACCCCAAACATCACATTCTCAAATCACTTTGAGATTATTGTAGTTATTATTATTATTATTACAAAACGTATTAACATTATTATCATTTTTCCATAGCGTTTTATTTTGACATTTAACAGAATCTTTCGACAATCAACAAACTCTAAATCCATTGTTCTTAAAATTTGACAAAGAAATGACCTTATTATCTCGACTAGGTGCATATGACACTATTGGACAAACATAGATGAAAAACTTAATGATGTAACTGAATGGCTAAAATATTTCATTAATATTAAAAGAATTGTTCAAGAAAGGAATGCGGAAAATAAAACTCTTAGTGATTGCAATTTGAGAATTTTTCTTCAAATCAAAATAATTGCGAAAAAGTAATTCTTAATCTAAGGGGAAATAATTAAGGAATATTTTCAAATTATTAAATTCCCCTATTATGTAATAATATGTCTAAACTGTCTAAACTGTATGGTATGATGTTTGATGATTGCGTTTGAATGTGTGTGTGTCTGAAGGTATTCTGTATCAATAATTAGAAAACCAATAAACTCATTTTTAGATGCTATGCTACAAAGAGCTATAAAAGAGTGTGTTCGAGATTTGTCAGAATAAATATTATACACCTTTGTCGATTTTTAACATTAAATATTATTACGATAAAATCGTATTAAATGTTTTTGTTTATGAATCAAAAGTTCTTATCAACTATGATGACAAGAAAAATTTAGAATCTAAATTTTAGATGGTTGCGTTGGACTTAAAACGTAAAATCACGTCAAATCGAGTAAAGTTATAATGGTGGTAATACCACTTCCTTCGAGTGAAATTGAAAATATGGATGTCCGTCAAACACTGTCAAAATGTGGATTAACGCAATAAATTAACCGCACTGAAATCTCTTTGCAATGTAGACAGTCGTAAATCAAGCCAAAGCAATAATAATAATAAAAATAATAATTGAAAACAAGAATTTCTTGTAATTAACTTTCCCGATTATTTTAATTGCTACACTTTTAATTATCAAGCAATGAATTTGGATATTTTTGTAATTATTTTTAATTAAAGCCAGCTACAAATAATCACCGGAATTTTCTTTTTAGACAATTTTTAGTTTTCATTTTTCAAGCAAATAATTAATATCAAAATAAGATTTTTCATGAATGTCACACTCCAGTGAAATCCATTTCTTTCAATTCTTATTGTTTGTCAAAAGAAATTTATAGTAATAGTAAAAATTAAGATTAATTCATTTATATATCTAAAATAATTTTCAAACGCTATAAAATTCATGTATTTCTTCAGAAAAAACATTCATTAGTTTTCTTTTTGGATAAAGAATCATAATATATTAATAGGTTTTGCGAAAAAATATTTAGGTAGAATTTCCACTCAGGGAAACTTACCCTTCCATCTTGAAATTGAGCAACGAAAATAATTTTCGATGTATTTGATATTTAACAACATTAATTGAAAATCATAATATTAAATATAATTTAAACAAATGTAAAAGAAATATAATGTATTTATAGGTTATTTCAAAAATATTATTTTTCATTAACCCTTTCAAGCCTGGTGGTAAATATGATATACCGCAAATTGAAAATATTTTTTCTATCAACCCTGTGGTATTTTGTGCTGTACCATGTTTTAAATGTAATACTAATAATGTCATTCTTCAGAAAAAATTGTAAAAGACCTAAAATTGAACAGGAATAACATAAACAAGATGATCCGACTGTTACTATTGATTTAAAATTAATTTCTATAACTTATATTCTTAAAGAGAAAAGGTTTACCAGGTAACAAATTTTAATGTCGGCGTACCAACAGCAAAAGTAAAATCAAAAACAGCATAATTTATAATTATAATGCCCACTATTGATTATTACTTACTTGAATCTTATACTTAGAATCAGTTATTGTTAGTCAGTTAGTGAACATTACTCATTTCAAACAACAACACCCATTATAGGAAGATTATAATCTTTGAAATTAATATGGTAAAAATGTTAAATTTTAAGTTATACAATTTATAAATAATTTATATTAATTTTTTCGCATACCACTTAGCAGCATCTGGCGTACCACCAGTGGTACGCCCACAACCGGTTTAAAACCACTGATCAAAACAACTTATTTCGATAATTATTTCTAGCATTTAAATTATTAAATCTAATAATTATTATATTCTCTATTTACATTTTTTTAATCACCTCAACCCAATTTATAAAATATAAGGATTTTTTATCAAGTCAAAAAAATCATAAAATATATCAAGCACTTAATTTTATGATGATCTACAAACAACCGAAGAAAGCTAATTTGTCAAATTAAAAATCTATATAGTCTTGTAAGATAAATTATATTTCATTTTATCAAAAGAACGAATGTATTAAAAGTCTTATCAATAGGTTTGAAAGTGATATAAGGAAAATTCTGTTTATATGCATTTGTTAATTATTGAAATTACTGTTATTATTATTTACTATATAAAAAAATTAACTAAAATATAATAAAATAAATAATAAAATAATATTTTAATAGTTTATTATTTGGCATTGTGCTTTGCTCCTTCTGGGATATTTTCTGCGGATGCCTTAAAATGTATATCAATTCTAGTGTCTAAAGCAGGCACATTCAATATTTAAATTTAATTAAGTTTTATTAATTAACTTAAAATATTATATAATTAATATATAATTAAAAAACAAAATTTATAATTTTTTGATTTAATAACTCTGTTATTCAACTCTTCAAAAATAAAAAAAACAATTACTCGCAAATTAAAGAATTAGAAGGTCAAATATAAAATCATCGTTAAAATTCATATTACTCAAATAACTCTAATCTACAGCGCTGCAGTAACAAGAGAATGACTTCAGTTTCACCAAGATCAAGCTAACTAAGATCTGCCTCACCAAAATGTCTTAATGCAGTGGTTCCCAACCTTTTTAAGATGTTGGACTGGTATGACGTAGACAATCTAATGACGTACCTGTAAGTAAATATTTTTGAAAAAACAAATCCTAAAAATGGGTGTAATTCTAAAAGAAATGTAGCAGGGAACTTATGGAAAACAAAAAAACAATCTTTTACTTGAGAGTATTTAAATATAATTACATATTTAATTTATGCTATTTTGGATATACGCTATATTTGTTGCGTACGAGTTGTAGCATTTCACATTGTTACCAACCACCATAGAAGGAATAAGTATACTGATTGAAAAAATACAGACTATACGTTTTTGTTTGACATTTGTGATGTAATTGTATTGGGATAATTTATTTCCCTGTTCCCTATATTTAAACCCTTATAATTAATGTTTATGATTGCCTACATGTTTGATTGATTACTTTGATTGTCTGGGTCCTTGGATTGCATCATTTTGTTTATTATTTATCCCAATGAAGCATGTGCTGTAGACACACGTGTAGTATATATATATATTGTCTGCCTGTCATGAATAGATTCTTCACACATATTGATTTTTCAATCTTCTTACAACAATTATTGTTTAAGAACACATTATTTTACGCAAAATATTGTTTTCCTTATTATTTATTTTGGTAGCTCGACACTCGTATGCCGGTACCGGTACGCGTACCACATGTTGGGAACCACTGTCTTAATGGATATGACATTTGACAAACTCACAAAATTCAATTCATCCTGCTACTTTAATTTTTTTGGTAAAATTTGTTCTCCAAATACATTTATTTATTTTATATTTCTATATTAATAATTTTGAATTACGACTTTTTTAAATATAAATATATTTCCTTTAAAAGTTTGAATTCATAAAAATTTATTTTCTTTGAGTTACTTACATGAGTTACTTTTACCATTACATCTATATTAAAAAATACAAATTCGTTTACAGTGAAAATTATTTAATAAATATATAATAATTGTTGTTTTTTTTACATTTAACACTTGGAACCTCGAGGTGTTCATTATATAAGTAAAACAGATCGGTTTACCGGCCCATAGGGTTCCAAAGGTTAAAATACAATCATTGAACAGGGCGTGATTAAATATGAATATACTAGTGATGTTTCCTTTTGGTCGTAAAATATTTGCTAGTACTTTTGTAGATTTTACTTTTCTTGTAATCAGTTGTGATATTTTTGTTAATTACTTTGTGAAATTGTAAGAATTTTGTTAGGAACCCTTCTCTTTCTCTTGGCTAAGAATCTTTATTAATACATTTGAATTATTATTAGACTGAAAACTTAAATTTGATTATTGCCATAAAATATTAAGTTAAATTAATTGATTACAAAGACATTAATGTTTCTATTTGTAAAGCCCAATTTCTATATCATGTTTTTTCTCCAGGACTAAAAAAGCAATTCTTATTTAATGATTCACGATATTAATTTCATACCCATTCTAACGATATCCAATCATTTTAAAATTATTTTATTTGTCTTCGAACTTTAATTTGCCACTGATTAGCACTTTCTTCACCATAGAAAATATTGAATTTTAGTAATCTGAATATTTCATTAGCTTTTAATTAATTTTTACCAGTTTTATTTATTTGGTGCATTTTTGAATAACACTAAAATTGTTTAAACTGGCTAATTCAATAGTATATTATAGTACGAGAATGGGATATAGTATGCGACTGATTCAATATTTGATGACTGTTATCACCACGCAATACAAAGAATACAAATCACACTTCAATATTCAACAGTAAGTAACTTGATTTGAAAAATAAATTGAAAATTTGCTCATATTCGTTCCTATGCAATTGCATATTAAAACAAACAATATTTTTTTAACCATGCATAATATATTTTGGTTTCACTAAATTATTGTTTAAGAATTATTATTTTTTATGAATTATCAGCTTATTTTTGCAACACTCCACCTATATATATATATATATATATATATAATATATGTATTAATATTTGTATGCATATAAATACAAAAATTAATGAATTTATTAATAATACCTCATTTTGGTCTAAGAAGCCCGAAATAAATAAACAAATGTTAAACGCTAAGTCTAGTATTTATTAAAATTGCAATTTTTGTTGTTGATAAGAAAAATCTTTAAAAAATCTTTTAAATCCCTAGATATATAAATAATATTCTAATTTAATGACTTAATCAAATATACATTTCTGATGATACCATCTTTAGAATTATTTTCTCTGCGTTTTTCATTTATTTCAAATTTAATCGATAATTTCCAGATCATTAATTATTTATACGATATAAAAAAAATATTCACTAACCATTTGTTATTATTACTTTATTATTATTATTATTATTATTATTATTATTATTATTATTATTATTATTATTATTATTATTATTATTATTATTATTATTATTATTATTATTATTATTATTATTATTATTATTATTATTATTATTATTATTATTATTATTATTATTATTATTATTACTATATTATTATTATTATTATTATTATTATTATTATTATTATTATTATTATTATTATTATTATTATTATTATTATTATTATTATTATTATTATGAATCTAAATATCGGAAACATGATGACCCATTTTTAATAAAACACGAGTAATCCAAATAAACGAAATATATAAAAATATGACACGCGTGTCACAGAAAATTTTGATGGGACGTATCAGCCACAAAAGAATAAAATAAAACCTCAATATTATGTGTATTCATAAATATTCTATTTTATCTTTTTTAGATCTATTTACGAGTAAAATCAAAAACATAAAAAGTTTCAAAAAACTAATTTCTAAGAAAAATGGTCTTCAAAATCTATTTGTTTAAATTCACACAAAATGAGTAGTAATAATTTTTTGTGCATAATTTTTGTATTTGCAATATTTTGCAATGTTTTTTTCAAAATTTTTCGGGACTATTTTTTTAGCGTGTTTTAGTTTTATTAATTAATTTAAAATTTTATTGATAATTTCTAATTATTTTTGGGAAATTTTAATGTTATTTTTATATTGTAGAACATGTTACTTTTTTATTTTTTATTAATTAAAATGAATAAAAAAACTATTTTAATTTTAAATTGTAGATTGACAATTACTGTTATGTGAGAATTACAGATATTCTGAAAAAATTAAATTAAAAATAATTACAAAACAAACTATATATTTTGAACCATGGATTGAAATTTTCTTCCTATTTTTACAAATTTTCCACTGTTTAGACATGTGTTATTTTGTTTATTTTGTCAGTGAAAGTCAATTTATTCCTTCATTAATCTATAAATCGAATTTATCATAAATTATTATAAATTGACATTGCATAATTATTATAACCAACGATTTCCCGTGCACAATTGATTAAGCTGTCTGTTGCGATAATTTCGTAATTGATGTAAGTTGTATTGAGTTTGCATTTACTTTTCCATGAATAAATAATTATTAAAATTAATTATCAAAATAATTATTAAAAATTATTATTTATTATATTTATTATTATTTATAATTATTAATTATTAAAATAATTATTAATTATTAAAATAATTATTAAAATTAAAATAATTCTTTATTTTTGTCAATAAGTTTTAGGATCACCTAATTTTTCAACAAAAAAATCACTTGTCAATCAGGTTTTATGGAATAAAAAATGCTTAAAAATTTCTGATAATTATATCCAAAACCCATTAGCTCTGAAATTAGCATATAATAAGTCCTATGTGTGAGTTGAATCCAATCTTGTTTTCCATATTCTTTGGCGGAAGTTTTGATACTTGCTACGTAACAGTGGCTGTTTTTGTATTAATTTTTAAGGCTTCGTCTTCAACTACAAACCTTCCCAGGACATTGTGTACTACCAATTTAGAAAGTCAATCAGGCACTTATGCAGTTATCCCCCCACCAAAAAAAATAAATGGAATTTATTTAATTTTTTATTGATATCGATTTTCAGTAAACAAATTTAATCGTAATTGATAATTATGTAAATGAATATTTCTTAATTTTATTTGTGGGGACATAACTGCATAAACTCCGTCAATCATTGTAGAAGAAAATTATTTTAGGACTAGATTCATTTATGTCTTTCATTTGCTTTTATCGAAATAATTTCCAGCATTTAAAACAAAATACTAAAATCATTGAAACTAAACAAATCTATATTTAACATAAATATACCTTTATACAATTTTTTATCAAATCACTATAAAAAACAAATTTAGAATTCTTTCCAAATTTATAGTTTCTAGAAAAATAAAAAATATAAAATTCTTTACAAACGCCATATATAAAAATTTTAATTATTTTTACTAAATAAGCAAATTTAATATTATCAATGAGTCACAGAACCAGAAAGGTTGGTAAGTGCTGACTTATTTACTTAATTATCGCGTGTCCGTTTTCTCCGAATGCCTTAAGTTGACGAAACCGTGATCTAGATTTCTGATATCATTGTCAAAAGTATGATGTTTAGAAAAAATTCAAAATGAATGTAATTGTAAATTATTGTTAATTGATTTTAAGTTAAATAAAAATAATTAGTTCTCAAATTATTCAATACTACCATTTATTTTAATAAAATATTATTAAAATGATATTAATTATAGGGAAGACTGTGGGAAAGTGGACACACTTTCTGCGAATCAGCCGGTGTTAGCGTATGTTATTACTTAGGCTTACTGATTTTTTTGGCAACAATATCTATCTATTAGTAACTTATTTTCTGAAGTATTTTATAGTTTACTCCAAACCTGTCTCATAGAATTTATTTGTCAAAGCCAAAAAATGGAATGGGGTAAAGTGGACACATCATGGGGTAAAGTGGACAGTCCTAGAGAAAAGATAATTAGTAAGCACTAATGAGAAACCGTTTGTCAGTCACTGCAATTATAGCATAAATCTGATGCAAAGCACATTTCACATGTCCAATTGTGACAGCCAGGACAACAAAACCAGTCAACTGATGAATTGGAATATTCTTCATCACAAACTACGCAATTGTTACTTGTCCTTGATTCTTTCACTGAGACTTGCTTTGTTTTTTTAGAATGATGTTGACTTGGAATACATCGTTTTGCACGCTTTTTGGGTGGTTGGGGAAGGTAGCCATGTGAGCCATGGTTCACTCCTGAAGACGTTGATGGCACATTTTGAGGTAATGTGCGAAGATGACCTTGGGCAGATCCGTGTCGAAATTTATCTATTGTTAGAGGGAAACCACGAGAGCATAAATGCATCACTCTTTCCAATAACACTTGTTCTTGGCTTAGTGTCAGGATAGACTTCTTACCCCATTTTTCCATGTTTCCTTCGCATTTCCTTCGCAGCGTCGAGCGTGGAATTCCAAACTCTTTTGCTGCTGTTAATAATGGCATTCCATTTTGGATTTCATTGACTGCTTGAAGGAGTGATTCTTCGGAATAATTGTTTGTCATATCCGTTTTTCTTGTGTATTTTCGAGGCATTTCTAAACAAAAAACAAATAATTTTAGATTTAATTTCACCAAAAATATCCAAAATAGTATCAAAGTGTCCACTTTACCCCAATTCAAAAACAACAACTTTAAAAACTTTTTTATCATATGAAACAGTAAAAGTTTGTAAATCTGAACCTTTTCATTACAACTTTATATAGCAAATTATCAAATAATACCTTTTCTTGCTGATCCAATGATGAATTACACAATATTGTCTGCTAAAAATGTCAGCGTTTAAAAACACTTGAAATTTCACGATACTTTTTTTGGGACTTTAATGTGGAAAAACACGACTTAAAAGTTATTTGTTAATTCAATATTGATTAGTTTTAAGTAAAAGGGTATCTATAAGTATATTTTTAGCACATAAATAGCTGTAGGCTAA
Organism: Schmidtea mediterranea; assembly: GCA_022537955.1. Lineage (NCBI taxonomy): Eukaryota > Metazoa > Platyhelminthes > Tricladida > Dugesiidae > Schmidtea > Schmidtea mediterranea. The sequence goes on along the minus strand of CM039679.1, from coordinate 307,881,021 downwards.
AAAATTTCATCGGTAGCATAGATTTCTTTATCAAAACAAAATTCGCAGAAAGAGTGTCCACTTTCCCCCAGTGTCCACTTTACCCCACTCTACCCTATACTGTACACAATAATAATTCTCTAAAAGATAATTTATCAACTAATTTAGTCTGCCTTTTGATATTTTTAAATAAAATAATTTTGTTTTACATTTTATTTTTGTTATCACTAATAAATTCTGGATTGAAAATATTTAAGAAATTAAATGAAAGTTAAATAGAAAATTTAAAAATATTCTTTTACTATATTATAAATTTCAAAAAAATATTTTATTGAAACTAAAGATGGTTTTACAAACACAATATATGATTTTTCTTGTAAGAATTCTTTTTTAATAAAATTGTCTTTTATAACTTTATGAAAAGTAGATTACATTTGATTATAAATAAATAATTAAATAAATTTGGCAACGATTTAATTAAAAGATAATGCCAATAAAAAACTTTTCGTACGATATATTTCGATAGCATAGCTATCATCTTCAGTTAATCAAAACCAACTAAAAATATTATGAATTAACATTTAATTTAAACAAATTATTTTTTATTAATTTAATTTTGTAATAAATAAATATTTATAAAATATATTCAATTCACTTTTAATTAATTTAAAATTTTCAATTATTTTAATAATATTAAAAAAACAAACTTGATTTAACATACGTAAACTATTTAAAAACATTCAAAACATTCGTAGTCACAGCACTTTGCACATTAATCTTGGGATCCAATTACCTTATCAGCAATGCTTCACATATCACGCGTTCCCAATAATTATTAAAACTTCTCAACAAAATTCTAAAATCAGACATTCCTATTTCACTTTTACAGTCTCTATTGTGTTCACTAATATTGGTCAAACCCTTCAATCGACAATGCTCTAGAACTCGAGTACAGAGATGACGGGAAGTCTCTCCAATGTATGTGGCATTACACACATTACATGTAAATTGATAAACGAGATCAGAACACAATCCAACCGGAGTTTTTGATTAATTAATAAACATATTGCGTACCTTACACGAATTAGAGACGATCTTATACTCTAAATTTCCCATCTGTTTACTTAACTTCCTTTTATAATTTGTAAAGCCTTCAGAGTACGGCAATACTAACACATATTTAGGCTCAATTTTTTTATATCCATTTTTATCATCACCCAGACCAACACTCAATTCACACCCATCCGACAAATTACATTCAGACTTTCCAAAACATGGATCCTTAGGATTTTTAATCAATTTATCAACAGTCTCTTTTATCATCAACAATAAAAATGATTTAGAATATCCATTCTTTATCAACACTTTTTACCGAATTAGTAAAAGTAGAAGATAAAGACCATAAACGAAAAATCAATCCTTTCACCATATTTCTCTTATACTTAAATTCACAAAAACTTTCTGGAGAAGTATAAAGACCAGTATCAGTTGGTTTTCTATAAATCTCTGTCTCATACTGTTTATCTTTGCGTTGAATTAACAAATCCAAAGACGCAATTGATGACTTTCTCTCCGTTTCACATGTGAATACAATGTTTTTATTTAAACTGTTCATAAAATGCAAAAACGGTTCTACATGTTTCTGGTTTTCAAATACAAGAAAAATATCATCCACATACCTTTTATAAACAAAAGTTTTTTCAAATTGGAAAGAAGCAATTTTCTTTTCCAAACTAGCCAAAAATATTGATGCCATCGTTGGTGCTAAAAGGGAACCCATAGCGACTCCATCTATTTGTTGATACCATTCATTATTGAAAAGAAAATTGACATTTGAAGTAGCAAATTCAAGAAGTTTACGAAATGCCCGTCTATCCAAAATGTGATATTCCGAATCATTTTCATTCCACAACGCACAGCATAAGTCAATCATCTCAACCAGTGGTACATTCGTAAACAAACTACAAACATCAAACGAAACCATAACATCATTCATACTTCGTTTTTGTAGCTTTGCAATACAAGACACAAACTCAAAGCTATCCTTACATTCAAAGTCTGATCGCATTAACGGTTTTAATAATCCATCTAAAAACTTTGCTATTTTATACTGGGCAGTACTAATCATAGAAAAAACTGGTCTCATAGGTACACCATCTTTATGGATTTTTGGTAGCTCATATAGTTTTGCTGTCTGCGATCCTATTGGACGAATAGACTTACCTACCTCTTCATCAATAAGCTTCTTCTCAATAAAACCATTTAACATTTTTTGCACAAACTCTTCATCCTTAAGAGGAGGTAATTTTCCATTCTTCCGACCCTTTGGCAATTTCACAAACTGAGGAGAATTTAACAAATCATTCAACTTATTTACATACACATCATGGTCAAGAATAACTATCCAATTTCCTTTGTCAAACTTACAGATATTTATATTTTTTTAGCTAAGTTTTTTAAAGTCATAAAATCCCTAATATTCTGCTTTTTGTTTTTATCGATATACTGCATCGTACTTGCACTTAACGAGCTCTTCACATAATTACCATTAATGCCTTTTATCGATCGGGCTTTATGAAAATATAAAATTTCAATTTTTGCACACAATTTTGTTTCATCCAAGCGATTCTTAATACAGTGATTTGAACCAAATAGGTTTGAGTTTGTGTCTTGTATTGCAAAGCTACAAAAACGAAGTATGAATGATGTTTTGGTTTTGTTTGATGTTTGTAGTTTGTTTACGAATGTACCACTGGTTGAACGATTGACTTATGCTGTGCATTGTGGAATGAAAATGATTCGGAATTTCACATTTTGGATAGACGGGCATTTCGTAAACTTCTTAAATTTGCTACTTCAAATGTCAATTTTCTTTTCAATAATGAATGGTATCAACAAATAGATGGAGTCGCTATGGGTTCCCTTTTAGCACCAACGATGGCATCAATATTTTTGGCTAGTTTGGAAAAGAAAATTGCTTCTTTCCAATTTGAAAAACCTTTTGTTTATAAAAAACCTTTTGTTTACAAATGGAAACCCCGGGACGGGAGTCCAGAAATTACTGATTTGGTTTTGGACAGAGATATGTCAAAAGGAAAAGGCAGATCAACAAAATGGTCAGTTGCTCGAAGAATATATTTCAGGGAGCGGAGCAAAGGATGTAATAAGCTTAAAGATAAATCAATCACTCGAACAAATTAAATTCTTGCGCACCAGACAAGGACATCTCTCTTTAGAAGACGTATCCTTAAGCATTGAAATATTGTGAAATCGTGCAGAGTAATTGTGTAGAGTATTGTTGGGGTATTACGAAAAAAGCACAGTAAAATCAATAAAACACCAAAATGATAAAGGTACAACATTAATTAATAAATTTACAAAAATTCGAAAGTTGTATTGAGCGGGAGAAATTGGTACGGTTGAACGCCAAATTGAGAGACGAGTTCAGAAATAATAAATATTTAGTGAGGGTCCCTAGAAAATAATATAAGACAAAAAAAGAAATTAATTAAAAAAATTAATTACTAATGGGAAACCCGAGAGATGAGGAAAATCCGAGAGATGAGGAAACCCCGAGAGATGAGGAAAACCCGGCGTGTAGACGGAATATTATAAAAGGATAAATTGGCCTATGGAGAGGTAATTATTTCCTAATTTGTAATTTAGTAATGTAGCAATCGTTGTTGACAAATGTCGGCTAACGTAATCTGTGGGAAGTAATTATTGTTAATAATTTAATAATGTATCAAATGTTGTTGACAATTGTCTGAAAACAGTTTGAGCAGGAGTATAAAAGGAAAAGGAAAAACACGAAATGGCCAGTGGTCGAAGCAAACAAGTAGAGTAGTCAGATCAGTAGAAGAATCTAAACCCAAGTAAAGTAAAAGTTATCTATCAGAAAGGGTGATTATTGATTGGATAACCTACCCTAAGATAATCAAATTTATACGGTGGTTGAAAGGTGCAAATAAATTAGTGAAATTATGATTACAAAACATTGAAATAAATCGGATTGAGTTGTAACTGTGATAAAGTGAAAATAAAATTATTCTGTGTTGGGTTTGCTTATTTGATTCGAAAAGGACACAAGGAGTCAGAGGGAACCGACTTTCAGTAATAATAACCCAACAGTATTGTGAATTGAATCGATATTTGTGAAAGTTGTGAATAAAGTTGTGATATATAAATTGGAAATAAATCTTATTGTATTGGGTTAATTGAATTGATTAAAGAAGAACACCAAGGAGTCAGACCTAAGCACTGACTTTCTATATAAAAACCCAACAATAGTTTTGATAATTTAAGTTAGCAATTCTTATAGTTTTTGCATATTTTATCAAACATTATTATTATTTATTTAAAATCTTTTTTTAAAATTTAAGCTCTGTAAAACTAGTCTTGAAAAACTGGTGACAAATATTTATGAAAAATTGAAGATTCCTTTAATTAAAATCAGATATTTAGTGAATCATATATAACCAGTTCGGCTTACCAAAAATGACCGACTAAATATATGTATTCCTTGGCTTTAACCTGCACAAGCATATCTCACGATCTTTTGGGTTTTTATTTATCAAGCAACGACTTGTTTTAACAACAACGTCTTACCGTTTTTATTCCTGATTTTTTTTATTTTCAATTTTATTCCCGAATATTCATTTCCTTTGCCTCTATGTATTAAGTCACTATGCATGATGTTCCTTTTCAGATATATAATGTGTTTAAATTTTTAATTAAAATAACATTAAATTTTTACTATAAAATTAACACGAATAAAATTTTGAAAATAATTTTCCGAGAAAATAATTTTTAAAACCAATTAAACTTATTAAACACTAATAAATTTGTTTTTACTGTAGTTTTTATTTTAAAATTATTTTTTAAAATATAGATATTGAAAAAGAAAAACTTTGACGATTTAAACAATTTATTTATTATTTTATCGTACAACGGATGAAAAATATTCAGCTGTTTTGTAAAAAATATTTTATTAATAATATCATGCAAACTATGTCTTGATTGAATATAAAATTGAGGAAAACGAAATTCTAAATTATCTAACATGAATGGTTGTGACTAATAGCCCGTACAATTTTATTTTTTGAAGAATTTGAAAATAATTATTTGTTTTTTATTAAGGTAAAATTTACATTCCCAGTGAAAAGCGCTCTTGAAGAAGGATTGAATGCAGATTCCAAAGCTATTCTTAGTAGAGGAAGTTATTGTACAGATGTTATAAAAGCGTCTATTTATTTTATTACAAATACAAATTCATTTTCTGAAGCTGTAGAGGCAAGCAAAGCTTTTGCAATGCCATCTAACTATTGCCCAATAATTGTGGGGGCTCTAGCCGGCATTATTTATGGTTGTGATGAAATCTTTTTTAAGTATTTAAATCCACAACTCAGTTCACGAATTAAACGAGTTGATAATTTACTGATGAAATTGCACAATATATTGATAAAGAAACCGAAATGTTATTGATATTTATTGAATTTTTTTTACAAGATTAATTGTATTTGAATATATTGTTTTAATAAATAATCTGAAATATTTATAATTTTTTGATAGATTTTTTTATAGTAATTTATTCGAAAATAATTATTTGAAAATTTTTGCCCTTCAAACTTTAAATAAAAAAATTAATTAACAATTAGAATTTACATTTTGAAACATAGATTTTAAAAATTGATTTAAAACAATATATAGTTACAAAATCGAAATCATGATTCATAAGATAGACAAATTTCTACATTAAAATATATACAACTAAATATAAAATAAATACATAAATATAATATTTCTAGATGTTTAAATGAATTATTGGTAAATTTAAATTTTTTTTAACAATACATATTTAAATAATAATAATAAATAATAATAAATATTTAAATAATAAATTTTTAAATAATAATAAATTTTAATAATTTTAAATAATAAAAGATGAGCCCGATTTCGCACAATCCCTTCATAGCCTGAAATTTATATGAAGTAAAAGATAACACAGGCAAGTTTATTCAGCAAAATTGAAAGAGTTATTTACAAATTGACTAGATAAATTTAATGATTAAATTCTCTATTCTTTCAAACATTGGTCAAAATCTTTCACTAATCTTAAAAATGCAATTAATTATTATTTTTCGATTATTAAAATTAACAAACATATAATTCAATAAAATATTGATATTGAGCAACTTCACTTTTAGTGTACATCACATTTAATATTTTATCTTCAGTGAAAGATTGTAATTTATACCAATTTTGTGTTGCTGGAAGTCATGAAGATAGTAATTACTGCAAGTTAGTTAAAACTTCATATTTAAAGATAAACAGTTTTCTAGGTGTGGTGAGTCGCTCGACAGCTTTATCTAGATCTATATAAATATGATTTGAAAAGAAATGATTTTGAAATAATGTACCATCTGATCATGCATCGTACTATTTATTTTTATTATCTGCTTATTCAATTTCTACAGCAGTCAAGGCGATCGTTCAGCCTAAAATCAACAAAAGAAATTTCATTCGTCGTTTCACAAAATGAAACTGAATATCAATTCCAAACTTACAAGAACGATCCCTTTAGTCATTCTTCGCTAAATTTATTCAGTAACATCCATGCCAATTAAACTTTTAATCAATAAAAAAACACAAATACCAAAAATGACATGACAAGATTTAACAGTCGAACATAAAAAATTATTAACTAGAAATTTTTATTTAACTGATTATTTATAAAAAGAAAATTTGTTTGTTTTACTAAACTACTAAATGTAATGTATAATTATTTTTTTTGTGATTGTTTTAATTTTAAAACATAAAACTGTAAATGTATGTCTTTTGAAAATAATAATATTTATGTAAAAATTCAAGATTCCGATTTAAATGTAGATAGTTTATTAACCACTTGCCCTCTACCGAATTTGACTGCATTTCCCCTAGATTGTGACAAATTTCTATACGTTCGTCTGCTGATTTTGAGACCAATGACCTCTGCTTGATAATTTGGCTCGGCATGTTTGGTTATTAATCCGAATTTTTCCAGGGACTTAGAAACATTGTCTACCAACACAAATCCTGTGCATACCGGAATGTCATCTATATAATAGTTTATTATTTATTCTATTCTCGAATTAAGGCCCAAAACCTCCCGTAAAATAGACGACATGATTTTTGGGGCACTGTTAAGTCCATAAACTTGATTGAGTCAGGTGAGACAGCTTCCTTTGTATCTGACCGTTTTGTAGTTCCATATTTTCATTAACAGGTTAATTTAAACATAGTAGCTTTTGAAACTCAACTTGGCCAACCCATTTCCCATTTTTCACCATTTCTTGAAGCTGTCACAGCAGACTTCACAAATGTTTAGTTTGGATGTTATTAAATGTCCTGTCGGATGCTAGTTAACGTCCCTCGATTACGTCATTACAGTAAATGGTTGTAATCCTCTACGGTCACCTTAATATACATAACTATCGTCGAGATCCCTAGTTACTTTCCTCCGCGAGACATGTTTAGATTATTTGAAAGATCTTATCAAATTTTAGTTTCTACTCTGTCCTATCCCTTTCTACCAGATTTTTTTTCAATTAATTTTCCGACAGGATTTAAAATTTTCAATACAATAGACAAAATCCTTTCCCCCTTAACTAAGTCGCACTTCCAGTTATTTTAAGTGCCTACTATGGCCGACGTTTCCATCAGACGCTGTAAGTTGTACAACGGCGCCATGCGTAACAAGACCTGCGTTTTTCGAACAAAACTCGTCGCGGACAGCAGATGGATTGAGATTAATACAATCAAGTTGAGATGTAATTGTATTGGGATAATTTATTTCCCAGTCCTTATAAGTAAACCCTTATAATTAATGTTTATGATTGCCTGCATGTTTGATTGATTACTTTGATTGTGGGTCCTCGGATTGCATCATTGTTTATTATTTATCCAAACGAGGCATGTTCTTTAGATACACGTGAAGTATATATATATATATATATATATATATATATATATATATATATATATATTGTCTGCCTGTCATTAATAAATTCTTCACACATATTGTTATTTTAATCTTCTTACACGGGTGCTACAACCAGCGAAAATTAACTCGCCAGTTGAGCTACCAGTCGACCCTCTCAAAGTTCTATTGCTATACGTACTATAAATAAGAATTTTGGTGGACTCATCAATGGAACAAAAGATGACCATACAGAACAGAATTTAAAACATTAAAACATAGCGATTACTGAAAACATATATTCTTAATAAAATAATAATCTACTTACAACTTATTCATTAACAAATTTAGAAGATTAGCATAAGTTGTATTATGTTAAAATTATGAATTTGGCTATCGTATATAGTATATAAGTTCCTAAACTTTTACCAATCGCGACCCACTAATTAAAACCGTAAGGTTTTCTAATATACTAAATAAATACTATATATAGTTGTTTTGTGTGTGTGCGCGCGACCTATGAGTCTTTTTTAGCCATTTTGATGGATTTATATTAATTTTATTTAATTTTTAATATTTTTATATTTTCCCTCATTTTTGTCTTATTTTTGATACATTTTTTATATTTTTCAGAATTAAATTTTATTGTTATGTTTTGGTCATTTTTCTTTTTGACTATAGTGGGTTTTTGGTCACCGAATGAGGTTTCGATTATGTTTCTGTCAGCTGTTGTATGCTTTTCTTTTGATTTTGTTAATATTTGTTTTATTTTTTATATTTATATATTATTTTGTTTTACTTGGTGTTTTATTTTTAATTTTTAGTATGTGTTCGCGGTGCCTGTGTATGTACACGGTAGTCATATTAATAATTCAACTAACTGTTTTAACATAATTTTATTTTTCGTTTTAATTATGGCTATTAGCCCAACAGTAGCTAAATCTTTCTTGTGAAGAAATATTTTGTGAGGTTCAAATATAGCAAAAATACATTTCAAAAGTATGGAAATTCTAGGAAAAAGAGATTTGTGTTTTTGACAAAGATAGATAACAACCTTTCTTTTAATATTTTCTTTTTGAAAGTGTATTATTATTTGTGTGTTTGTTTTATTATTTTATTATATACCTACATATAATATATATATTGAATGATTTCTATTTATACATTTAAAATTATGTCTAATATATATATATATATATAAAATAATGAATAAATTAGCTGAACAATTAATAAGTATTGCTAGAAATAAAATTTAATATTTTAAAATTTGAATTTATATATATTTTTTAAATATTATTAAATAAATTTAAATATTTGAATAAATCTTTTTAAATTAAAATTATAACAAAATAGCAATTATATATAATCTAATAAGATATTAAAATCATCTTGTTTGAGTCACACTTTTCAATACTGATAAAGTAATCAACTCGCAAATTAAAAGATTAAATTAAGATTCTTCTACTGACCTGACTACACTACTCGTTTGCTTCGACTACTGGCCATTTAGTGTTTTTCCTTTTATACTCATGCTCAGACTGTTTTCAGACGATTGTCAACAACATTTGCTACATTATTAAATTATTAAAAATAATTACTTCCCACAGACTACCTTAGCCGACATTTTTCAACAACGTTTGCTCCATTACTAAATTACAAATTAGGAAATAATTACCTCTCCATAGCTCAGTGGCGCCCATTTAATATTGTTTAGGTCAATTTATCCTTTTGTATTATACCGTCTACACGCCGGGTTTTCCTCATCTCTCGGGTTTCTCATTGACTCGGGCTTCCCATTAGTAATTAATTTCTTTTTTTGTCTTAAATTATTTTCTAGGGACCCCTCACTAAATTTTTATTATTATTTCTGGACTCGTCTCTCAATTTGGAGTTCAACCATACCAATTTCCCCCAATCAATACTACTTTCGAATTTTTGTAAATTTTTTTAATTAATGTTGTACTTTTATCATTTTGGTGTTTTATTGATTTTACTGTGCTTTTTTCATAATACCCAAACAATAACAATGGATTTCCAAAATTGTTTTTGGCGGATTTCGACTAATACATCTATATTAATAGTGTTATTTACAGTATAACTTCATTTGACAGTTGGTGTTCCATCAAATTTATAGAACATTAAAAATATTCTAAGAATGCTAAGAATCACTAAACATGACTTTCTGGTTTTTTGTTATTCGAATAAAAAATAAACAGATATAATTCTAGCATTAACTACAAAATGAAGTGCATAAAGTATTTTGTACAAAATTCAGGTTGCTTTAATTATTTTCCATTACCTAATCTACTTCATTAAAAAGAAAAATAGAGTTTCGACATCTTGCATTAATTATGAAAATGAAAATGATTTTTATTTGAATTTTCGCAATTAAAAACTTCAAATAACAAAATTTAGAGTAAATTTTGCCTTGAAATTTAACCTGAAAATCTAAATTAAAAAACTTATTTGGTAAGAACACCAGATAAAAAATTATTTCAAAATCACTGACTAAAATTAAGATTAATTATTTTAACCGTTTTGAATGAAAACATGAATCAGTCTGATATCTTTAGATAATAATTATTATTTCCTATTATTATTTAATTGGTGAAGTAACGTGATAAAATCAAATTCGTATAAAATATTGTAATTCTTGTAAATTTTTATGCCTTCCCCTTTAATTATATATTTTTGTTTAATTGTGTGTATGTGGTAAATAAAAACAACAAAAATCAATTAAAAATAAACACTATTAAAAAAACGTTTAACAATCTTGCAATGAGTTTTTTCGATATTAAATTCTGGATCTAAAAAATCTTAACATCAAATAAATTTTAACTAATAACTTTTGTAGTTAAACCAACTTAATCATTATAGTTTCAGTGATCACTATGTCTGATTATATTCAAAGAATATACGATACATTAAGTGATAACCAGTACATTTCCCAATAGTATACTAGTTTAGAGCTAATAGTTCTCATCAGTACTACGCCGGGAGGCGCTCAGATTTCTCTTTTAGCCAGGTAAGTGTAAAAGCAGTGCCAAATTAACACTGTTATACACTTATCCTGATGAACTGGACATCAAATAAGTTTGCAAAGTTAGGTTTTAAGGCAAGATAATGTTGGACTTAGAGCCAAAATTAAAACAAATTTACAAAACCAATTTAAACAAAAGGTGAAAATTGTATAAGTTAGAACAAAATGATTAATGTAGTTTTGAAATTGTCAATATGGCTGCCGTAACATAAACACGCACCGCAAGAAGAGACCAAAAATAAAATAAAACATTAATTAAAACAAATTAAAAATATAACAAAAATTAAATAAAACAAATAATTAATTAAAATTCGGGAAAATGCCTACAGATGCAAAAAGAAACATATGAAAAATAAAATAAACTGCCAAAACCTTGCAAAATAAGGTTTAGAAAAAACACAGGCAGAAGAGGCGACCAGAAAACAAAATATTGGGGTTTAAAAATAATATATTAAGAAAACAATAATAAAAAATAAAATCCAACAATAAAATATTAATATATCAAAAAATAAAGAAAAATATATAAAAAATTACAAAAATATTTTGAAATTAATAAAATAATTAAAAAACCCTAAAAATCGCGAAAAATCGCCCATTGGTCGCACACAGGCACAAAAATACTATATATACGGCAGTCATTTTCATAATTTCTAACCAAATTTAACCGAATTTTAACAGACTTAGAAATTTTAGTCCGGCAGAAAATTTGTAGAAATTTTTAGACTAGCAGTGAATCATTCTTAGAAAAAATTTTGTATGCCAATTCATGTCAATTTTTCCAATCTGGTTGTAAGTATTGTTTTCTTGTATAAATATATATTTCGAAGTCTTGTTACTTTGATTTTATTCTGGATGGTAGTGGAATCTTTTGGTGCCACTGACAAATCCCCCTAAAATCTTATTTATACTAAGTATTTAAATAGATGGTTCATGGGACGGACCGTGTGCCGGCTAGTGGGTGAAAACCCTTAGTTGAGCTCGTGGGTCGTGCCTCGTGAACCCCTCGGCAGTTCGCAGTTGGTTCTGGCTTTGTGCACAGGACCGCTACGCAGGGCGCCGTTGTATACTCGAGGCGGCTGCTGAAAATGTGGCCGGAGCGAGTCGAAATAAAATTCGGGAAGTGCGACTATAGTTAAGTGGGATTAAAGTTTTGCAGGGAAAATTTAAAATAATTACGGAAAATTAATTAAAAATCGAGTAGAAAAGGATAGGTTAGTGCAGAAATGTAAATTTGACAGCATTTTTCCAATAGTTAAATGATATGACCTGACAGAAGAGAGTAGCGTTTATTGAAGTGATCGCAGAGGGTTATAATTACCTAAAATCATGGAAAATGCACCGGGAGTTAAAGAATTATTAATCAAATTTTAATATAGAGAAAGATAAAGGTAAATTAGGAAAAATGTAGTCGATTCCGTGATTGAACAAATGAAATAGGAAATTTGCCGAAAAATAAGGGAGGAACGCTGCCCAAATTTTTGAAGGATATTTTTATAAACACTGGGTAAAGATGACAAATAAGTATGGAAATGGTAAGAATAGACGAGTAAAGACCAGGATATAGAAAGAGAAAGACGTAAGACCTTCCATCGGCAGTCCAGAACCCGAAAGTGAAAATATCATGAGGAGTAGTTCTAGAAATGGAGCTCACCTGCTCATGAATTTTCAACCTCTATGTACAGTACCAACATGGCAATCACCATGGGTATATAGATGGGACAGAATAATAATCTCGCTGGCGTTTAGGAGTTAGATGCACAAAAAACCCTAGAAAATAAAATGAATAAAAAACCAACCCTATTCACCAACAATAATAAGACAAATTTTGTTTCCCGTTTCTGTGTTGAACTTGTAGTTCACAGAGGTATGATGGTATCTACCATGGTTTCGAGTGATAGGAGGTTTGAGTTTCTTAAAATTTCAAGCTCATAATTCCAATTCATCCAGAAGAATGATTAAATTTTAATTTGTTTTATTATTATTCTCATGCATTATTTTAAATTTTATTTATTCCTTTTGTCAGGTTACGGGATCTGTACATCCAATTTTGAATCAGAGTGATAAATATTTAATAGTATCAATGCCTTTGTTTTTATATGAATAAATCACCACATTAAATATCTTTACACGCAGTAAGCACTCTACTCCAAGAATCTCAACACCAGACCCTCAGTGGAGAGTGGCTAGTCATGAGCGAGGACTAATTATAACATAATTACGAAGATTAAAATACTTTAAAAAATCAGAAAGAAGAAAGATCATGCAATTAACTTTCCATGCAATGAAAATTAAATTAAATGACTACGGCTATTTAAAATTTGAAAAACGAAAGTTTTGTTTATAAGAACTGGTTGAAACTAGTGTCCATTATGAAAGAAAAAGTAAAGAAAAGGAAGAAATTGAATAAGTAAACGAAAAATGCAAGCAGGTTATTTCGATTTCAATTAATGTAATGACAAAAATTAAACATCTTAAAAATACTATCATTAGATAATATGCTCTTGTATTGTAGGTGATTTTAAATTTTACAGGTGAGGATTCATAATAAATAGATCGTATCTGTACCGTTTTACAATTAAATTTGCCTTATATTGATACGTCCGATTTACTTAAGTTAGGCTCACTCATTTTTTCACTATCGTATTAAGCATCATCCCAAACTATCCGAAATGAGATCAGACATCATCCAAGTACAATGGGAAGCACCAATATGTTGAATGCATCAGACTCAGATCGAATCATCTCAATACGCAGTACCAGTGCAAAAGGCCAAACATAATAAACCTCCCAAGACAGCTCGATTGATGGGGCAAATAATGAAGCTCGTACCAAACATCTCAGACTAAAATTTAACTACCTTGGTCGTGATATAAAATTTTAATAAATAATTTTGTTTTTGTTCGGATTGATGATGGCTTTTGGAATGAGCCTAAATTATTTCATAAATAGTAACATTAAAATAAATTAAAATGGTCTAAGTGTCTCAAATATAGATATTATTTCAATTAGAATGACAATAGAGAAACCCTTAATTTAAATGAACATGAATACCTTCTGTGGTAGCTCGTGAACCCAAATGTTTTTTAGAGTTTGGCAGTCATGGCAACATGAATCACCTTTTACTAGAAACCGCCCATTAGAATACATTTTCAACTTTCTTTTTGATAATTATCCAATGGTTATATCTCTTGTGCGCGCATCTGGTGGGAATCCCTTGAAAATGGTTTCAAATATCTTATATCGTTTACCCATCAGATGCACAGCATATGCATAAGGTAATAATCGTAAAAAAGAATTTTGTCAAATTTCTGAAGTTAAACACAAGAAACTTTGTGGTTATAACAGTACCAGATGGTTGACACTCCAGTCTTAATATTTAGATTAATATAAATGTTTGATTGATAAAAGTTCTATTTTCTTAGTCAAAGCAAGTGCTCAAAAATTATAAAAGATTTTTTTTAATAATGCATATGGAAAGCTTTGGCTTCATTTTAAAAATCTCACAAGCATAAATTTTAAAAGAAACCGTTCTGAAAATTGAAGGTGATATGATTTCAGTTGTTGAAGTTATACTTTTCATTAAGAATTTAATTAAGAATTTAAATTCTCGAACAGATAATTTATTTCTTCCTATTTCGGTAAAGGTAGAATGGAAAGAACATTATAAAATGCTAATCTTTGAAAAGAAAATAAAATTTAAAGAAATTGTTTTTAATTTCTGACACTTGTTTACAATATTTACATCAATGAACGGTGCAATTTGAAGACATCAAAACTTTTGTTTGGTCTAATTTAAAATTAAAAATTTCATGGGAAAATGTTGAAGCTACTTTGAATTTAATGATAAAACAACCTTTTCCATATGAATAATGATACTAAACTTTTCGAACAGTTCCATTAATCAATAAATATGTAAAAGAAGCAAAAAATATGAAGTGGAACAGCAAAAATATGTTAGCAGAGCAATCTTGGGTTGAAGTATTTTAAAATGAACGATTTAGATCACAATATGCACTATGTTTACCCGGAACAAATGTTGTTGTGGAGAGGATTTTTTCAATAATCAATAGAATGTGGACTTCGGAAAAAATCAGTTGTCAGTTTCAATGTTAAAGGCAATCATTTCAACGAAATGAAATATAAAAAAAACTGTTTAGATCTCTATAGTTTTCTGAACAACAGACCAAATTTATTCTTATAAATATGTTCTGAAGAATATTTATAAAAATATAATATATGTACATATAAATTTTTATTTTTACTGTTGTTTATTTATTTTGGATTTTGAATGAAAAAATTAAATGAATTTGCTTTTAAATAAAAAAAATAATTAGGTTTTTCTGATTTTTGATTAATTTGTTTTTATCTTTAAAACAAATATGTCCAGGTTTATTGCTGAAAATAAATGGTAACCTTATGTATGGTAGCTCTTGAACTCAGAGGTTTATTCAGGATATTAGCAGTCATGGCAATATGGCTTAACTTTTACTGGAAATCGCCCATTGGAATACTTCTCCAATGTCATCTATGACCGGTATTCAATTTTAATATCTTTTTATGCGCCTATCTGAATGGAATTCCCTTGAAAGATGTGTTGACTTGATTTGTCTTACCCATCGGATATCCAGCATTACGAATTAATCCCAATTTATAAGTTATAGACACCAAATTATAATTTATAATAAGATATTAATGTCATTAATTTAATTTGATTATAATTCATTTGAATTAAAGGTAAGTTTTTATTATAATAGGAAATCTTTTGTGTAGAGTAAATAAATTTGAATTAAAATACTTATGGTGTTGAATTGATTTGAAAACTTCTAAAATTTAATTTTAATTTTGTCTTTGCCATGTGATGATGAAAATAAAATTAAGAATTACTATTTTAATGATTTTTAGTTATGCAATAAACTTTATTTTTTATAAATTTGTTTAGTCACAGAAAAGGAAAGAAATAACCATATTAGCAAATTTAATAATTGCACGTTATTTGTTTAAGATATTAATTTGACATGTTTCGACAAATTTGTGTTCAAAATTATAAACTTGGTTTTAGAACATTTGCGAAAGAAATTAAATTTGGTTCTGAGGCAAGAGCTCAAATGATGGAAGGTGTTGAATTGCTTACTAAAGTAGTTTCGCGTACATTAGGTCCGAAAGTAATTATATATATTTATTAGTAGAATTATTTGTATTCAGGGCAGAAATGTTATTATTGAAAATTCAAATGGTTCTCCAATTATTACAAAAGATGGAGTTACAGTGGCGGAAAATATTATTTTAGAAAATAGAATTCAAAATTTAGGTGCTAAAATATTGCGAGATATCGCCAAAAATACAAACGATAAATCCGGTGATGGTACTTCTACAGCAACTGTTTTGGCGTGCTCGATTGCTAAAGAGGCATTTAATAGAATAAACAAAGGAGTTAATGTTATTGAATTACGCAATGGAATTCTGAAAGGAGTAGATTTAGTTGTTAAAGAATTAAATAACATGGCTAAACAAATAACCAGCCCAGAAGAATTGTCTCAAGTGGCTTCTATATCAGCAAATAATGATCATTCCGTTGGAAACATGATTTCTGAAGCTATTCGCAAAGTAGGTAAAACCGGAACTGTGACAATTCAAAATGGAAACACTTTGAATGATACATTAGAGCTAATCAATGGACTGAAATTCGATCGGGGATATATTTCACCCTATTTCATTAACTCAGACAAAGGATCCAAATGTGAATTCCAAAATGCCTTTATTCTTTTATCGCAGAGAAAAATATTCGATGTCCTTTCAATTGTTCCCGTTTTGGAGCTAATCAATTCCCAAAACGTTCCTTTATTGATTATTGCCGAAGATGTCGACAGCGAGGCATTGAGTGCTCTAATTATGAATAAGTTGAAATTGAATTTGCAAATCTGCGCGGTAAAATCTCCCGGTTTCGGCGAAAATCGATTGGAAATCCTAAACGATATCGCAATCGCAACCGGGGGATTTCTGTTCGGTCAACAAGGGGACCGGATTCCAATCGAAGCTGTTAAACTGGAACATTTAGGGAGAGCGAAAGAAATTCACATCAGTCGAAATGATACGTTGATAATCGGTGGTCAAGGTAACGAGGGGAAAATCAGGTCGAGGATTGAAAGGCTGGAAGATGAATTGCAAATCGTAGGGAATAATTATGAGCGAGAAAGAAACCTGAAAGAAAGATTGAGTAAATTGTCCAATGGGATTGCAGTAGTGAGAATCGGCGGATGCAGCAGTGAAATCGAGCTCAGAGAGAAAAAGGCGAGATATATCGATGCTTTACAGGTGACTCAGGCTGCTCTTGATGAGGGAATTGTTGCTGGAGGAGGTTTGGCGTTGTTGAGATGCATTGGAGATCTGGATTTGCTGGACGTGACGGGCGATCAGAACATCGGGATAGCAGTTGTCAAGGAGGCTTTGAAATCGCCTTGCTATACAATTGCGAGAAATGCTGGCGTTAACGGTGATCTGGTGGTGGAGAGGTTGTTAAAGCAATTAGAAATTGGGAACGACATTGGGTATGATGCACTGAATGATGAGTATGTTGACATGTTTGATCGGGGAATTATCGATCCGGTTAAGGTCGTTAGGACGGCCTTAACTGGCGCGGCCGGTGCTGCCTCGTTGCTGATTACGTCGGAAGTAGTTGTGGTGGACGAGGAGGCCGGCGAAACGGTAGATGAATCGGAAACCAGCCCAGAAATGGAGATGATGTGAAATTGATTTTTCGGAGAATTCTTGAACTGCATTTAATTTTTTAATTCTGATTGGTTGAATTATTTTGAATTTGTTAATATGGTATTTTTAGCACAACTTTTAGGGAAATTTTAAAACTTCACAGAAACGTAATTGACCTTTGTCTACAGCTGTGATACAACCGTATCTTTAGGGGTACTACAGGTAAAATATTGTGAAAAACCAGATTGAAACTTGAACCAGAATTTCGTCTAAAATTCACATTATTAAACTCTGACAATACTGAGTTATGCAAATTTAGACAAGTTGAGTAGTAACTAGTTCTCAGTTAAATGAGCAATTATTTATCTGATGACAATGAATTTCAGATAATATAAACTTTACTGATTAATAAAATAGAATACCAAATTACAATGGCACTGCTACTTCTGGATTCAACACTCTGTTAAATCGATTTATTTGCTTTTTATAATTTGACTTGAAACTGCTGTTTCTATATTTTGACAATTTCCTTCGTTTTACTTTTAATAATTCTTATTACTTCTATGTGTTGGGCCGGTAATTTGTTTGGCCATAGACTTTTGAGTGGTAAATATTAAATTTAGAAGTAAAACATTTTAAAAATATCAGTCGAGTTCTAACATCCGAAACTCGTAGAAATAATAATAAATCAATAAATTAGAAAAATATATTTAAAAAAATTAAAATTCCTGGTTATAAGGCATCAAAATACACACGGAAAATCGTTGTATATAAACAAAAATGGAGTACGCTTTCAAAATTTGTTTATTTACCTATATCACATACTCTTGAAATTAATTATCATCTTGAACATTTTATCTAATAAGTCAAAAATTCGATCAACGAGATTACAAAATTATTTCTTGTCTATTTATTATGCTATTTTTTTTTATGCATTATGATGTGTCAATTTTATTATAATAACATTTTATTCATCTCATCATTTTATTTAAATTGTGGGGTTTATGGTCTGGATAATCTTGACCCCAGATGTAGCTACTTCCTTGCCCCCAATGGTTAATGTAACCACTGGTTTTGAGATCGCCAAAGGTGAGCGTCACATAGGAACTACCCTGGACCGACCTCAAACTGGGTTCAACGCACTACCGTTAGAAGGTATATGTGCGATTTTCTATTCCTGGTCCCATCTACTTGTAAATATGATCAATGATTCCTCTCTCTCTCTCTGATTGAAGGTTGATTATCATGCATGACTTATTTAACCATAAATAATAATTTTAACAAAACACACAGTTAATTCAACCAAACATTTATTTCACATGATATTTCTCAGTTCGACTGTTTGGAAGATCTCAATGAGCGTCGCTTCGCCCGCTCGAATTTTCCAGGGCGGCGTTGTGGTGGTTTTACTGCCGGTTTGGTTTTATTTGTCGAATCCCGATACGCCAGTTGAGCCGGCGCGAAAACTAAAGGGTATGTGACGGCTTGGCCCTCTTGACAGGCTGCAAGCGCCACCTCTAGCCTGCGAATTTGCGTTTTCAGAGCTTGCGTCAGCCTTTTCTCCTCAGCCCATCCACGTTGGGCGGCGGTCACATTTGCCGGTTCTATCCACGTCGATTTAATTTGATGGATTTCTCGGGTCATCTCCACCATCTGACGATGAAGGTCCTTGTTTTCTTTTTGTGCGTCTTTCAGGGAACTATTCAGGATTATGCTAGGGTCCATTTCTGCAAAAAGAAAAAATAACATAAATCACAAATGTTTTAATCCATATAATGAATAAGAATTGTAATGAATATAAATATAATCAAACGTGTTTTGAAGGGTATCAATCCAGGGTCTTAAAAAGAGTTTTATTATGGCGAATAATTCATAATAATTATAGAGATACGAAGTCAAATAAACTAATATTAATGTATTTAGATTAACCACAAGGTGAATTAAGATAGTTTCTAATCAGATGTGATATGATGTGGAGGATCGGTCTCTGGGGTCCTGTCGTGATGACCATTGTGTATAGGTATGGTCCCACTCCGGTCTTTGGGCTCCATTTCTCGTACGCTTTTCTCCCGAAAGAATCTGCTTTGGTACCGACACTGTCATTGGCGGGATTGGCTGATTCACGTGTGGATCATCGAGCTCGAATGAGATGCCATACGTCGGGGCATACCCATCTGTGCTCGGGATCAAGCCAGCCGCGATATCTTTGTTTATTCGTTTGAGATGTTAGCGAGCCCGATTTACTTCTCTGTTGGTTTTCCGTTGGTGAGCTTCGAGTCGGGCCAAGATATCTTCTGCCCGTCCTCGAAGTTCACGCGACGGGTTTCGCCCAGGCTCCCGCTTGATGGCAATGTATGGCCGTTCGGCGCCCTCCATGTCGTCCTGTCTCGAATCTGGCTGTTCGTACAGGGGAGATAGAATACCCCTCATCCCACATCGCCTGTCGACATTTTTCGGCGGAGTGGGATGGGAATCTCATCGTGATACGAGATTCGTCCATCCAAAAACCTGTGAATACACATTTATCAACTCGCTTAATAAATTGAATTGTTCATATGATTTTAACAAGTAAACAGATGATTTATTTGTAGCAGTTATAGTGGACTGATATTCATTATCAAGACAAATTAATCAGATTGTTGTATAA
This sequence comes from Schmidtea mediterranea, assembly GCA_022537955.1. NCBI lineage: Eukaryota > Metazoa > Platyhelminthes > Tricladida > Dugesiidae > Schmidtea > Schmidtea mediterranea. Next base: position 307,860,693 of record CM039679.1, on the reverse strand, counting down.
ATCGTTCGCGTATAGTTATTGGACCATGCATCAACCTATAGATGAAATAAGCGTTCGTAATGGGTCTTATTAAATCAGTAATCAAGGAGGTGGTTATGACGGGGAACTTGCCTGCGTGCTAGTTTGTAAATTCTGCATAGCACCATATTGTAATGTGGTTACGACACTTACATTCAGTTGTCATCAGTAATACGTAGATAATGTTCGTTTGACTATGTAGAACAATTGCGCAATAAAGTTCGCTGCATTTTCATTTATCTATCAACAATCCTAATTGGGTAGTTTTCATTGGGTTATATAGGGCATTATCGTGATACAGTTTAACGCATTTCATTTGTTTAATAATAACTATAATTCAATGGCTTTCATATTATTAAATAGAACGTTGTCGCGATAAAGTTTGAAGTATAATAATTCATATAACTGTATAGAACATTGTTGCAATAAAGTCAACTTTCGTATAACTGCATTGATCACTGTCGCAATAAAGTTTGAAGCATAATAATTCATATACCTATATAACACATTGTCGCAATAAAGTTTGAAACGTCATAATTCATATAACTGTATAGAACATTGTCGTAATAGAGTTCGAAGCATTTCGTTTGTTTAAATAATAAATAATAATAATTAGAGGGTTTTCGTTTGAATGTGTAGAACTCGTTTGTTTAAACAATAATCAGAAATCGATAACTTTCATATAACATTGTCGCGATAACATTCAAAGTATTTCGTTGGTTTCCATTATAATCATAATAAGGCAATATTCATATGACACTGTCGTAAGGAAGTTCACGGTATTTCGTTCGTTTAAATACTTATCATGATTAGACAACTTTCAGGTAAGATTTTTGTAATAAAGTTCGTTTAAATAATAATCACAATTAGATAACTGTCATATAAGAGTGTGGAACATTGTCGTAATAACGTTTGAACAATAATCATGAATAGAGGGTTTTCATCTGAATGTTTAGAAAATTTTTGCAATAAGTTCGGATGTGTTTCATTTACTCAAGAGTAATTGTAATAAACATTAGCTTTGATCATTTTGGTTGCCTAGGGCATTTGACAGGCTTAGTTGACCGTTTTCTCTCGTGTCGGTTAATTCAATACATAAATATTTTATACAATTAAAATTTGTTAAACGAAAGAAAAATCTTACTTCCTTGAGTGTCTGTTCTTCGCTCTAGCCGGATTTCGTCTGCATCCTGGTAACGCGCGTGGTGATCTCTACCTCGTAGTTCATTGGGTCGGTTGCTATTCATAATTACGACGAAAATGTGCATAAATCGTCTGATTGCTTCTTTATATAGTTTGTTCTGTTGAGTGTGCCGCTCGTCTGTTTTTCCTACCCGTTATCTGTCGGTGTGTCTCCATTTCTCTCACTTGTCGTTTACTCGCCTGCGGTGTGTGTCAACAGATGTCAGCTGCCACGTTGCTATTTTCCTTCCCCGTTAGTCGGCAACGGGCTGTGCCGTGCCACGTTGGTCATATCGTTATGATCATATTGATTCATAGTTGTTCTTCATTCCATTTGATAAGACATCTGTTCCTACTTTATTGATCATTGTCGAAATTACGAATTTTATCAGCAACGAAATTTAATTAGAATTCTTTGCTGATTGCTTATTTTAATTATAATTATTTTCAGGGTTCAACGGAGTTGAATTGTGGGCCTGGTAAATGTATCTACTCCCATGGATGTCGATCTACTACTATTTCTCGTCATTTTGAACATGGGTCAAGGATTACGTTAACTCTGATTGATATTATCATATTTTAGGTATGTATCTCGCCTTATCATCTATGATTTATGTAATAAATTCAACAATTCGTGGGTGTCAAGAGCTTATTAACTGAGGTCGTTCTCTGCGATCTATAATTCGATTTCCTCGAGTATCGTCTGGATTTTATGTGAATTCGATCAACGATCTGTGATGATCCTAGTTATGCATATATTATGTGGAACTGTCAATAAAACTTTGTTGATTTTTTCAATTGTTATGACGTATGATTCTGCTATCTCTTGTTTAATCTAATGGGAGTCAAGTAATGATTTTATATCGTATTTCTACCTTTTTGGTAATCTTAAAATTCTTTGAACCATTTAAAGGAATGACTGTAGTGAATTTCAACTTCGGGTAAATTAGTATTATACGTTTTATTAATAGGCAAAATGAATTATTTATTTGGGCGGGTTCTCTTTACTGGATTCTTCGCGGCGCTATTATTATAAATTTTGACTTTAAAGTGGCCTCTATGTTTGCTTCGTTAATTATCATTTACCATTTTTAATTTAATATTTTATCCCTTTATTTGAATAAACCTTCCTATAAATGATTTCGGAATGTTTTAAATTAATTTACTCGGTCGAAAGGTTAGTTTATGGTAAACCTAATTATTATTGAAGCTATTAATCTCATATTTTGTTAATGGGTTCGGTGGCAATCTTACTGACATTGTTCAATTTTTAGCGTTGGAATTTTGGAAGGTATTATTATGAGAACATACGTAATTTCTACTAGATATTTTTATTTACAATTTTTGTCCGTTTTGAGTTAACACTATTAATCATAATAGTTAGTGAATTTTAATGAAATTACTTTACCGAGTTAGATTATCTTTTATATAGCAATAATTTCCGCACATATTCCCTCTCTTTCTTCCCTCTAAGTTGATCCTAGGAGAATTGTGTTTACGCTATGATTTTAAGAGTGCTCACCGAGCTACTCAATGTTCATGATTTTTGCCGATATGTAGAATTTAAATTTTTGGTCGAAATTACAGGACAATGGACGGTGGAGGAGCAGCCAAAAGACTACTTCCCCTCCTCCCAATTTCCCTTATAACGGTTATGATTTGACGTTTGGGCCCTGCGTTATTCACGCTGGAACCTTCACGGGTACAGGCTATTGGCAGATAAACTGCTCCTACACAGCCTGAATTGTGTGTATATTTTACTAACTTGCGGTGCGTAAGTGGCTGTGGGCCGGAAAACGATTATAGCATTGTCGGAAAAATTTCATTTCATTAATGTTTATATTTAGCATATACTACATTTCATAACTTTCTGAGCATAATACATAAGTTTGAACATCATATAACCACACCCTCTCACCACGCCGACATCCAAGCAGAGCTCCATTGAGGTTGCGAGGATGCGACACGGAAAGAGTTTCTAACAACTCTCTCACTCACATCAAAATAGCGTTGTTCCGAGTAGAAAAACTGATTAACTGGTCAAAACTGGTTTCAAGTTTTGTAAAACTGCTTTCAAGTTTATAAAAACTGATTAAAACGGGTTAAAATTATGTGAAAATGAATCAGTTTATATACCTATTGTACGACCCTAACCTTGCGTGTTATTTTTTGATTTAGTAAAACAAAATTTGACCTTGTTATTTTCTAGAATATTCTATTCTTAATTTTATTATTTTTGTAATTTAATTTGACAATTTTCTCTTGAATTTTTAATTGAATTATTTCTAATTCAAATTCTTTTGATTTTTATTCCATTTTCATGGATTTTTGCATTTTTTGGAAAATTATCAAATTTAGGCCAAATTCAATGTTCTCATGTTATGTTTATGTTTATTTCGTGCGGATCATGTTGCAATTTGTTATTATTTTAATTTACTTTTATGTTTTATAATTTTATATGTAATTGTTCTCTTTCTCGTATTTTTGCAGGGTTAGTTGGTGTTTTAATAGGTTCGATTTTGAAACTGCATGTTGTATTTGCGTATATTTTACTGATTAATTTAAACATTTCCAAGGCCATTCGTGTTCTTGCCCAACAATCATATTACCTAGATTTATTCCATTTTGCTTGCCACTTTTTGCCGTGGCAACTTAATAAACAATTTCCAATTTCTATAATATAAGTAAGTGCTGGGTCAGAACACAATTTTGTTTGAATGAATCGGTAATAGCACACAAACACAACACGCAGATTTAAAATCAGACCCATAATACATCAATTAACCACGTTAAAATACGAGAAAGAAATAATTAAAATATAAAATCAAACAAACATAAAAATAAATCAAAATAATAACAAGATGCAACAAGATCAGCACAAAATAACATGAAAACACGAAAATTTGATCGAGAATCAACAATTTACTTAAAGAAACAAGAGTTCATGAAAGTTGGAACTGAAATTAATATAATTTGAATAAAATTGTCAAATTAAATCATGAAAATAATAAAATTAGAGTTAGAATATACAAAAAATCACAAGGTCAAATTTTGTTTTACCACATCAAATTTAACGCGCAAGGTTAGGGTCACACAATAGGTATATATACCAATTCATTTTTACAGAAACTTAACGTAAAACTAATTTTTAAAGTTTTGGAGATCTTGTCTTAAAACAACTTTTAAGCAACAGTTGTTTTTTATCCGTGAACTTTGTAAGTGAACGATTTTTTGGAGAACCTTCTCCACGCAGCACACAAATAATCTCAGGAGAGCTCTGTTTGGGTGTTCGTGTGGGGAAGGGTTAGTATGTAATGAATGATCAGAATGATATAACCAACTATGAATTTATTTTTAATACAACAATAAATGTTTTAAACACAATATTATGTTACGTCAAAATTTTTTCCGGTCTACAGCCGATACAGCACCACAAGTCATTAAAATCGATACACCTAAATCGAACTGTGTAAGTGCGGTGTAAATCCCCTAATAGTTCGTGCCCGTGAAGGCTACGGCGTGAAAACGCAAGAGCTGAAACATGCATTTCTATAATACCAGCCCGAATAATCTACTGCGGTCAAAATATATCAAAGATACCCGGGAATTCGATTCATTAAAATCATCAGAAGCTCAAGGATAATATCGTATTTTTACCGCGACCATACATCATTCTTAAAGAACCATTGCCATGGCCGAAATCTTCATAAAATTTTACTCCATAAGCGTAGTTATGTGACGTCCTAGCGTATTAAGTTGTTAATAACAATAACAATAAGAATACCGACACCCTGATGTGGATAATAATTGGAGAAATAGATAAATAAATAAAAGACCACCGCACGGAAAGTATGAGTGATTAGGTCTAAGAATTATCGTAAACCAAGGTAAGCCTATTATCCTTGAGAAAATTCGGGTGTTACTAAACACGAATCTAAAGACAATTAAATAATAAGTAAAACCCAAACTATTGGCAATACAAAACCAAAAAATAAAAAGACAACATAATGAATAATTTTCCGAAAATTCACATTACACTGTTAAGAAAAGCATCAAAATATAGTAGCATATCCATCCTTGATAACGCATAAGAGGTTGACCGATGTTGCGCTGCGGGGTCGCCACCACTAAGACGAGCTAAACGATGGTCAGAATGCAAATGGAGCACCCCGACATGTCAGAAATGTAAAAATCTAAAAGTTAATGATTTTTATAGCAAAGATAAAAGAAATTTAATACTCACCAAGTCAATTGATAAAATCCGATCTAAATACATGACTAATAATCCGCGAGATAGATCAACGATGATAACAACGAGGTTTCAAATATACCACCGAAATAATTCTCGCTAATTAATGAAATTTACATTATAGATAAACTAATGATAAGAATTAACCAGGAACAAATTAATGGCAATGAAACCATAAAATAAACCATTAAAATAAAATGTCAGGTCAACAAGAATTCAACCTGACATTTTTCAGAAAAAAATAATCGGTAAGGAAGTCCGGTAAGCTGCCACCGACTGATACACCAAGCGAAGTTGAGATAAATCACCTATAATATAAAAAGAAAATCAATAAATTTATAGCATATAAACACACCAACTCACCTTGAGGTTGCCTGTAAAATAGTCAATGAGACAAATCCTACACTATAGAAACAGAAAAAGTGACAGAGAAATAAAATAATGCACATTAACACAACCCATAATAAAACATGTATGCAAACTTTTAACTTGTAGCCATCCGAAATTGAAAAAACCCCTATAATAAATAATTTTATAGACATTTTTGAGATCATTTTAGAAAGAAAAATGGCTGAAAAAATTTTTAATTTAAATATTGAGGTTTTTTCTAGAACATTTCGAGTAAATGAGGTTGTATCTTCATAAGATTTACCCTTAAAACTAAAATTAATTTAATATTTCAGATATTTCTGTCGAAAAAAAGCAAAACCTGAAATCCGAAAAAAAGCATAAATTTTTAAATTATAATGGTAAATTTTAAAAAATAATCATAAACCAAATTATTTTGTGTACATAATCGATGATTTTTTTCAAAATATGTATAAAAAATATAATTATTTAATGCAAATAATAACTTTTATAACTTCAAAAATAATTTAACTCACATTTTTTGAATAATATCCGAAATAAAATACATATTTTTGGAGATTAATTATTGTTACTTAATTTCCTAAATATTATTTATAATAACATATATGAAATAGTTGATCAAAGTTATATTTAAGAGCTTGAATTATGATCATATTTCTTATGAAATCATAATTCAACTCTTAAAATTTAACTTTAAGTTATATAACTATATAAAAAATAACTTACTTAGCAGCCATTTAAAAAATGGCTGAAATGCATTTATTTTTTTCACAAAATAAATTCCGCCAAGTTGATTTATGTATCAACTTGAATTATAGCGGAATTTATCTCAATGGAGCTTGGTGTAAGTACACACCCACGCATCACGGAGAGAGCAAAAACCCACTCCATATGACATCAGGAAGAACCAGCGTGCATGCGAGCAGGAGATCAAACCCAACTTACACTCCATCTCCTACCTGGCGTGGCAATGCACACACAGGCAAATATAATCAGGATACCGACCGGGTAATGTCATTTTTTCATTAGGCAACTACCAAAAATGTCACATGTCCAGCGATCTTCAAAAAATGAAACGAGCGACGGCTCACGGAGAGACGAAGCCGATGGAATTGTCATGGAGGAGAAGAATATGTACCGAGAGGGTAAGTTCATCATCTTATGATATTTCTTTTCCACTAACATAAGTACTAGGCCGATGACACAGAACCACAGACACAGGATTTTTCAATGCCAATGTTCCAATACAATAGAGAATGAACCGTAATAATCTGAAAACGTGGTGAAATTATCGCTACCAATTTATTGTAATTTGAAAACAAATATAATGATGTTCTTCTCGTTAATTCGTCTAATTTTCCGTCGGATTACTAGTAAGCAAAGCAACACTGCACTACGTTCGTGGAGGGAAAAAACATAAAATGTCGATCTGAGTAAAAAACCCAAACGAATGAAATTCGAAGAAACAATTGACAGTATAAACCGCGAATTTCAAAACTAAGCACGGAGATGAATGAAGTAGCTGATGTCATGAAACTGAATAAAAATCCCAAATGCAAGGGCGAATTTTAAAGCCAATCACAAAGATAAATGAACTAAGCCTGTTTAACAATTCGAAATTTAAGTCAGACTCAATTGTGCAAAGAGTCAGAACCACCGTTATCATGAAATCAAACAAGAATGAATTTACTGACGAAATCAAAATAATGACGTCCTTATGTCGTTCAATGAAGTACCACTAATTATCAACTCAAGCATAATGTTGGCGAATAGGGTGGAGTTTTATTTATTTTTTCTAGGGTTTTGTGCATCTACCCTCTAAACGCCAGCAAGATTATTATTCTATCCCTCCTATGTACCCATGGTGGTTGCCATGTTGGTACTGTACATAGAGGTTGAAAATTCATGAGCAGGTGAGCTCCATTTCTAGAACTACTCTCCATGATATTTTCACTTTCGGGTTCTGGACTGCCGATGGAAGGTATTACGTCTTTCTCTTTCTATATCCTGGTCCCTACTCGTCTATTCCTACAATTTCTATACTTATTTGTCATCTTTACCCATTATTTATAAATCTATCCGTCAAAAATTTGGGCAGCGTTCCTCCCTTATTTTTTGGTAAATTTTCTATTTCATTTGTTATTTTCGCGGTATCGACTACATTTGTCCTAGTTTACCTTTATCTTTCACTATATTAAGAATTTGATTACCAGTTCTTCAACTCCCGGTACATTTCCCATGATTTTAAGTAATTACAACCCTCTGCGGTCACTTTAAGAAACATTTCTCTCTTCTGTCAGATTATATCATTCAACTTTTGGAAAAGATACTTTCAAATTTACATTCCTATACTATCCTATCCTTTCCTACTTGATTTTTCATTAATTTTCCGTAAATATTTTAAATTTCCCCTACAAAACTTTAATCCCATTTAACTATAGTCGCACTTCCCGAATTTTATTTTCTACTCGCTCCGGACACTTTTCAGTAGTCGCTTCGAGTTATACAACGGCGCCCTGCGTGGAGGTCCTGTGCGTATTGCCAGACCCTACTGCGGACTGCCGAGGCTCCAACGAGGCATGAACCACGAGCTCAACTAGGGGACTTAATCCCCCAGCCGGCACACGGTCCGTCCCATCGAAAGCTATTGCGATACTTATTATAAATAAGATTTTAGGGGGATTTGTCGGTGGCACCAAAAGATTCCACGACCATCCAGAATAAAATCAAAACTTTAACTCCGAAATATATATTTACACAAAAAATAACAGTACTTACAATCCACAGTCATGCAACCAGATTTGAAAAAATTGGCATAAAAATATTGACTACAAGTGATTCACTGTTTGTCTAAAAATGTCTAAAAATGTTGTCTAGTAGTTTCCTGACTAAAAAAAAATGTCTGAAAATTATGAAAATGACTGCCGTATATATAATATTTTTGTGCCTGTATGCGACCAATGGGCGATTTTTCGCGATTTTTCGGGTTTTTTTAATTATTTTATTTATTTCGAAATATTTTTTGTAATTTTTTATATATTTTTCTTTATATTTTGATATATTAAGATTTTATTGTTGGATTTTATTTTTATTATTATTTTCTTACAATATAATTTTTTAACCCCAATATTTTGTTTTTCTGGTCGCCTCTTCTGCCTGTGTTTTTTCTAAACTTTATTTTGCAAGGTTTTGGCAGTTTATTTTATTTTTCGTATGTTTCTTTTTGTATCTGTAGGCATTTTTCCGAATGTTAATTAATTATTTGTTTTATTTAATTTTTGTTATATTTTTAATTTGTTTTAATTAATATGTTTTATTTTATTTTTGGTCTCTTCTTGCGGTGCGTGCTTATGTTACAACAGCCATATTGACAATTTCCAAACGACATTAATTATTTTGTTTTAACTTATACAATTTTCACCTTTTTGTTTAAATTGGTTTTGTAAATTTGTTTTAATTTTGGCTCTAAGCCCAACAACAAGATCAGATGAAATCAGTTCCAATCATGGGCTAAAGGAAATAACCACAATCCACAAAGATAATAAAAGGAACCCACCCCAATGTTCTCGCATAAGTAAATACCCCTGAAAAAGGAGACGAACGTGAGATAAATTAACCCACTTCGACCAAGGCGGGTTCCCAGACATCCAACCTCAAATTTAACGCCAACTAAACTAAGTCCCATTTTGACATTCAATAATTACCGTACGGAGATAGCTAAAAATAAATTAAGCCACGACATTTACGGAAATTAAATTACAAAAGACCGAAAAACTACAATGACGAAACAGACAACATAAATTGAATTATGAAATTGCATAATAAAAATGGAGGGCTAGACGAAACCAAACATCATTTTTCCTTACTCCACAAATACATAACAATCGTTTATACGACCCATGTCTAATAAGATTATACAAATGAAGTTATTAATGAACTGGCTAATCATTTAGATTTTTTCTAGATAACTCATGGATCGACGCGTCCCGAGTCACCGTGCGATTCCCCGCACATTTTGCCGCAAAATGTAGGCAGGCAATGTGAAACGCGGGGTTTTCTATCTTCCCAGTGAGGGAATCCAGGATGGGTAGAGACAGCGATAAAACCAGCACGATAACGCCCGTGTGTTTTTGAGCGGTGAACTTAAATTTAGAAAAAATGGATATTTTAAAGAAAAATAAAATAAATAAAAATTTAATAAAAATTTTGATACATAAAAATGTAAAAATTTAATTTTTAAATCAAAAGGAATAAAAAATTTATAATTTTAGAATATTCTGATAAATTCCTTGTTTTACCGCATCAAAACACACACAGGAACAATCGTGGTATATAAGGCAGTGCTAGGCAGACAAATTTCAGTACATCTTTAAATTCTTATCACGTACTCTTTCAAGTCATATTTTACTAAAGTTGAAAATTTCATTTTATTATTATTTGTGAATTT
>CM039679.1:307830428-307845428 GCA_022537955.1 Schmidtea mediterranea | reverse complement strand
CCCGTGTTAATTGCCTGAATGCACGGCTCTCAACCAGCCATACAACCAGTTAAAATTTGTAATGAAATTTTTTCTCCGAAAAATAAGACTGAAAATTTGTGAAAACACATCGGTATTTATACCTATTTTTCTCGCGTGTGAAATTTGATGCAGTAAAACAAAATTCGACCTTGTCATTTTCTAGTAAATTCTATTCGTTAATTTTATTATTTTTTTGATTTATTTTTATAATTTTTTATTTAAGATTTTTATTGAATTATTACTAATTCAAATTTTCGATTTAAATTTCATTTTAATGAACTTTTATTAATTTTTTCAATTTCGTCGAATTTGTTGTGTTTTCTTGTTATATTTGTGTAGGTATCGTGCGAATCTTGGTGCATTTTGTTATTATTTTAATTTTATTTTTATGTTTTTGATTTTATATTTATTTATATTCTCTCAGATTTTAAAGTGTTTAATTGGTGTTGTATATTGTATTTTAAGTTATCTTGGTGCTGGGTTTTTGTGCTGTATTACTGATGCATTTAAACAATTCTCAAGGCTATTGGTGTGCTGGCCCAACATAAAGCACTCCGGGGCCCGTAAAATTGCGACCCGCAATTTCTTAAAGATCTAAGTTATGAACTATGCAGAGTTTACATTTTCCATTCAATTGGGTTTACGAGTTACATGGTCGTGACCTTAAAACCAACATGCATAAAAATAATCATACAGTATACATCAATATATGGATTACAAGATGAAGTGAAAGAGGACATACAGTCCGGTCATGATCACACATAAAGAATAGTTAATAGTCTAAGAATCATTAGTTCATTGTTAATCGTGAGTTCAATATTCTGTCACTTGGGTATTCGTCTCGTTGATGCCTTGAGTTTCTTGGTTTCTGATTGATTACTTTCTTCAGCAGGTTCTGATATTTTGACGATTCGATATCTGTTGCGCGATTTGACTTTGAGATTTTGTTTAGTTTGGGGAATTGACTTCATTAGATGCCGATTGTTTGGAAGATTGGCAGGCTTAGTGAATCTCAGATAAGAAGAATAGATAGAATGTGTAGTTCGAGACTTCTTTTTGCTGGTTTATTTAGGGTTTTGAGTTGTAAATTGACATTCTAACTTTCGTTTGTTGATTGTTTCTTTGCATCTTGAACTGGGTGGTGTTCAATTGGATTCTGTGGATAGCTGACCTTTTATCATATTTTCTAGTCTCGATTGTTTGATGATAATTGATCGGTTCGGGATTATTCATGATTCTTTGAGGTTGGTTTGAGTTTCTTCTTTTCAGTTATCAATTTTGGCTGTTTGTTCTCGATTTTCGGTTCTTTTTGCTATTTTGTAGGGTTTCTAAAGATCATCCATGATTATTTTAATATCGTTTCCTTGATGGGTGTTTCCTTTTTCTATTGACTTTCGATTTGATTTTCTGGAGTTCTGAGGGTTTGCACGATCTGTTTTTCTTGTGTTAATCCTTTGATCATTGGGTATAATAAGAATTGATCCGTCCGTAATTGGTATCCTTTGGGTTTCTCATATATCGGCATATTTGTTACAGTTAATTTTTGCATCGATTGATTGATTGTGGGGTTTTTCGACATCTTTCTAAGGGATGCTAGGTTGTATATATGGGTTTATTACTGATATCTTCCTTCTCGTCGCCAATATCATGCTGCTTTCGCTTTCCTTGTTTTTATAACAATTTTCAGGTCCTTTAATGGGGCTTGTTATTATTTTCTCTTGATTTTGGGTAGTTGTTTGACTTTCTGTTTCTTTCCTTTCTTTATCTCTGTTGCTTTTATTACCGTATCTGGTTTCTCGTTTCTGTAATTTGTATTAACTTTATTTTTGCATCGCTTATCTTCTTGGTTTGCCTTTACTACCATTTGCAAGATCCTTTCAATATTCCATTTTGATTGGCTGCACTTTGTAGTTCAGCCTCATCATCTTTCGTCTTGTCGTTTGTTGGCATTGCCCTTTGCCTTCTCTCTTTACTGATTCGATTTATCTTTCTTGTAATCTGGTTTTCGATTTTGAGTTGGTTTTGATTTGTTCTCTAATCCTTTCCTTATTCATATCCGCTGTTGCACGTCAGTCTTGCTTGGAATTACGATTCCGTGATATTCATTTTGTCTCGTTTGGCTGCATCTAGTTTCATTTGCAGTTGGTTGTTTTTCTTATTTTATTCCCCGAATTTATTTTATAGTCTCTTCCACCCTTTTTTGTATTCATTTAGGTTTGTATATTGAGCTTTACTGGTTCTAATTCTTTGTCTTTGTCGTTTTTCCTTTTAACTCAATCACCACAAATTTCGTTTCTCAGTTAGCTGTCCTTTGTTGTTATTCGCCAGTTTCTCATTACTTGATTCAGTTTTTCATCAGATTATTCTCCCTCGTCTTTTTCGTTAACTGACTTGATATTTCATCTCAGTTTTTCATCAAATTATTCTCCTTCGTCTTTTTCGTTAACTGACTTGATATTTCATCTATTTCTTCAATGCTTTCGTTTGGTGTTGGTGATCTCTTTACTATTTTGTTGCTTTATCTTGCTCCGATCGTGGATTTGTTATCGTTGTTTCTCATTTTCGTCTTTCATCTGATATTTCTGGATTCTCTCCAAGTTTACTCTTGTCTCTGATTTCCTTGATGGCTTCGGTACCTCTTAATCGGTTTATTTCAATTTCTGATTCCGATTTGATTAGCTTCTAATTGATTTGTTTCTCAATTTTTAACGTAATATCGCATCACTTGTCTTTCTCATTCCGCTTTATTCTTTGTCACATCGTCTGATTTTTAAATTTGTTTTCGCTCCTCGACTATAATATTTATATACTACTTTTATATATTATTGGATATTATTATATTCATTCCATATAATATTTATACACTACTTTTATACATTACTATATAAACATATCTATTATATAAATTATATGCACATTTCTAACTATTTATTACTTTATCGTCTCCAAAGGGTCTTCGCGCAAGGTGCGTATCCCTCCGCATCTCTCATCAATTACTGGATATATATCGATCTCACTTGGCTATTGGGTATTGGTTCATATTTTGACTTGCTTTGTTCTCTCGATTTTGAATTTTCTGTGAGTCCATCATTTGTTTCCAACAGATTTTGTCTGTGTTTTCTTCATCTTTTGATCTTTTCTGGTCGTCTACGTTATTTGGCTTTGATTGTTGTCTTATTTCTTTGTAGGCTACTCCATTTTGCCTTTCCTTATTTCTATCTCGGTTTTCTCCCTCTTCGTTATCATCTTCCTTTTTTGTCCTGGTTTTTATTACATCGAGCCTTCTCAATCCTGTTGTCCTCGGCATTTATTTCTTTGATTATATCTTCATACATCTTGATTAGCATTTTTCTTCCATTTCTGATGTCATCAATTTCTTGTTTTTTACCGCTAGGTTTTCCTTGTATTCGGTGCCATTCTCCTACCAATGTTTCTAATTCTTCTTTTCTGGGCATTATTCTCTCAGGCTCTCTTTTATTGTCCGTGAATTTTATTTCTCCTCTCTTTAACAGGGCTTTTATCGTCCTTGGTAATGCATATTCGGATTTCATTGCTCTTTTTACTAATATATTTTCATTGCTTTCGAATTTGTTTACGTCCATGATTTCGTTATCAGATTTTCTTTTTCTCCACTTGATCAATTTTGCTGCTGCTTTATCGTATCCTCTCCCTTTTCCTGGTTCGTAACTTGCTTTGACACTTGTATCATTCGCTGGCTTTATTCTGGTGTTGGTATTGATCTCCTATTGTTTGTATAAATTTTTACTCCAATATTTTACTTTCTACGTTTTTTTAAAGTTCCTCTTTCTTCACCTTTTCATTATCTTGTTGTAACATTTTCACTTTTCTTATCGGTTCTCTTTTTGATTTTTGTAGTAGTACCCTCTGGTTTTGATATTTTGTTTTTTGTTTTTCTGATATCTTTTTATCACTGATTTTGTTGCTTTTTCGTCATTTGTCGTTCCCTTCTATGGTGATCTCTTGAATTATCTTTATTTTCTCTTCGCTGCTCAATTCTTGCTCTGATTTTATTTTGTCCTCCTGAGTTTCATCTTTCTTAATCACGTCATTTTCTTTGTCGTTATTTTCGTTATTTATTGCCATACCATCCTCGCTGTTGACAACACTGCTCCGCAGTGTGGATTTCTTTTGTATTGACTATTTTCGACATATTGCTTCTACTTGATATTTGATTTCTTTTCATCCGTCTTTGTCGAATTTCTTAGATTTCCTCTCTCTGTAATCTCTTTCATTCGATTTTTTGCTGTTCCGAATATTTTCCGGTCCATAAATATCGAACATCATTCCTGTTTCTCCTCGTATTACTTCGTTGTCTTTGATTGTTTGCGGATATTCGTTTAATCATACCTCCTAATTGCTCAATCTCTTGTATTTGATTACTTTGTGTACTTTGACTATAATTGTCGTTTTTGGTTGTCTCGATTTTCTCTCTATTGGACAATTTGCAGCTATATGTCCGTTTAGGTTGCAGTTATAACAGGTTCTACTCTCGTATCTTGTGGTTGTCCTCATTATCGTCATATCTCTTCAATGTCTGACTCCTTATGTTGGGTTATTTTGTGGATTTTTCTTGAATTGGTTTGGTTTTTGTTGACTTTGAATTCTTCTCATTCGACAATTCTTTGACGTATGACCGCTTTGATTACAATTAAAACAGATTATCATTTCTTCTAATTCTGTGCGAATTATTCTATCACATCCTTGGCAATTTTTTAGTTGATAACCTCGATCAGTTCTGCATCCTTCTTTTGAATAGATATCACATACTTGATTGTAGTTCGCGTTGTTAATCCTGAAATAATTATTACACTTTATAAATTTACCTCTATTGTCCTGAATCCTCTTAACTGGCATATCGTAAATTCGTGATGGTTTTTCAATATATTGATTTGTTTGCGGGTAAATATCTTTCGTTTGTCTCGTTATTTCCGTCACTACTTTCATTGGTTCTGATACTTGATCTGTTAACTCGGTTTGTTCATTTTCTCTTTCGACTCTTTCTTCCATTGTGGTTAATATTTTCTCTTCCAGTACGATTTCCGTTTGCCATGTTTCAGCTATTTTTGTTCCAACTGTTTTTATTCCCGAATTTCCAGTTTCTTTTTTGTCGTTTAAATCTTCTTCGTTGCATTTTCTTTTTGAATGCATCTCCTGTACATTCCTCTTTAAACTTGAAGATATTGGTTCTCGCTTCCTCATTTCTGGTTCATCGCGTACGATTTTGTACATTGTTGATTCTCTCAAAAATATTTCTGTTTTATCCGTGTTTTTACTTGGCAACTCTTGGTTCATTTCCTCTCGAAGTTTTTTCATCTCTTTACTCGTACTTGTTTTCAACTGAGTTGGAATTCCTAGCTCGGGTGATTTCACGTTGTTTCCTTTATCGGTTAGCTTTTCCGTTAATTTATCATATTTTCCGGCTTCTGTTTCCAAACTTTCTAATCTGTTGCCGCTTTTCACTCTCTTTGAATCTCAGTAACATGGTCTATTTCTTTATCCTTGTTCTCCGTTTGTTTTGGTATATTTTCAGTTTCTCTACACAATGGTTCCCTTGATTCCGGTTTCTCGTAACTCATTTTCTTGATTCTATCTCTAGTTTATCGACTCTATTATTCGTCGTTTACTTGATCTCTTTATTCTTTTGGTTTACTCGATCTCTTTATTCTTTGTCAATTATCTAAACATAAATAACACTTCTAGTATATAAATTTCCGCATTAATTTATCGTACTACTCTCACTGCTTTTCCCTAATTCTTTTCTCTACGTCAACTTTTTATCTTTTTAATTTTTGTTTTTTCATTTTAATTTTTTTTTTTTTTTTTTTTTTTTTTTTAAAATTATCTATAGCTCGTATCAATTATCTATTTGTTTCGTCTAAATTATCCTTATAGTCGCATCAATTATCTATCCGGTCGTATCGATTAACTGTTTTAATCAAATAAATCATCACCATCATATCAATAATCGTCTCGTTTACTATTCTCCTTTATCTCTATCATTGGTCCAAAAACGTTCCTTAATCTCTATGCGCTATAGGCCTTTTTACTTAACTCTTCTCGTCTTTTTCCTTAAACTTTAACCGCTGTTGCTCTATGGGCCTTTTTATTTAAATTCTCTTGTCTTTTTCCGTAAACTTTATTCGCTGTAATAATTTTTCTTTTGCTTCATCTCCCTTCATTTTTAAGTCTATTTTGAATTATCTATACCTCGTAATAATTATCTATTAATCTCGTATCAATTATCTATATAGTCTTATCAGTTATCTATATAGTCGTATCAATTATCTATATCATAATATCAATAATATAAAACCGTCATATTCATACTCTCATTCAATCCATTAATTATTTTTCCTATGTCTCCCAAAAAAATTCATTACTTAATCCTCAATCGCTGGCGCTCTATGCCCTCTATAATTTCCGTTGGCTCTTCGGCCTTCGGTTTTGACTCTTTTACTGTCATCTGTGACCTTAACATCTATTCATAATCATATTTCATCTTTACTCATATCTCTTTTCATTATAGTCATATCATTCTTATTATTTCTCATCTAATCATAATCATATCTCATCCGGCACTCTATGGCCTCTAATATCTAATCATAATCATATCTCATCCGGCACTCTATGGCCTCTAATATCTAATCATAATCATATCTCATCCGGCACTCTATGGCCTCTAATATCTAATCATAATCATATCTCATCCGGCACTCTATGGCCTCTAATATCTAATCATAATCATATCTCATCCGGCACTCTATGGCCTCTAATATCTAATCATAATCATATCTCATCCGGCACTCTATGGCCTCTAATATCTAATCATAATCATATCTCATTCGGCACTCTATGGCCTCTAATATCTAATCATAATCATATCTCATCCGGCACTCTATGGCCTCTAATATCTAATCATAATCATCTCTTACTGTTTCTCATCTTTACCGTTTAATCTAATCATAATCATATTCTATCAATTTCATCTCTACTCATATTCATATTCGTCTTATTCATATTATCTCTCATTGTTTCACCGGACTTGAGCTCATCAGTGACTTTTGGGTATGTTTGAGGCCTCACACTGACTCTCAAGCCATGGCGTCTTTTGGCCGCGCATTCTTCCGGTTACGCTTTACTCACCGCCATTCGGATATTTGGTACTCGGTGTGGGATCCGGGTTATTGTACCAAACTCCTCGCTGGGCAATAAAAAAACATTCCCTCGGTACTCGGTGTGGGATCCGGGTTGTGTACCTCGGAGAATATAAAAGTATGGAAATGCCTAGACGTTCAATCAAGTTCCAAAAGCGGTTTACTTGATTTCCCGAATAGTGAAAAGAAAAGGAAGCGATTAAATGTGGGAGCGGAAAATAAACTATCAAATCTCTACCCGCTCCTTCCATCAGATTTCTCGGCTCAATTCGGCCGCTCTCATCTGGCTTTAGTAGGACATTTTGAGTATGAACCATTTACCGGTTAGTTCACATCTCACCTACCGTTTGGCCCCGATACTCGGTGTGGGATCCGGGTTGTTGTATCGAGTTCCTCCCAGCGAAAAAAAGAATCGTTCGATACTCGGTGTGTGATCCGGGTTTTTGTATCGAACGGCTCAGCGCCATCAGTCCCTTGGCTGATAACAACCTGAACACGACAGTCCGTAGCTGTCCTCTGGTGCCTCACCACCAGCTAGGGAAAAAAGAATATCTCTAGGTACCTTTAACGTCTAAATCATGCGCATTTTCCAATTTTTATTTTTATTTTCGGTTTCCCCTTCACTTTCCCAATTCAAAAATTGTAGTAATCGCGTTGGTTTGTTCCCCAAAGAGGTGATCAATCTCTCGCCAGGAACTCCCCAACATTTGCGACGGTACCTATTACCTTCCTCTCCTCACGTTGATCAGGGTTCTCCATTGGAATAAGCGTACTATCGTTATGATAGCTCGGTTTTAAATCTTACTTTCCAGTATCATTTCCATATAATATAATATAAATAACACTACAAAATACACTAACAAAATGATGCATCGAAACTTTTACCGTACCTTATGTGTGATTTTTCAGCTTTCACTGTTTAAGTTGTGTTTTACTTGTCCACTCAGAATTTATTTAACGGCTCTCATGATGTTTCCGGCTTTTTCCGTATGTTTTACACCTTTCGGTTGCTATTGTTGTCTCATTTATTATTATTATTAATCTCAACTCATCGTACTCGTTTTCAATCATCGTTTTCCTCTGGTTGCTAACTATTATTCTCGTAATTCATTATTATCTCTAATCCTTTATTTTCATTAATAGCAAACATCATCATTTTATTCATCTACGCTCATTTCTTACTATTCATTTCATTTACACCTGAACATTTCCTTTTATCTACGCCTAAGTTTCTCCATCATCTGGATTATCTTTTCGTCAATTTCTCTAACTTAATCGATTATCTGTTCTCGTTTAGTATCTAATTTGGCTTTGCTTGGCCTCATGTCTTTTGTAATTCGCACAATCGATCGTTCGTTAGTTCCGCTCATCTCATAGGAGTAGGGGTTCAAAATCGTTGCAACCTTTTCCGTTAATATTTTGATCTTTAATTTAATTACTTTCGATTAATCGTTTATTACGTTTAGAATTATTTTAACTGACTTGGTGATCACGTCTTATTTCAAACAATTTTAATCCAGTAATTTCTAGTTTTTTCCAATTTTTTACGAACTCTTAGACGACCCGCATTTTTGTGGTTTCCCCTATTTCTAATCACTTTAACCCTCGTGATTTCCACCTTTTCCCTGTTTTTATTATTTTAATTTTTATTTATTTATCTATTTTTTTATATTTTTATTACTACTTCTACGGTTTTTTGGATGATATTTACACGATGATTCCATTGATTTATACAACCTACCCATATTTTTTTTTTTTTTTTTTATTTATAGTTTCCTGTTTCTTTGATTCCTACTCTACAAATATTGATAATTTTATCCCCACTTTCCTGTTGAATCGTTTCATTTTTGACATTTTTGTGTATCTAATATTTTAACTTATTTACATATATTGATATTTTCCTCTCTTATTACAATACTCGTCATTCATGAGTTTTCTAAACTGTTGTTTTGTTTCATCATATTGTTGGGGTTCTCGGTGACTTCGGATAGAAATTATTGTCGATCTGCCTCCAAACGTGCTTTAAACACCAGTAACGAACTCCAAACGATATAAACTTTATTGATTAAAACACTTTGTCTCCACTGATTTACAAAAATATTTACCATTCACTTTCAAAATTTTTAATTTCTTCGCAATTTTCTGAATTCTAGAGTATTCGCAGGTTTTGACCCATTGTAACTTTTTATCAAAAGTTCACATGATTATAGTTCTATGGTAATTTTGATCGTCTTACCATCTACACCATTTATCAAAATTAAAATTTTTGGCCAAAGTTGTGACCCTTTATAACTTTTTATCTAAAGCTTTGATGACTAAAGTTCTATTGGCAATTTTGCTTGTTTCGTCGATCTCTACAACATATCAAAATTTAAAAATTTTGACCAAGGTTTTGACCCTTTATAACTTTTGACCCAGAAGTCAGACTGCCATACTTCTATAGTAAATATTGCTCAGCTTTTCAAGCTCTACAACATATCAAAAATTAGAATTTTTGAAGGTTTGACCCTTAATAACTTTTTATCCAAAGGTCGGAAGATCTTAATTTTATCACCACTTTTGCCATTTCATCGTTCTGTACAACATATTAAAATTAATTTTTTTGACCAAAGTTTGACCCTTTTTAGCTTCGAACCTTTAGAAGATATAACCATGGTTCTATTGGCAATTTTATTAAGCTCATTCTTCTCTACAACATATCAAAAGTTATATTTTTGGTCAAGGTTTGACCCTTTTCACCTTTGAAGTTCGATAAGATACGACTATAGTTCCATTGACAATAATACTCAACTCGCCGTCCTGTACAACATATCAAAACTAAAATTTTTGGCCAAGGTTTGACCCTTTTTAGCTTCGAACCTTTAGAAGATACAACCATAGTTCAATTGGCATTTTTTACTCAGCTCATCGTTCTCTACATAATATCATCGAACTGTTTTCTCATCGTCAATAAGTCGATCGTTTTCCTTCGTTTGTTATTAAGTTCCATTCTTTAGTTCATCCTCTCTCTGTGGTCCGACAAAATGTCGTTCCAACATTTCTGTTTAATAATTAAACATTTGCTTTTATTTCCTTGGGTTCTTTGCCAAAACAATCATGGTATCCGGCTGAGCCCCCAAATTTGTACTTGGTGGCTAGTCGTTTATTTCCTTGACATTTCCTCTTATCTTGTAGTAAGGTTGGTCGTTTCCATTATCGTTCTCTGGTTTTTGTTTCATTGTTATTACATCTCTCCGCGGTTCGACAAAATGTCGTCCCGACATTTTCAATTTAAACCTTAAACATATGTCTATATTTCCTTTGGTTTTTCGCAAAAACAATCATTCCATCCCGGCTGAGGGTGTACTGACAGCATTCTCTGTTGTTTCTTAACTTGATTGTTTTGGTCTTTCCAAATAAAAAAGCTTCTATCCCGGCTGAGCCCCCAAATTTGTATGGTGGGCCAGTCGTTTATTTCTTTGACATTTCTCCCTATCTGTAGTCAGGTTGTTCGCTTTTCAACGGTATTTCATCTCTGCGGGGTTTGGTAAAATGTCGTCCCGACATTTTCTATTTCATTCCAAGATTTTTATTTCGGTTTCTTTTGGTCCTTTGCCAACAAAATCATTCAATCCCGGCTGAGCCCCCAAATTTGTATGGCGGGTTACAGGGTTTCAAATCTTGCTTATCCTTCTAGGTGCCCTCGTAACGCCATACAAAATGATGCTAATCGCCACTTGGCACCCGTTGCTAGGCAACGTTGGTAATGTGTTCAAGTGGTGGATTGTCCGCAAAAATTGAGTACCCTGTGCTAGTACTATAGTTGCTCGGACAACCCTCGGGTTCACGAGCTGTCGATAGAAGACCTGTGCTCGCTTTTGATTCTTAGGTCCCATTATTCTCCTATCTCCTTCAAATGTTAACCTATACTCTCATATCATCTATCTTTATGTCCATTCCCATAGTCCTTCTTATTATTGTCCATGCTGATGATTATTCTTTGGCCTGTACACCCTTTGTTATGTTAAATACACCCACATTATATCTTTCACCCTTATCCCTATTATAACTACAATGTTTCCCATTATTATTACTAGCATTATTATTGTTGCTATTATATGTATTACCTTTATTCATTGTTGCTACCATTCTATATTATTATTTTTATTACTATAACTACCATTATATTATTGTTATACTACTATGATATTACTACTATTATTATTATCATAATTATTATCATCATTACTACAAATACCATGATTATTATTATTACCATTATTATTATTATTATTATTATCATTATTATTATTATCAATTATTATTATTATTATTATAATTACCATTACCCTTATCATTATCGTTATATTATTAAGATTTGTAGGGATCCGTCCTTATTCCTCAGCGTTAAATTTTTTTTTTTTTTTGATATACAACATTAGCCGTAGTCCATCTACATTTTTTGTTTTTTGATAAAGTATTTTTGTAAATTCGAAAATTTTAGCAGCGTTCCGCCCTTATTTTACGGTTCATCCCTATTCTACAGTTTTCGACAAAGTATTTCATTGACTCGGAAAATTTGAGCAGCGTTCCGCCCTTATTTTACGCATTCCATTTTTACGTTACTATTTTGTTAAGTATTTGAATTAGTTCGGAAAATTTGAGCAGCGTCCCGCCCAAATTTTCCGCCTCAACTCAAATCAATTTATTTTAATTCTTATTTAAAAATATTATTTTTCATGATTTGGTCGTTCGGATTAATCTTTTTCCGATGGCTATTCATTTTAACTGTTGCAACGATTTCGCAATTTTCCCCGCTACCCATTTCCCTCTTTTGTCCTTAAGATCTATTTATGTTCATTTCATAGTTAATGAGTGCCCACTGGACTACTCGTGTTAGAGATTTTGAGCCGATTGTTGTTAAAAATTATGTCAATTTTACAGAAAACGGATGGTGAAGGAGCAGCCAATAAACTACTCATTACCCTCCAATTTCCCCTATGTACGGATAATATTGACGTTCCAACTCCTGCGTTCCGCACGCTGAGCCTTCACGGGTACATATCATTGGCGATTTTCCACGCACTTACATGCATCTGTACTATGTAGATTTTACTTTCTTGCGTTGTGTGTTGGCTGTGGGCCGGAAAAAAGAATAACAAATAATAATTTACCATAGCATTTGGAGTAAAAGTTTCGATGCACTAAGGCTGTAGATATAAAATATTTATTCAGCATATTACATCGGCTACATACATTTGAAATTCATTGTATCCATTCCATAAAATTTACTTCAAAAATCCCATAAATTTAATTCGATAAATCATCTATAAATTCAATTGGAAAAACAAAATTATCCATAAATTTAATCTGAAAAATCATCCATAAATTCAATTGAAAAATTACCCACAAATTTGATTCAAAAAATCATCCATAAATTCAATTGGAAAAACAAAATTATCCATAACTTCAATTTGCAAAACAAAAATCATTCATTAATTCGATCTGAAAAGTCATACATAAATTCAATTGAAAATTTACCCATCAATTCCATTCGAACAAATCAATTAATAATATTGCACCAGTTGAGAGTGATCGTGTCAGGCAAAACACTTACCCGTGTTAATTGCCTGAATGCACGGCTCTCAACCAGCCATACAACCAGTTAAAATTTGTAATGAAATTTTTTCTCCGAAAAATAAGACTGAAAATTTGTGAAAAACACATCGGTATTTATACCTATTTTTCTCGCGTGTGAAATTTGATGCAGTAAAACAAAATTCGACCTTGTCATTTTCTAGTAAATTCTATTCGTTAATTTTATTATTTTTTGATTTATTTTTATAATTTTTATTTAAGATTTTATTGAATTATTACTAATTCAAATTTTCGATTTAAATTTCATTTTAATGAACTTTTATTAATTTTTTCAATTTCGTCGAATTT
This sequence comes from Schmidtea mediterranea, assembly GCA_022537955.1. Taxonomy (NCBI): domain Eukaryota; kingdom Metazoa; phylum Platyhelminthes; order Tricladida; family Dugesiidae; genus Schmidtea; species Schmidtea mediterranea. The sequence continues at coordinate 307,832,307 of CM039679.1, read as the reverse complement.
GTTGTGTTTCTTGTTATATTTGTGTAGGTATCGTGCGAATCTTGGTGCATTTTGTTATTATTTTAATTTTATTTTATGTTTTTGATTTTATATTATTTAATTCTCTCAGATTTTAAAGTGTTAATTGGTGTTGTATATTGTATTTTAAGTTATCTTGGTGCTGGTTTTGTGCTGTATTACTGATGCATTTAAACAATTCTCAAGGCTATTGGTGTGCTGGCCCAACAATAATATTGGAATGAGAATTGTCGCTTATGTTGCTATGACAATAAACGACAAGCAAAATATAAAATATGTAGGTAAAATGACATCAGCAGTGTAGATATAATGAATCTGAGATCAATTATTATTGTTATTATTATTATTTGCTTATTTGGACACGAATTTAGACCCAAGCGTGACGATTATATTACCGTAATTATCCGAATATAAGACGCACCCAATATAAGATGCATCATTAAAAATTGACTGAATCAAGAAAATATAAGTAACCCAAATATAAGACGCATGGGGTTTAATTATACCTTACATTTTTAAATTTATTTATTAAATTATTTTTTGTTTGAAAATTAAATTTCAGTTACCTAAAATTTTCAAATTTAAATTTTTATTTCCCTATAATGTCTTCAAAACGCTGCAGTTATACGACAGTTTCAAATTGAAGGTAATTGAATGCAGCCGAACGTATCGGAATAGAGGAGCATCTTAGGAATTTGGACTCAGTGGAAGCTAATGTAAGGCGTTGGAGAAAATAAAAATTACTTTAAAATAGTGCAGAATCCTCTACAAGGCTCTGGGCAAGAGGTAGGAATTATTTTTCTTGATGTGGAAGAAAAAATTAGTTTGAAGCATTGAAAGGCGATTTTCAGGTTCCTCAATATCCACTGTTAAAGTTAGTTGAAGGCTTTAAAGTTACGTCAAGGAGATGTATCCTGGTTCTATTTAAAGCCTCAGCGCATGGTGCCAGCTTTTCATGACAAGGAATGATATTTATATAAGAAGAAGGATTTCAATTGCACAGCGAACTGGCCGGATGATGCTAGAAAATAGCTGCTCGACTATCAGAATATATTGATAAATTTAAGGAAAAAAGGCATGATATCCAATTAGTTGCATAGGGAATGGGGATCAGACCCACTAAGTTTTGATATACCTTCATTTCAGACATTGCGATTTCAAAGGAAGTTCAAGTCTGTACCTATTAAAACTACAGGCAACGAAAAGAACTCGGTTTTTACAGTTTATGTTGGGAGCTTATTGGGGATGCCAAGAAGATGCCACTTATGCCAATTTAAAAGAAAGTCTTACAAAGAACATTCATTGGCAGCTGGTATGTTGTTTAAAGCACAAAGAAAAATGGATGGATAAATTGAGGAGTTGATAGGATTGGATTAGACTATTTTGGTTTGTAATGATAGTAGATGAATTTGAAATCAAGGAGGTTACTGGTATTAGACGCATTTAGATGCCACCGGTATGCCATGCGTAAGGAAATTTTGGCAAAAAACAAAAAACAGGATCTGTGGATTATTCTGGAGATTGACGCGGCAACTTCAGTTATGGAATGTAGTTTGCAATAGGCCATTTAAGCCAAGAGATTGCAAAAGAGATTGGAAATGAGTGGTTTTTTCTGGTTGCTCCATCATTTACTCTTTCTGGAAAGAGTAATGGTTGGTAGAAACTATTTGCAATGGATTGCAACTATCATGGGATCAGTTAGTGAGGCAATTATTATCAAAGGGTTCAAGAAATGTTGTTGAGTAATGCTATGGAATGGGATCAGAAGACGTATTATTTTGGCAGGACGATATATCTGAGGTAGGGAATGAGGAGATGATATTGCATGATATTGGAAAATGAATTTAATGTTTGGAGAAGT
>CM039679.1:307634912-307830328 GCA_022537955.1 Schmidtea mediterranea | reverse complement strand
CCGATCTTTCCAATTTTTATTTTTATTTCGTTTCCTTCACTTTCCCAATTCAAAAATTGTAGTAATCGCGTTGGTTTTGTTCCCCAAGAGGTGATCAAATCTCTCGCCAGGAACTCCCCAACATTTGCGACATACCTATTACCTTCTCTCCTCACGTTGAATAGGGTTTCTCATTGGAATAAGCGTACTATCGTTATGATAGCTCGGTTTTTTAAATTCTTACTTTCCAGATCATTTCCATAAATATAATTATAGAAATAACACTACAAAAATACATAACAAAATGATGCATCGAAAACTTTTACCGTACCTTATGTGTGATTTTCAGCTTTACTGTTTAAGTTGTTGTTTACTTGATCCACTCAGGAATTTATTTAACGCTTCATGAGTTCCGGCTTTCCGTATGTTTTACACCTTTCGGTTGCTATTGTTGTCTCATTTATTATTATTATTAATCTCAACTCATCGTACTCGTTTCAATCATTCGTTTTCCTCTGGTTGCTACTATTATTCTCCGTAATCATTATTATCTCTAATCAATTATTCATTAATAGCAAATCATCATATTTATTCATCTACGCTTCATTTTACTATTCATTTCATTTTACACCGAACATTTCCTTTAATCTTACGCTAAGTCTCCATCATCTGATTAATCTTTTACGTCAATTTCCTCTAACTTAATCGATTATCTGTTCTCGTTTAGTATCTAATTTGGCTTTGCTTGGCCTCATGTCTTTTGTAATTCGCACAATCGATCGTTCGTTAGTTCCGCTCATCTCATAGGAGTAGGGGTTCAAAATCGTTGCAACCTTTTCCGTTAATATTTTGATCTTTAATTTAATTACTTTCAATTAATCGTTTATTACGTTTAGAATTATTTTAACTGACTTGGTGATCACGTCTTATTTCAAACAATTTTAATCCAGTAATTTCTAGTTTTTTCCAATTTTTTACGAACTCTTAGACGACCCGCATTTTTGTGGTTTCCCCTATTTCTAATCACTTTAACCTCGTGATTTCCACCTTTTCCCTGTTTTTATTATTTTAATTTTTATTTATTTATCTATTTTTTTATATTTTTTATTACTACTTCTACGGTTTTTTGGATGATATTTACACGATGATTCCATTGATTTATACAACCTACCCATATTTTTTTTTTTTTTTTTTTTTTTTTATAGTTTCCTGTTTCTTTGATTCCTACTCTACAAATATTGATAATTTTATCCCCACTTTCCTGTTGAATCGTTTCATTTTTGACATTTTGTGTATCTAATATTTTAACTTATTTACATATATTGATATTTTCCTCTCTTATTACAATACTCGTCATTCATGAGTTTTCTAAACTGTTGTTTTGTTTCATCATATTGTTGGGGTTCTCGGTGACTTCGGATAGAAATTATTGTCGATCTGCCTCCAAACGTGCTTTAAACACCAGTAACGAACTCCAAACGATATAAACTTTATTGATTAAAACACTTTGTCTCCACTGATTTACAAAAATATTTACCATTCACTTTCAAAATTTTTAATTTCTTCGCAATTTTCTGAATTCTAGAGTATTCGCAGGTTTTGACCCATTGTAACTTTTTATCAAAAGTTCACATGATTATAGTTCTATGGTAATTTTGATCGTCTTACCATCTACACCATTTATCAAAATTAAAATTTTTGGCCAAAGTTGTGACCCTTTAATAACTTTTTATCTAAAGCTTTGATGACTAAAGTTCTATTGGCAATTTTGCTTGTTTCGTCGATCTCTACAACATATCAAAATTTAAAAATTTTGACCAAGGTTTTGACCCTTTATAACTTTTGACCCAGAAGTCAGACTGCATACTTCTATAGTAAATATTGCTCAGCTTTTCAAGCTCTACAACATATCAAAAATTAGAATTTTTGAAGGTTTGACCCTTAATAACTTTTTATCCAAAGTCGGAAGATCTTAATTTATCACACTTTTGCCATTTCATCGTTCTTGTACAACATATTAAAATTAATTTTTTGACAAGTTTGACCTTTTTAGCTTCGAACCTTTAGAAGATATAACCATGGTTCTATTGGCAATTTTATTAAGCTCATTCTTCTCTACAACATATCAAAAGTTATATTTTTGGTCAAGGTTTGACCCTTTTCACCTTTGAAGTTCGATAAGATACGACTATAGTTCCATTGACAATAATACTCAACTCGCCGTCCTGTACAACATATCAAAACTAAAATTTTTGGCCAAGGTTTGACCCTTTTTAGCTTCGAACCTTTAGAAGATACAACCATAGTTCAATTGGCATTTTTTACTCAGCTCATCGTTCTCTACATAATATCATCGAACTGTTTTCTCATCGTCAATAAGTCGATCGTTTTCCTTCGTTTGTTATTAAGTTCCATTCTTTAGTTCATCCTCTCTCTGTGGTCCGACAAAATGTCGTTCCAACATTTCTGTTTAATAATTAAACATTTGCTTTTATTTCCTTGGGTTCTTTGCCAAAACAATCATGGTTATCCCGGCTGAGCCCCCAAATTTGTACTTGGTGGGCTAGTCGTTTATTTCCTTGACATTTCCTCTTATCTTGTAGTAAGGTTGGTCGTTTTCCATTTATCGTTCTCTGGGTTTTTGTTTCATTGTTATTACATCTCTCCGCGGTTCGACAAAATGTCGTCCCGACATTTTCAATTTAAACCTTAAACATATGTCTATATTTCCTTTGGTTTTTCGCAAAAACAATCATTCCATCCCGGCTGAGGGTGTACTGACAGCATTCTCTGTTGTTTCTTAACTTGATTGTTTTGGTCTTTCCAAATAAAAAAGCTTCTATCCCGGCTGAGCCCCCAAATTTGTATGGTGGGCCAGTCGTTTATTTCTTTGACATTTCTCCCTATCTGTAGTCAGGTTGTTCGCTTTTCAACGGTATTTCATCTCTGCGGGGTTTGGTAAAATGTCGTCCCGACATTTCTATTCATTCCAAGATTTTTATTTCGGTTTCTTTTGGTCCTTTGCCAACAAAATCATTCAATCCCGGCTGAGCCCCCAATTTGTATGGCGGGTTACAGGGTTTCAAATCTTGCTTATCCTTCTTAGGTGCCCTCGTAACGCCATACAAAATGATGCTAATCGCCACTTGGCACCCGTTGCTAGGCAACGTTGGTAATGTGTTCAAGTGGTGGATTGTCCGCAAAAATTGAGTACCCTGTGCTAGTACTATAGTTGCTCGGACAACCCTCGGGTTCACGAGCTGTCGATAGAAGACCTGTGCTCGCTTTTGATTCTTAGGTCCCATTATTCTCCTATTCTCCTTCAAATGTTAACCTATACTCTCATATCATCTATCTTTATGTCCATTCCCATAGTCCTTCTTATTATTGTCCATGCTGATGATTATTCTTTGGCCTGTACACCCTTGTTATGTTAAATACACCCACATTATATCTTTCACCCTTATCCCTATTATAACTACAATGTTTCCCATTATTATTACTAGCATTATTATTGTTGCTATTATATGTATTACCTTTATTCATTGTTGCTACCATTTCCTATATTATTATTTTTATTACTATAACTACCATTATATTTATTGTTATTACTACTATGATTATTACTACTATTATTATTATCATAATTATTATCATCATTACTACAAATACCATGATTATTATTATTACATTATATTATTATTATATTATTATCATTATTATTATTATCAATTATTATTATTATTATTATAATTACCATTACCCTTATCATTATCGTTATATTTATTAAGATTTTGTAGGGATCGTCCTTATTCCTCAGCGTTAAATTTTTTTTTTTTTGATATACAACATTAGCCGTAGTCCATTACATTTTTGTTTTTTGATAAAGTATTTTTGTAAATTCGAAAATTTTAGCAGCGTTCCGCCCTTATTTTACGGTTCATCCTATTCTACAGTTTTCGACAAAGTATTTTCATTGACTCGGAAAATTTGAGCAGCGTTCCGCCCTTATTTTACGCATTCCATTTTTACGTTACTATTTTTGTTAAGTATTTGAATTAGTTCGGAAAATTTGAAGCAGCGTCCCGCCCAAATTTTCCGCCTCAACTCAAATCAATTTATTTTAATTCTTATTTAAAAATATTATTTTTCATGATTTTGGTCGTTCGATTAATCTTTTTCCGATGGCTATTCATTTTAACTGTTGCAACGATTTCGCAATTTTCCCCGCTACCCATTCCCTCTTTTGTCCTTAAGATCTATTTATGTTCATTTCATAGTTAATGAGTGCCCACTGGACTACTCGTGTTAGAGATTTTGAGCCGATTGTTGTTAAAATTTATGTCAATTTTACAGAAAACGGATGGTGAAGGAGCAGCCAATAAACTACTCATTTACCCTCCAATTTCCCTATGTACGGATAATATTGACGTTCCAACTCCTGCGTTCCGCACGCTGAGCCTTCACGGGTACATATCATTGGCGATTTTCCACGCACTTACATGCATCTGTACTATGTAGATTTTACTTTCTTGCGTTGTGTGTTGGCTGTGGGCCGGAAAAAGAATAACAAATAATAATTTACCATAGCATTTGGAGTAAAAGTTTCGATGCACTAAGGCTGTAGATATAAAATATTTATTCAGCATATTACATCGCTACATACATTTGAAATTCATTGTATCCATTCCATAAAATTTACTTCAAAAATCCCATAAATTTAATTCGATAAATCATCTATAAATTCAATTGAAAAAACAAAATTATCCATAAATTTAATCTGAAAATCATCCATAAATTCAATTGAAAAATTACCACAAATTTGATTCAAAAAATCATCCATAAATTCAATTGGAAAAACAAAATTATCCATAACTTCAATTTGCAAAACAAAAATCATTCATTAATTCGATCTGAAAAGTCATACATAAATTCAATTGAAAATTTACCCATCAATTCCATTCGAACAAATCAATTAATAATATTGCACCAGTTGAGAGTGATCGTGTTCAGGCAAACACTTACCCGTGTTAATTGCCTGAATGCACGGCTCTCAACCAGCCATACAACCAGTTAAAATTTGTAATGAAATTTTTCTCCGAAAAATAAGACTGAAAATTTGTGAAAACACATCGGTATTTATACCTATTTTTCTCGCGTGTGAAATTTGATGCAGTAAAACAAAATTCGACCTTGTCATTTTCTAGTAAATTCTATTCGTTAATTTTTATTATTTTTTGATTTATTTTTATAATTTTTTATTTAAGATTTTATTGAATTATTACTAATTCAAATTTTCGATTTAAATTTCATTTTAATGAACTTTTATTAATTTTTTCAATTTCGTCGAATTTGTTGTGTTTTCTTGTTATATTTGTGTAGGTATCGTGCGAATCTTGGTGCATTTTGTTATTATTTTAATTTTATTTTTATGTTTTTGATTTTATATTTATTTATATTCTCTCAGATTTTAAAGTGTTTAATTGGTGTTGTATATTGTATTTTAAGTTATCTTGGTGCTGGGTTTTTGTGCTGTATTACTGATGCATTTAAACAATTCTCAAGGCTATTGGTGTGCTGGCCCAACAATAATATTGGAATTGAGAATTGTCGCTTATGTTGCTATGACAATAAACGACAAGCAAAATATAAAATATGTAGGTAAAATGACATCAGCAGTGTAGATATAATGAATCTGAGATCAATTATTATTGTTATTATTATTATTTGCTTATTTGGACACGAATTTTAGACCCAAGCGTGACGATTATATTACCGTAATTATCCGAATATAAGACGCACCCAATATAAGATGCATCATTAAAAATTGACTGAATTCAAGAAAATATAAGTAACCCAAATATAAGACGCATGTTTAATTATTACCTTACATTAAATTTATTATTAAATTTATTTTTTGTTTAAAATTAAAATTTCAGTTACCTAAATTCAAATTTAAATTTTTATTTCCCTATAATGTCTTCAAAACGCTGCAGTTATACGACAGGTTTCAAATTGAAGGTAATTGAAGCAGCCGAACGTATCGGAAATAGAGGAGCATCTAGAGAATATGGACTCAGTGAAGCTAATGTAAGGCGTTGGAGAAAAAATAAAAATACTTTAAAAGAGTGCAGATCCTCTACAAAGGCCTCTGGCAGAGGTAGGAAATTATTTTTTCCTGATGTGGAGAAAAAATTAGTTGAATATGTTCATGAAAGGCGATTTTCAGGTTCCTCAATATCCACTGTAAAAGTTAGGTTGAAGGCTTTAAAGTTAGTCAAGGAGATGTATCCTGGTTCAATATTTAAAGCCTCAGCGCACTGGTGCCAGCTTTTCATGAAAAGGAATGATATTTCTATAAGAAGAAGGACTTCAATTGCACAGCGACTGCCGGATGATGTAGAAAATAAGCTGCTCGACTATCAGAAATATATGATAAATTTAAGGAAAAGGCATGAATATCCAATTAGTTGCATAGGGAATGGGGATCAGACCCCACTAAGTTTTGATATACCTTCATTTCAGACATTGGATTTCAAAGGAGTCAAGTCTGTACCTATTAAAACTACAGGCAACGAAAAGAATCGGTTTACAGTTATGTTGGGAGCTTATGGGGATGGCAAGAAGATGCCACCTTATGCAATTTTTAAAAGAAAGTCTTTACCAAAGAACATTCATTGGCCAGCTGGTATGATTGTTAAAGCACAAGAAAATGGATGGATAAATGAGGAGTTGACTAAGGATTGGATTAAGACTATTTGGTGTAATGATAGTAAAGATGAATTTTGAAATTCAAGGAGGTTACTGGTATTAGACGCATTTAGATGCCACCGTATGCCATGCGTAAAGGAAATTTTGGCAAAAAACAAAACAGATCTTGTGATTATTCCTGGAGGGATGACCGGGCAACTTCAAGTTATGGATGTAGTTTGCAATAGGCCATTTAAGCAAGAGATGCAAAAGAGATGGAATGAGTGGTTTTTTTCTGGTGCTCCATCATTTACTGCTTCTGGAAACAGAAGAAAGGTTGGTTTAGAAACTATTTGCAAATGGATTCAACTATCATGGGATGCAGTTAGTGAGGCAATTATTATCAAAGGGTTCAAGAAATGTTGTTTGAGTAATGCTATGGATGGATCAGAAGACGATATTATTTGGCAGGACGATATATCTGATGTAGGGAATGAGGAAGATGATATTGATGATATGGAAAATGAATTAATGTTTGGAGAAGTGGACGAGTCCATTGAGATTGAGAATTTGATGGAAAGTGAAGATGAAAATAATGGTCTGATGTAGGGAATGAGGAAGATGATATTGATGATATGGAAAATGAATTAATGTTTGGAGAAGTGGACGAGTCCATTGAGATTGAGAATTTGATGGAAAGTGAAGATGAAAATAATGGTCTCTGTAATGAAAAAAACATTCTGTAACTAAAAATAAACATTTTGTATTAATTTATACTTTATTTCCCTTGCCCATACCGGTTTTTTAGAAAATTTTCTGAGTAAGAAAATATATTTCCTGTTATACCCATGTATAAGACGCACCACGATTATCATCCCCAAAAGTGATGAAAAAAAAAGCGTCTTATATTCAGATAATTACGGTACTAGGATTTTTTGATAACACGCTGACCCTGTGAAGTTTAATGTGAATAAGAGGACCCAGAGTGTCCCCAGCAGTGGGCATAGTGCGTTGGCCGGTGTCACGTCTATGAGCACTGTTGTAGACACTCTTTCTGGACGTATAGAACAGATAAAATGTGCGTGCCCCACCTTTTCACTCATCCAGATAGTATAATTTGACCCTGAGAAGAGTGTTGTCTTAGAAATATATGAATATCTTAATATCATCATACATAATTTAAATCAATCGTTAATAATGATAGGGATCTTAAAATTTATTCTTTTAGTGAAACCAAACAGAAGAATCATCGAAAAATTTTGCAGGATATCTCTGAATATCATAAGGAGGCTCTAAATCATTATCAGAGGGCGGAAGCCATGGTACGGAAATGCCGTCACATGGAACAAACCTGGCTACGTCCAGAAGCCGCATCAAACCTGAAGGCAGAAATAGAAGTATTGAAGAAGAAGTTAATCCAAAAAGATGAAGCCCTGCGGCAAGCAGAAGAGAAGACCAGGTGCTAGAGAAGGAGATCAGCGAACTTAAGTTAAAGGACGAAATTCGCACAGGCCTGGTGCAGAGTGGGGCGACACTATCGACAGAGCAGGAAGCCATAGTGATCTGCAACGTGACGAGGAAAGACATTGGCGTAAAGATCTTTACCCCAGGACCCTCACGCTCGCTAGTAGAAGCGCCGAAAAGGAATAGAAAGAGGTTATTTAAGCTGCATAAAGCTCGTTTGATAGGGCATATCCTTGACGCGAACGGATTCTAAATACCGCGCGTTTATTAACTTTGATCTCATGACAGACTATTTAATGTTGCAATTGTTGATAGATTTGAATAATAATTTATTAGTGTAAAATTTTGATATTAGTGTTTAAAATGAGTTAAAGCAGTTGAAGATCGGGATGCCGGAATGGTTGAGTTATCAAGTTAATTATTAATGAGATAAATAGGAGAGAGGGGGACCGATAGAGTAGAGCACAAAGTCTTCTATGACAGCTCGTGAACCCAAGGAGGGTTAGGGCATTAGCAGTTCTTGTAAAGGAGCGCACCTTTTGCTAACCTTCCACCCACTAGTTCACAGTACCAACGTCAATTTTGACGGGTGACTAGCGGTTAAAATCTCTTATGTGGCTGGGAAGTAGTGACCCTTAGGCAGGTTTAATATTTTTATGACCCATCAGTGTCCAGCACTATTAAAAGTTCCAGTGAGGCATTTTGAATGGAAAGGACTGTTCAATTGAACACTAATAATCGATGGCTACCTCCTTTGCAGACTGTATCGAGATTATGCTAGTTGATATATTACATTCAATTCAAAATACATATGATAAAATATTATTACAAAAATTATTCAGTGACATCTTATGTTTATAGCATCTGACTTTTGTTGGGCCAGAACGTAAACGGCCTTGAAAAATGTTTAAATGGATCAGAAACACACACGCAGATACAACACGCAATTTAAAGTAAAACCTGAAAAACACCAATTAAACCATATAAAATCTAAGAAATAAAAGAATTAAATATAAATTAATAAACATAAAAATAAAATAAAATAATAACAAAATGCACCAAGATCCGCACGATACTTACACAAATATAACAAGAAAACACGACAAATTCGACGAAATTGAAAAAATCAATTAAAGTTCATTAAAAATGAAATTTAAATCGAAAATTTTGAATTAGTAATAATTCAATAAAATTATAAATAAAAATTATAAAAATAAATCAAAAATATTAAAAATAAATAATAGAATTTGCTAGAAAATAACAAGGTCGAATTTTGTTTTACTGCATCAAATTTCACACGTCATACAAATAGGTATAAATACTGATCCATTTTCACATTTAACTTAACCAAAAACCAAAAAACCATTTTTTCAAACCATTTGTAAACCATTTTTGAAAACCGAGAATCGTTTTCGAAACAACCATATTTTTCAAATCTTGAATTAATTTTACGTATTTGGAAACCTTTTTTAGGTAAGAAGCATTTTAGTTGGAACCCTCTTTCCACCTCACGTCCTTGCATCTCAATGGAGCTCTGCTCGGCGTTGGCGTGGGAAGAGAGGTATTTATGTCATTGATGTCATTTTATATATTGATTTGATGTTTTTATGGAATGGTTAAATGGGTAAATTTATTTGTTTTATAATTAATAAATTTTATTGATATGTATAACTTAATTTATATGTTTTATAAATTATAAATTTTCAAATGTCGAAATTTTTCCGGCCCACAGCCGACACATCACGCAAGTTAGTAAAATCAACATAGTGCAAATGCATGTAAGTGCGTGGAAAATCGCCAATGATATGCACCCGTGAAGACTCAGCGTGCGCAACGCAGCGGTCGGAACGTAAATATTTATCCCTATAGCTGAAGCGAGAAATAAGGAAGAAGTCTCTGGCTGCTTCCTCGTTTCTCAATTCTGTAAAATCGACCTAAATTATCTTACAAACGGCTTAAAATCACCACACCGAGTAGTCCAGTGGGCACTCAATAAATATAATATGAACATACTATGCCTTAAGGTCTATTAAAGGAAAAGGGCACGGGGGCAACGTAAATTGAAAGTGCTGATATAACCACTTCCGTGTCAATGCCATAAAATGAATTTAATAAGGTTATGATTAATAGGAAATAAAACCTTATTGGTAACGTGATTTAAAATAGTTTAGGAGGTATAAAAGAAAATCTTAGTTGTAACGGAAAATTAGTAAAGTTTAATAAAGAGTAAAACCCTGTCGGTAAAGTAAATCTAATAAAGTTCCGATTAATAACCAAATGAGATCTTATTTGTAAAGCAAGTAACGTTTACGATTAATACGACAATAAAGTCTTGTTGGTGAAGTAAATCTGATACCGTTGACGATTAATAGGGAATTACAATCCTACCCACAAAGTAAATTTGCTAAAGTATATGATTAAATCAAGATCATGTCAGTAATGTAGATAAAGTTTACGATCAGCGATAAATTAAATTAGTAAAGCGAAATAAATGAAGTTTACGATTAACAACAAATAAGAAACTCCCGTTCGTAAAATAAATTCGACAAGATTTCGTGATTAGCCACAAATCAAAGTACGTTGTAATTAAAGTTTAAAGAATTTCCAATAAATTAGAACCACGCTCTAAATAATTTAATTGAAGTTTATAACGACTAATAAGCTATGACCATGCAGTAAGGAATTAGACAGAGCTTTTTTTCGAATTAACTCTAAGGAATAAAGTTAGGTATGAACTAAATTATGATTCAACTGAGATTTAATAAACCAAGTAGCAAGGCGCTAATTCGAGAAATATGATAACAGACAGATGATCGGTAATGAATAAATAGTTATTAGATGAGGGTAAGTCTCGACCCAAGAGATCGTATTAGACATAATATTACTAGTTTCCTTAATCAAATTTTCATGCTGCGTTCCGAGGAGGCTAAAATAATCTCTCAACAAGGGAGGCACCGAGCTAACCGAAACCAATTGCTTTATCAAACGAGATGACATAGGCGTGGCGAATTCAACTTGACAATACTCTCTAAATCGATAACCAGATGAAAGTCCCAGGTTAATCAGATGTAACATGAAACGTAAACCAAACCGCCATAAAATCTGAGCAATTAGTAACATAGTTAAAATCCATTTTTACTTTACGAAAAGTCGACTTTGAAAAATGTTTTATTAACAACAGTACACTGAAAAAACTCACCGAAGTTCGATAACATTATAAACATCCCGACGAAATGATGAGAAAACCCTCCATCCGAAGAGAATAATAAATTCCAGAGGCATGGGTAGCACAATATGGCGAAGGAATTCCCGAACGCTACCACGAGCGGCAGATATATCCGTAAATAAACCGATTTCAGTATGCAAACAAGTAGAGACATCGATAATTTCGAGACGATCAAATTACCCGAGTTAGACACATCAGTCGACTTAATTAGCCTAATCAAAACATCACGACGAAAATTGAACTTCTAAAGTTGACTAACTAATGAATACTCGTTCGATCGATAACATAAAACACAATAATAAACACTTTCGTTAGCATGCGCTAGAAGTGATCAATTTAAACCCCACATAAATTAAATTGGGCGGCTAATCCTCACCATATCCCAGAGCGGAAGGCGACACTCCCTTTATCAACACGTGCTATTCTCGATACCCATTAAAGAGCCACCAATAAACCGAGTCCGTAAGAACCCCAATGTTAACCGCCAAACACGCCAAATCTTGGATCCATAAACATAAACGCGCTTTAATCGGTATAGCGAAAGCCTTTCTCCATAATATTATTTTCCTAAATTAATTCCCCATTGTTGTAGAACATGTCCATCAATCAGACCACCGCTCAATCAACGGGGAAAAAACGCTCGAGAATGATACTTCGAGCCACAGACGCAATAGGAGGACCCCGGTCGCAGTGGCCATATTCTATCCCTCGGAAAGCATGGACCCGAGCAGCAACCCTCTCGAACCAGAGAGACAACAATATCCAGCCGCCGAAATCTTCGCTAATGCGCAGGACCTCCTCACCCAGTGGGAGCGGGTGCAGGAGCGGGTGGACTTGCAAGTAGTCAAGGCAAGGATGTACCTTGCAAACGTGCTGGATGACATCCTTGTCGGGCGGATCGCCGTCGCCCATCCACCTCGTCCGGTTCGGGATACTAGGCGACCCTACACGGTGGAAGCTCTCAAGAGGAGCCTAGAGCGATACTGCGCGGACGATTGAACTAACGGACAAATTGATGTAGTGATTGGATAATAATTATAATTAGAACGGCGCGCGTTTTCTTTTCTTATAACAAAAAATGAACTCCCGATTTGTTTGAAAATTTTAAGCATTTAGATCAATCATAAATTGACGTGTAATAACCCATTTAATTACAGCGATGTCCTCTCTACGGATCCTGCAGACGGAACTAGATCGCGCGAGGCAGACAAATGCAGAATTACTTAGTCAGGTCCTGCAATTAACTCGCGAGATGCAGCAGGTCAAAGCGACTTGTCTAGACCCTAAACGGACGAAGATCCTCTACCAACGGCTCACCGCAGCTCAAAAGGGCTGGGCCGAAGAACGCCAGCTCAATCGGAGTCTGCGTACGCAGGTTCGGGGACTCGAAGTCGCCCTAGCGGTATGCCGGGAGGGTGAAGCGGTAACTTACCCGCTCATCTTCGCCCCAACTCAAATGCCGCAGACAGCTACCAAGTCAGCAGATCAACCCATTACAACCAGCAGTCGCCGACCGGGACGTAAGGAGCGTGCCCGACGTCGCGCAATTCAACTCCAACACGTCCAGCAGTAATAGTTGTATATGTGTCCGACTCGAATAAAATAGTCTTAAATGTAGTTGAATTATTATTTTAATATAATCGTACACCAACACCGCCAATTCGTTCCACAGTCAGTTAAGCACTAATCGCGAATGATCATGAGGGACAGAGCAAAGCGAGCATAGGTCTTCTATCGACAGCTCGTGAACCCGAGGGTTGTCCGAGCAACTATAGTACTAGCCAATGGTACTCAATTTTTGCGGGCAATCCACCACTTGAACACATTACCAACGTTGCTTAGCAACGGGTGCCAAGTGGGTCAGTATCACTTTGTATGGCGTTACTAGGGTCGCCAGAGAGATAAGCAAGATTCGCAACCCTGTAACCCACCACTTTCAAAGAATACAAAAAAAGTCACAAATGAGTCTGTGTAAAAATTTTGTTTGGCATATTGTTAACAAGTATTGTTATTGTGAAATATAATGAAAAAAGACCGATATTTTTTAAACTACTTTTTGAATTACAATCCAAAGTTAGGGCGGTTAAAGTCGTCATAACTTCAATTCTGTCCATAAAATATGGAGTTATTTTTGTAACAAATAAAACATTTATTATTTGAACCACTTCATCTAATAATTACCGCATATATTCGCATATAAGCTGACCCGCATGAAAGCCAACCTATTAAAAATTATATTTTGAGTAATATAACATTTATTTCAAATTATGCAATTCACTAAGAACCATATCAATTTAACATGGCAAAATTATTTTTCAGAAGAGAATAAATAGCAAAATGTTTTATATGACAAAAACAAACGTTTCTAGATAATCTGGAAAAAAAATTAATCCTAAATTACTCGGCCTATACGTGAGTATATACGGTACTCATATTGATTTCTTTAGCCTATTTCTCATTTCAGGAAATACTCTTGTATATCTGTTAATGTCTACCATATTTTAAACAGTAATTTCAAAATTTAAAATTATGTTGATAAATAAAGTCCATAATTAATTTACAATGCAATTTGACGTTATTAGATTATTTATACTTAATATATTTAAAACTAATTTATATTATTCAACGTTTCTTTATTTATTTGACATATATAATATTTTATTAAATAATGTTCATTACATAAATAAAATCATTAAATAAAAATATAAATTATTGATACTCATTTAGTTTAAATTTAATAGTTTCAACTACTAGCTGTAAATAATTTCTGGCAAAATTTTGAAATGGCTGTTAAAGAGCCAATTTTATCAGATGTTCTTGAAGTATTTTTAAGGAGTGAATGGCTGCCAGCGAATGTATCATTGTATTTTGATTACATAATCGTAGATATCAATAGTGTAAATGGAAAGGATGATCAACTAAACGATTCAGAGAAAAGTAGAATGAACAAATTATCTCAATATGGTAACTTTTTAATAAAATTTACATTACATTATTAAAATTATTGGAATTTTAGAAACAAATGAAGAGAATCCAGCACCATCAGATATAAATGGCCAAAAACGAATGATTCGAATAACTAAAGAAGAATCAAACGGACTTGGAATTAGTATCAAGGGTGGAAAGGAAAATAAAATGCCTATTTTAATTAGTAAAATATTTAAAGTGAGTAACTTGTTTAATGTATGTTTTATTCATTTATTAAATTTATTTAAAAAATTTTAATATACTCTTGAAAGTTTATGATAATATTAATTATATTGAATAATTTTTTAGTTACAAACTGATAATCTAAGTGATTTGTTTTTTATTAGATAATTACTATAAAATATTATATATTGGATTTTTATTATTATGGTACTGAATGAAAATTTTAAGAATAATATTTTAAAATAATTGTAATAAAAACTGTTAGAAGCGGTTTACTTTAAACAATCAAGCATTTATTACATATTTAAAATGTTGTCATTAAAATTGAGTTTTTATATGCCTTCAAATAAATATCTTTTTTCTCCATATTTTTTGTAAGACCATTAAAAATCAATAAATTTGTGTATAATTTCAATTTATTGATTTGAAGTTTTAAAAAATTGAAGAAAATAAAATTGAAAACCTTGATAAATAAGGAAAAAGGCTAATAAAGATTTTATTTTGAGAATATTGTTTGATCGGGAAGCAGTCTGGTCCGAATCAGCGTCCATTAATTGATTAAGTCCTTCATCATTGCCGGAATAATGTTTAACTGAGATTGACTTAGTTGGTGACTTATATTTCCAGTTTACCGGGTCCTCATCAATCGATTCTGCTGCAATTGTTGCTAAATCTTTAACATTTCGATTAAAATCGTGACTTTCTTTGACAAGTTCACAATTTTCAAATCCAGCCAATTTAAACAAAATATCAAAAAATGATGTTTTCTCAAATAAACATTAAAAAAAAATTTCGTTTTCGACATCTGTTTTCTTGAAATCCACAGGAAACAGCAGCACATTGTAAAGTTGACGTCATTGTGTACAAATGTCCAATCGGTATGCATAAAATCAAGCGCCGATTCAATTTGGAGCTCCAATTCTTTCGATGATTTTAAAGTCAACACTCAAGTTTCAATTTTATCATTTATTGTAAAGTTTAAAGCCTCTTTTAATGAGCGAAATTTATTATATTCCAGTTGTTCATGTATAGTTTGGTATTCGATCCATGATGAAAAGTATTTAATAATATTTTCATAACTTAAACGTGAAAGCAACATGATCTCATTTTGCAGAAGTCTACTTGATTTGCTTAGGGTTTGTATCTCATCATTATTATACGAGCTGATCTTAATGCAATACCAATGGGAATCAAATCTGTGATTAGCACGAAAATATTTGACACCAACAAGGCTGTGTAGTTTCACCATGTCACAAAATGTTGGAGAAACATGGAAAGAATTATAAGCCGAAATATAGCTATCATTTAAATCTCCTTCCAAATCTGTCTTCCTATAATCATGCTTATCCATGACTCTCAAAATTCTTCTTTCATTTAAATAAAATAAATGCAGAAACATCAGTTTCGTTTGTAATTTACTGTCGACATTTTTACCTTGTTCATTTTCATAGCTTTTTACCTGACTGTAATTAATATATTTCAACAAGTTGCCTTTTCGAATTTCTAACACTAATTTTTTACTATCACTCGCTTTAGAATCATTGCTTCCAGAACAATCTTTGAATGTCATCCAAGAGGATTTTGGAGTCGAACAAAGTTCGAAAATTATAGGACGCCTTGCAAAGATGAGAATTTTGGAATTTTTCTGAAAAAGGTGTACGCCCAACACTCAATTTGAACCAGAACTCACTACTGCATATCGTTAAATTGAATTGGAGCTTTTCTTCAATCAATGAAGATGAAACTTTATCAGAAATTATTTTATTGTCAAGAGAGAATAAAGTATAAAAATCTTTAATAAATCAACTTTCAATTTTATTGGATGTATTCAAATTGCTTTCACAATTGTTTACTTTCATTTTTTGGAAAACTCAAACCCGGAATGAAAATTTGTTCATAAGAATCGTCTTTATCTAATTTATTAATAAAGGGCATTTGTTTGTATTTTCCCATAAATTATTATTTGAATCATTATCGGAAAATAGTTCATGATCAGATCCAATATCGCTTTTCGTATTTCAGTATCTGTTTATTGAATAACTTTTTATTAAGTTTTTATTGAAATCAAAAAGATCTTGGACGACATTTTAAATTTAAAAATAAACAAGTATTGAACAAATAAATTCCATATTTTATATTTTTAAACACATCGTTAGCCAATATTATTTAAACAACACATATTAATTAAATCAATTAAATTAAGGATCACATAAAATTGTTTTTTAAATAAAAACCCACATTATTAGAAACCGGGGCTAAATTATTGTTTTTTATTTAATTTTCGAGAATTTTAATTGTAAGATCCTCTACAATTTATTTTAATTTACATAATCATAATTTAATTTAATTTAATTTATATGGTGCATATCCAAATATATACATATATGTCAAGACAGATGAAACAAATGTTTAATACACATATGACAAGTTATCCTCTTATCTTAAGCTTTTTAATAATAATAACAATAATAATAATAATAATAATAATAATAATAATAATAATAATAATAATAATAATAATAATAATAATAATAATTATTATTATTATTATTATTATTATTATTATTATTATTATAAAACGGTGATTCCTTGGTAGTAACATAAATTAAGATAGCAGATAAGTAAATAATAACTTAAGATAACAGATAATTAAAATAAACCCTTGCTGCAAAGTAATAATTATATTGAAAAGTTTTGATTATTAAATAATCGAATAACAATAACTTCAATGATAATTAACAAGTTTAATTAATAGTATATAAATAATTTTTGTTAAGATCACATGTTTTCAATCGTAGAAAAGTACAATTTCCCAAGATAAATTCTTAACTTCCAAAACAAAATTAACTATAAGCTTCATCTATTATGACTCTACGTACCTCCTGTTAACCGGAAATGAAACTGAGCATTTCAATTTCTTTTATTGGTTTATCTTTTCAATAATCAAAACAAACTGTGGCAAATGCTGTAAAATTTTCCAAAAAAGACCCATAAATTATTGACTTATTTTTATTGTATTTTGATATTCCATTTGTGTTAATTTACGCATATTATTCGTTTGTAACTGAAAAAAGTAATCTGAAATCCGTCTTGCAAAGAATATAGTCACACGCAAATATTCGGCACTGCCTTATTAAGTGTTATTACTAGCAAAATAAATCACAAGTAAACAAAATAATAAAGAATTTCTAAACTTCATACTGCTACTTTCCGAATTTCAAACCTTATAAAATCTTTTACTCGTTTACCACTCACTACGCTCTTTCATTTCCAATATTTTAGATTCAAACATTTTATTAACATTAAAATAAAATAACTATAACTATTCGTGAGTAAATAGGTGCTTTATTTTCCAAACAATTTTTAATATTTTTTAACAGGTGATTCTTAGTATTTCAAATCCTCTTCCGGTTCTTGGATGTCAGTAACCCAGAACAATTATATTTTGTCTATGATTTTTTTTTTAACAAACGCGAATAAATTATCCATCAACTATTCATAATTATTTTTGAACTGAAAAAATACTGTATAATTATGAAATTTTAAAGAATTTTTTTTTAGTATTTTTAAGGAATGATTAAATTTTATTAAAATTATTATATTATCAAAGATTTCGTTTTGGTAATTTATTTTGAAATGAAGCATCTATGGTTTCATCCAAAATAGGGAACCTTTGTTATATTTATCTTTTACGGATATCTTCTAAAATTTTAATAAGACAATCAAATTAAGAAAAATAATTTAGAAATGATACGATGATAAAAGTTAAAGTTAATGTTCGAATAAACAAAAATAATGATAATTTATGTTTCTTGATTTCCAAAATTTTCCGAATTACGGAGAACTTTCAGTCGGGTAACTAGTGTATATAAAATAGCCAATGTGGTTATGGAAATGCAAATGGAAAAAGATGTTGGCCACATATTTTTATACTCATTTTTCGATTGCAAGTTCAATCACAAGTGCAAAGCTGATAATTACTCCTCAACCCTCAAGAGGAATAAGACCAAACTAGAAGGAGGCATTGTCAGATGAATTGTTTCATAAAAATGTCATTTTTAATGAAAAACCCTGTATTAAACTAGTGTTATTGGGATGTACATAAATAATATAATAATTGTGTTTAATTAACATGTGCCCTTTAAAATCCATAAAGAAGCGGGATATTATTTTGTTATTGATGATAAATAAGTTAATTTGTTACAATTTAACCGCTACAAATCATGCAATTATATTTAATATAGATTTTAAAGGTTTTGTATGTTATTTTTGTTTTTTTTAAATATATTTTTATTTTTTTGATATTTTAATTTTTTTGAAACATCTCTATGAATACTTTTTTTTAACGGAACCACAAGGTTGCACTGTACTTACTTTAGGGAAAACATGTCTACTAGAAAGGTCGAAATATAATAATGTCCAAATGTAATCTTTTCATGATGTATACATGCATAGTAAATTTAATTAAAATATTTGCTCAGATGTGTACAAAAATATGAGTTCTTATATGCTTAATTACACTGCAATAATTTTAATGTTCATAAATTCAGAATAAAATTATTTTATGTTCAGTATAAAATCATACTATGTAAAAATGTCAATTGTCTTTTTTAGAAATTATTGATAAAGAAGTATAGAAATACATATAAGAATAGTATTTATTGGCGAAGAAGTTATAAGAGTATCTATTCTGACCGAAAATAGTATATAAAACAGTCAAATAAAACAACACTGTAAAAATTTTATAAAATAGTCTGCCAAAGTTCAAAAGGTTTTTGATAGCAACTGTAATTATGTCAATAAATTAAGACATTATGAGCTCTTTCATACAGAAAATAATTCCATCACATATGTATCATATTAAATTAATTAAATTTAAATTAATTCAATTATTTGTCATTTATGAAATCAACTATTAATTAATTAAATATACAACATCAATTTTTAGAATATATTTTTGCAATATATTTCGGTTATCATCAGGCAACTTCAATAACACAATTATACTTATAGGTTTATTAGAAATTACATGAATATACGTGCGAAATAGAAAAAAATTATTAACCCTAATAAAATTAATTAAAAACTCTCGAAATTTTTATGTTGATTTTTGGGTAAATTATTTCATCGAGGCTGTACAACTAATACGTTTCCAAATATTTTTTGAAATCCTTAGTTAACTTGTTAAATTTGTCTTATTATGCTCAATAATATTACTGTTTCCTTTAAATTGGGAATGCTCTGGAAAACGTGTACAAAGATAGCGACTAGTCTGTTTAATGTATGTAACATTTAACCCAATTCAAGTAAAACGATATACGAGATCAAGACATAAACCAAAAGGTGTCAAAACTTTATTACTTAACATATCACGAACTTTGCAAGACTGAAATAATATTTAACATTGACAGTTCTAATATTTTTAAAAATAGCTTTTATAAAATTTTTAAAACCCTCAGAAAACAGTAAAGAGAATAACAAAACCAACACTAGCAAACAAATGCATCATCCATGTTCATTTCGTGAGTTTTTAATTAATTTTATATGAATAAATTATTATTATTATTTTTGTAAATCAATTAATTAAATATTTAAAATTCATAAATGTTAATTTAATTAATTAATTTTAATAAGTAATGATAAAGAAACATCAAAACAGAAATTTATGTGTATCCCTGCCGAGCAGGTGTGATTTTTATTTCCGACTTGGCTTGTTTGTCTTGCGTTGATTTTTCACACCAATCAAGATATCAAAGTGTTTACTAATGGATAAAATTCATAAATATTTACATAAAATCTTTCTCGATAAATCCTATTAATGAAAAAGAAGTATTTGATAAACATTTGGGTTTTCCATGTCAACAGCCATAAATGTCGTAGAATTAAAAGACAGTTAAAAATTTTTTTTGAAGGTTAATTTTAAATGGACGAAAAAATGAAAATTTTCTATTGTATGACCGGGTGGATACATTAAATTTACTAATAAATGAATAATTCATATCCATTATTTCAGGGAATGTCTGCTGATAAAACTGGAGAATTGTATGTCGGTGATGCCATTCTTTCAGTGAATGGGGAAGATTTACGAGATGCCACTCATGATGAAGCAGTTAAAGTTTTAAAGAAAGCCGGCAGAATTGTTGATCTGGAAGTGAAGTATATGCACGAAGTGTCTCCTTACTTTAAAAAGTAAATCGATTTTTTTACTAAATATTTTATTCAAGAAAAATCTTTTCAAGTGTAATAATATTATATATATATATATATATATATATTTGTTTTTCCACAGTGAAATCTAAACAATTAGAGAAAAAAATAATTATTTCCTTTCTTAGTTATCAAACGCCGAATTTGACGTTTCTTCAAATCAAATTATTGTAGATTAATTTCCACTGTCGAATTAATTTTAATAACCAATTCTTTGATTTGATGTTTAATAACTAATTTTTGTAAAATATTTTTTATTCATCACTCATTTTATCGATAAGAATTTTTTCACTTTCGGTTTTTTTTGTTTAAACAAGCTAAATTGAGGTCACAGTTAATCTTCAAAAACTACTCCATAATTTTGTAAGATTATTTAATAATAAGTCAATTATCTAACCAAGTCTCAAAGAACTCAATATATGACCAATATTGAGGAAATGTTGATGTGTGTATGCAACAATAGAAAGAATATATTCATATGTATACCCATTTCTCGATTTACATAGGTTAAAAATTTATAAACAAATATGTATGTTTTAAGTCATTTTTTAAAGTCAAATTCGTTTTATAATATCTAAAGTCGAAAATATAGTAAGTAGGCAAACTGGTGAAGTCGTAATGACAATCCTAATCTTTGAAAGCTCTGACAAAAACATGCATGAACAACTTCAAAAGCATCAAGGCTAAAACCTTCAAGGAATATAATTGAGGGCCGAATGAGTAGTTAATAGAAAAGACTGTATATGTATATAAAATATGTTTTAAAATTTATGATTTCTTAGAAATACTATTTTTATCGTATTTTGCTTATAATCCCTACATAATGTAATTGGAATCTTTTAAAAAATGGCTTAAAATCTTCTACTTGTTGATACAGACTATTTTTACAGGTGTAACATAAAATATTCAAAAATTTAATTTTTGCAAGAGTGCTGTCTAATTTGTGTAACTTTTATTTTTGTAAATTACATAAACTGATACGTTACAATCTCCCCTATTAAAAACGGAATGATCAAACAAGCAAAACAAAACATTAAATGACCAACAATTTGCAAAGTGATGTTTTGCTAAAACTCTCGATAGCGTAGAAATTACAACATGGAGTCATTCTGAAAGAATAGAAATAATTTGATGTTTTTTGACATACCACATCTAGTTTTCGGAAGGAACACTATTTTTTAAATCTAATACTAGTTTTCAAAACCAGGTAAATGAAAAAGGAAGAAAACATATTGTTGGGGTATTATGAAAAAGCACTGTAAAATCAATAAAACACCAAAATGATAAAAGTGCAACATTAATTAAAAAATTTACAAAAATTCGAAAGTAGTATTGATCGGGGGAAATTGGTATGGTTGAACGCCAAATTGAGAGACAAGTCCAGAAATAATAATAAAAATTTAGTGAGGGGTCCCTAGAAAATAAAATAAAACAAAAATAAATTAATTACTAATGGGAAGCCCGAGACAATGGGAAACCCGAGAAATGAGGAAAACCCGGCATGTAGACGGAATAATAGAAAAGGGTAAATTGGCCTAAACAATATTAAATGGGTGCCACTGATCTATGGAGAGGTAATTATTTCCTAATTTGTAATTTAGTAATGTAGCAAACATTGTTGACAAATGTCGGCTAAGGTGGTCTGTGAGAAGTAATTATTTTTAATAATTTAGTATGGCAGAAAATGTTGTTGACAATTGTCTGAAAACAGTCTGAGCAGGAGTATAAAAGGAAAAGGGAAAAACACGAAATGGCCAGTGGTCGAAGCAAACGAGTAGTCTATTCAGGTCAGTAAAAGAGTTTAAACCCAAGTAAAGTCAAAAGTTATCTATCAGAAAAGGTGATTATCCATTGGATTTATTCGGTGGTTAATAAATCGGATTGATTTGTAACTGTGGTAAAGTGCAAATAAAATTATTCTGTGTTGGATTTACTTATTTGATTTGAAAAGGACACGAGGAGTCAGAGGGAACCGACTTTCAATAATAATAACCCAACAATATGTGAAAAGACGTTTCATTAAAACTAAGACTTAAAATTAAAAATATAGAAATTTAAAATATCAAATAGTTAATGTATAAAAATAAAAATTTTTACAATTTTAATTTATAAATTTGTTGGTATTTTTTAATTATTTGTAAATGTGACAACTATTTTGTAATTTCATTTATCTTTATTTAGTTTTTGATAGTAGTTTTCTATTTTTAAACCAAATCTCATCACTATTTTTAAATGTGACAAATAATGTAGCACCGAGTTAATATGTGACAATTGTAATTTGGTTTTTTTAAAATAAAATTTATTATTTTCCAGGTATTTTTTAAATAGGTAAATTAAGGTATAGAATTTTAATTGTTGAAATTATTTATTTACCACCGGATAAAATTTGTTTGTTTAAATTTCCAATTTCAAAATGAACAAATTATAATCCAATTGAAATTTAAGAAGCATATAAATTATATCAAATCCAATTAAAAATTTCAATTGTGCAATAAATATTTCATTTTATGATCAAAATTTGAAATAATAATTAATAATTTATTCTTTTATTTTTTATTTACCTAGCTTTTATAACATTCTGTTATTTAATTATTTATAAACAATTTTTGAAAATATTTTTAAGGAAGTTTTCTTAAGAGACAATAAGAATGGTAAGCATGATAAAATTTAATCATACATTTTTAAAATTAAACATTTATGGACAACAATTAGTTTATTATGAAAAATAAGATATGAAGAAAAGAAAATATTATCGTATTTGGTCAATTCTGAATGAATGAATTGGATGCAATGAATTGAATGAAATTCCAATTTTTTTTTGATATTCAAATTATTTTTTGTTTTAACTAAGAAAAATGTGTTTTCAAACTATATCGAGATTGAAAGTGTTAAATATGAATCGAAAATTAATTATATTTCATTATACAGTTACTTCTGGATATAAAAAATGCATTGTTTACAGTATTTTATTATTATAAAAGATTTTGTAACAGTTTATTAAATTTGAAAATTCTTCTGTAGTCATTTTACAACAGGCATGTCAAACTCAATTCTTTTAATATAACTGCATGGTACTCTAAGCAACCCTTCAAATGGATAATGTCCGACAAACTTACATCATCTCGAAAGCAGCATAATACAAGTAATTTCGCTTTCAATTGCACCGATATCATTTCCTCTGATCCACAACAAATGGCCTAAACGATCACGTTTTATTTTGGGCCCAAGAACTTTTGCATTTTTTATTGACTCTGCTGGTTTTGTAGTTAAGCCATATTGAGCTAAGTTATTCACGACCTCGTTAACCTGAACTTTTCTCGTGCCATCCCAATCTTGTTAAATAATATAGCTTGTCTTTGTATCGAAACTTTTGATACTTCCAAAATTTTCGCTGACATGTAACTGCAAATGGACATTCTTTAAATCAAACAATACCACCTGATCTCCCATTTGTCTCCATTTCTTCAAATTTTCGCTACATACATCACTGTCACCAGTGTGACTCCTAACGTAATTATTAAGCTCTCTGAATTTTTTAATAAATGATTTTCATTTAGAAGATAAATTCAAGTGTCAGAGATTATGTTTAAACATAAAAAATAATTTAAATGAATTATTATAATAAATGCAAACTCGGGCGAAACCAGTTACGACATCTAGTATTTTATAATATTCAACTTTACTATATCCGGAAAATACTGTATTTAATTTTTATTTGAAATTTATTATTTAAAATCATTTCGAATCCGTCCAAAAGAATTATTTAGAGAGATACAAAATGTATATTTTAAAAATAAATATTATGAATTTGATGAAAAAGAGGTGACATTCTTTGGGTCTCTCTTTCGGAGTTCCTTGTGTTTCTAAAATTAAAGTTTTTGAACGAAGTGTATTTATTTGTAATTCAATAAAACGTTGTATTTAGACCAATTGACTTACTCATGAACACGAATAGCCAGATCGAGAGATATTTCCTACCGATATTTTATTAATATTATAACAAGTTAATAATCAATAAAGAAGATAAAAATTGTAAAGATGATGTTGAAAAATTTGCGTTTTGCATAAGTAGTAATTATTGTAGTTATTAATATAAGCTTTATTTATTTTTTGTAATATGCTTGTATTTATTTATTTATCTTTTGTATGCACTACTCATGCAGATAACTATAGAATTCATTCGACTCTCTTGTAAAAAGTCTTTACCGGGACAGCTGTGATGAATAGTTTGTAGTTGTTGATGCTAATAAACTTTAAATTTTACAAAAAACAAAATTAAAATTTTATTAAAATTTGATTTGGCATCCTTGATAAAATAATTAATCCGTTTTCAAAATCACAGTTAAATACATACATATTTGATAATTTCTGCAAGGATCCCGAGTGAACTTTAGTTTCAGTATTAGTTTTTTAATTTGTAGTCGATATTTTATTTTTATTTTTAATTTTTAATCTCGATAGTAAGTTAAAAACTGGTCTATACACCAGCGGTTTTCAACAAGTGGTACGCGTACCACGGATGGTACTCCAGATGTCGCTAAGTGTTAGGCGAAAAAATAAATATAATTTATTTATAAATTGTATAACTTAAAATTTAACATTTTTACCATATTAATTTCAAAGATTATAATGGTCCATCATGCGTCTTGTGGGTTTAAATTTTCTAAAACTTTGTCTTTACATGCAAATCTTTCTTTTATTAGTTATTGAATATTAGAGTTAGTACGCCCGACATTAAACTTTTTGAACTGGTGGTACAATGAAAATAAAGGTTGAAAACCACAGCTATAGACTCTAGTATAGAGCAGTGGTACGCAACCCCCTAGCCACGGGTAATTAAGTTACCCGCGACTGAATATTTTATTACCCAATCCTTCAAAGTAATTTTCTTTGATTTTTTTTCTTTTTGAAGAAATTGTTTTATAAATTTTAAAAATCAACTTATTTAAATTATTATAATATATAAAATTATTAGAAATAGGCAAGTAATTAAAATTTTAAAGAAAATTGATATTACAAGTTTTTTTAATTTTTAGAACGCTTCCAAAACAAATTATATTTGAATTAAGAACGCATTTGTTTTAGTGGATAGTAAATTAATTAAAATAAGACTTTTGAAATTTAGTAAATATCTACTTAAAATTTTGGAATAAATTAATAGAAAGGAAAATAATATTATAAAATGTTTATTGTTAATAAATTTTTATAGGACCCGATATCGAAGAAATGTAAAAGTATCTCATGTTCATGGAAGGAAACATATGGGTGTCTAAAGATAAGTGTAAAGACAGTCTGCACCTTTTTTAACGAATCTGTAACTGCACGAACATATAATATTGAACGTCATTACCAAACCAAGCACGAGAATTCATTAATTAATTTATATATTTTTAAACATTCTTACTGCAAATTAATAATGAATTAATAGAAAAAATACGATTTAATTATTAATAAAAAATACTGTGTAGTAACGTACGCATTAGAGTGAATTTTAAGAGGTTACTGTTTTTCTCAGATATATTTCAATTCGTAATTAATAAATTAAGTAAACACTTAAATTTTTTCTTTTCAAATTAAATTTCGGATTCCAAATTGTAAGTTATTTCAATTAAATCTGACACTCATGTAATAGACAACCATCCTAGTAACTTAATTTAAATATATTTAATTTTTAGAAAACCAATTAAAATTTATTTTTCTTATATTTTCAAATTATCTATTAACTGAATTTACTTAATGATATGTTTAATTTAATATTAAAAAGCAATTAAAATGAATTTTAATTTTATATAATTTATAATTATTTATTAACTTAATTCTTTTTTAATAAGCAAAACGAAAATTTGAAATAAAGTTGTCAAAAAAATTTTCATTTTGCACTGAAATCTATCAGATAAATATTTACTTCATGTTTATCTGGGAAAATTACAAACTTTTCCAAACAATTTTGAAATCGGTGAAATTATTATTTTCATTTTAAGTTGAAAGATACAGAAATATTAATTAGTTTCGATGAGATAACAATTTTAAATAATTATAAAATTAGACATAGATATGATGATAATAGTTTTCATATTGGTAAAGTTTGCTTGATACGAAAATTACTGAATAATTTATAATTTTTGTGAAAATATGGTAATTAAATTCTATTTTTGTCAGTAAAATTATTTTCCGATATTCTAATTCTAAATTATATTGATTAAAAATAATAAATAAAAAATATCAATTTCCATAATCTATTATCACTAATAAATATAAATATCAATATAAAATAATTCACAATTGGATTAAAATGCAATAAACTACGCACAATTAAAAATTAATAAAAAATTGATTAAAAATTGATAAGCATTTATTTTTGTATCTGTTACACTTATAGCATACTGGAACAAATAAAATTGAATTTTCAATCAAAAAATTGACAATCCAATTGTCATTTAGAGATTTATAAAGAAATGTTGTTATTTCCATATGCCAAAAATTAAATTCAAACTATTATTTATTAATCAATTTCTTATCAATTTTTAATTGCGCGTAGTTTATTGCATTTTAACCAATTATTTTCTGGAAAGTGTGTTACTATATTTGTTAATTTTGACCAACAGGGAATACACATTTTAAGCGAGGCCAAAGACGATGTTAGATAATCACTTTTAAATTTTATCGCTAGCCATCCTCTTTTCACAGAAATAAAGAAAAAAGCAAAATCTTTAGTAAATGTTTTACTTAAGAGATTAAAATTTAATAATAAAAGAAAATAAAAGTTAACCGAATATGAAATATGAATTATAAAGATAAGAGAGTTTTAGCTGAAAAACAATGAAAATACGAACATGGATATTTTAATATTGTTAGTTTGAATGCAGTTATTTAAAAGTTAATTAAATATTATTATTTTTATTTTTGGGACATAAGCACGAACGCGCTGTGCATTCAAAAAAATAAATTAAAACTAAACCGATAGTCTTTGAGCTTTGAGCTCGAATTTGTTTTAATGAGGCAAAATAGTGTTAAAGAAAATTGTGAAAATGAAGTTGTTAAATTTCCAAGAAATACAGTTAAATCTTGATTATCCTACATGCGATATATAAAAAAATTTTTAAATGAAAAAAATAAAAATTAATATTTTAAATTAATAATAAAATAAACACTAGAATGATTTAATTACAAGAAAGCGCCATTCAAATACATGTTTCACGATATATTTCGACAGACTTACTGTCATAATCAGGTAAAAAGCAACCAAAATAATATGGCTTTTAATTTATATTTTCAAACGAATAATTGCTTTTTAAATATTTTAATCTCCTTTTTAAAAAATCACATAAACCATTTAAATGAACTTTTAAAATTATATTTTATTTAAAAATAATCTTAGATGATAAAAATTTTTTAATTACTATTAAAAATTAAAATTTTCAAAACAAACAAGAATTTGTTTTTCTTCTCCAAATGTTACATAATCAAACTATTTACTCATCATTTTGCACATTAATCTTTGGATCTAATGATCTTATCAACAATGTTTGACATATAATCCTTGTTTATTAATTATTAAAACTTTTTAATAAAATTTCAATACCCATATAGCTCCTATTATGCTCACTATTATTAGTCGAACCCTTCAGTCGAAATTTATGTTGCATTACACCTATTATATGTAAATTGATAAATGAGAACCAAACACAATCTAGATGGAGTTTTTGACTTATTAATGGACATTGCGTACATTTATCACTTTTGCATTTTTGTAAATAAACAAATGTAAACAATCCAGCATACGTTCGATTTTTTTGGTACTTTATGCGTCCAGTTTGAACAACGGTTTTAGGAGCTTAACACTTTTTGAAAAGATATTTATTACTATGTGCAACTTTCAAATAAAAATTTGAAAAAAATGATAGATTAAACTATACCAATACTCCTAATATTGGAAAGTCGTTTCTAAACATGCAACATCAATATTCATATTAAATATTAAAAAAATTCAAGTAATGTGGATAAAATATTGTTTATGGGCTGATTTTTATCAATTAATTTATTTAATTCAGGCCACAATTATTTAAAAATTGTCAAATGGTCGCGGGCCGTTGACTGCCGATCATTGTTATAAATTAAAAGTATTCTTGTTTAAATTAGTGATTGATATTTCTTGTATAGAAAATTGAATACATTAATAAATCTTGTTACTTAAATAATAAATATAAAAAATATATAGTTTTATCTTAGTTGTTAGGAAGTGAACACATGTCGTCAAAATTACAATTTATTCGTACCGAAAAGTATAACTCTAACTGTAAATTATAAACTTTGTCATAAAAAATCGTGAACAGAAATTTTTAAAACAAAAAAAGGAATTTGTTATTATTAATTTTTTTTTAAAGTCATTAAAAAATTTTTTTTTATATATAATATTTCATTTTATATCTAAGAAAATGCAAATCCAACATATTTTAAACTATAGTATATTTTGAGAGACTCGCTGTCATCATCAGGTAAGATTGAAATTCAAACTATATCGATGCAAATAGCTTTCTTTTTCAAACTAATTCATTAATTTTTTAATAATATATTATGTTGTAATATTTTATTTGTAAAATGAAATTAAAAATTGTCAACTTTATAATCGCTCTTTCTGCTTTCAGAAACTCAGCTGCTCTAGGAGAAAACCAACAAAATTCTATAAATGGTTCACTGAATTCAGGTCGCAGTGGTTGCGAAGTTGGCTGGAATCCACAGCAGCCTGGACATATTCCTTTGAGAATGGCATATCTTTGTTGTAGTCTCACCCTACCCGATCCAACTCAGCAATGTCTAGAATTACATAGCCCTGATGGTCGAAGATCATGTATTCTTAGAGCACCTGGCAGAGATAAAGCTCAAATGTGGTTTCATGAAATTCACAAACAAATCGGAAATCTTAATCAAACGTGTCTCAGAGATCTGAATAAATTACTTCCTCCAAATCAGGTTACTTAGTAAATTGTTTGGAATAACATTAGTAACCAAAGATAAGGAATTGAAAAATATCGGTTGGTTAGCTGAGCACATGAGAGACGTCATAAACCCGTCAAGTTTGCCAACGATTGGTAAACATCAAGATACCGGATTAAACATTTGGAAGCCAGTATTTGTAGCCCTTTCTGATCGAGATCTTTTGTTATATGACACTGCACCAATGAGTAAAGAAGAGTGGGCATCACCTTCTCAAGCACATCCTTTAATTGCTACACGACTTGTATTAGTTGGTGCTTCGTCAACAATTGGTCAAAATCAACCGAATTACCAAGACTTCTGTAAATTTTCCACAAGGACAGGTATTTTAGTTTATTTAAAGAAAGATATAATTTTTTATTATTTATAAGAAATAAAAAATATTAGATTAATTTCAGATTTCTAATATCTTGTCGGTCGCGAAATTATTTATAAAAACCAATAAAATAAATAGTTTAGGTATTTCCACAGTGTTAATTATTGAAATTTTTCGGTCTAAAGTAGGTTGTTAAATTTAACTTGTCAATGTCTCTCTCTCTCTCTATCTCTCTAATCTAATTCACCTTTTTCTTTACTTGTTCACACATACAAATAAATCATTTAAACTTACTTCTATTTTTTAATTTGTTATTTTAAATAATATAAATTAAAATTTAAAAAAAAAACAACAATTTTACTAATAATACTAATTAAAAATATTCAAAACATTCATTTCCATAACACATTAATCTTCGTATTTCCCTTCAGCTGACATTGTTCAAGAACTTGAATACAGAGATGACGGGAAGCCTCTCCAATGTATGTGATATTACACCCATTACATGTAAGTTGATAAGCGAGATCCGAGTACAATCCAACTTATTTGACTTATTAATGAACATATTGTCTACCGTACACTAACTACATATGATCTTATTATCTAATAAAATAATCTTAAATAAACATTAAGACATGGATATTTGTTGAATGGATATTTTAGTATCAATATAAAACCTTTTAAAATTAATTATTGACTTCTGTTGTTTTAATTTGTTTCTAATTATTTATCTTAGATTGGTAAGTAATAAATATTCAAGCATTCTAGAAAAAGCTGTCTAGAAAAATATAAAATTGCGTAAAAAGGAGGTAAAAAAAAGCTCAAGAAGGAGGGGATAAAAGGGGTTATGCGAGTGGTTATATATAAATTTTTAATTATTAATATATTAAAATTTTAATTTTAAATAAATATAAATATAAATAATTGAATAGTAGCTTGCTTGGGACAAGAGGTTCTTCCTTCCTGACACCGTTGTAATAAGATATAATTCCAAATTAATATGTAAAATTTATTTATGACATCTATTTGTTCTGCAACTTCTTCTGTTGATTAGACTTCATCAGCAATTTCAGTGTGTTGGACTTCAGCTACTCCAGCAACTTGTTCAACTTTAGCGACAATTTTGGTAAACTTCGTTTTACATTTTTTAATTGGATTTTTGAATTTCGAAAAGTGAATATTAAAGAATATAAACAGAATAGGTAATTTTTAATATTTAAAATAATAATATTTAATATTTAATATAAATAATAATACATTTTCTATGATAATTGTGACATTGTGACAGACATAATTACCTTGTATAAAAAGGCCAAAAGTGTCTAAGGTTATTAAAAAACGTAATAAAATTAAATCTCATAGAGATTTTTGGTAAACTCTTTGGTTTCTATGTTATATTTTCAATGGGTTTATAATTCATATACAATATTTAAACGCAAATCTTTTAAGATATATTGAGAAATCCACAAAACATTCTGAAAAAGACGCTGTTGTCATTGAATATTATCACAAACCGTACTTTTACTGCCTTTAAATAATTTTATTTTTCAAATTAAATTAAACACTAAAACAATTTATTTGATTATTAACACATTGTAATCGGATCACGTATTAATACGTGTTTAGCAAATTAATGCTAGAGAGCGGATCACGTATTTATACGTTTTTGATAGATTATTAGTGGAGCGCGGGTCACGTTAAAATGCGGGTTCCAATATACTTGAGTTTTCGCTATATAGCGTCTGTAGGGTTGTAGCCATGCAGGTAAAAACCTTTTGAGAACAATAGATGGAGTGTACGGTGGGTACCGAGGTAGTGTTATTCATCACAAAATCACCCGTTACCAGCACTAGTACGCGGCCGAAAACTGCCCGATCACAATGTGTTAAAAACAATAGAGGTTGAATAGAAGGCGTGGCACAAATTTAATTTGAAATTTTTTTTGTAAAGAAGTTTTTGAAAATATAGAGCCGCTGAGTAGTTTAATTAAAGGCTTTATCAAGGTATACATGAAAACTCTTAAAGATTTATTCTCCTGATGTGTGATTTCAGCATTTTTTATTAAAATGTCTCTTCTTAGCCTTTTCTGCATTTTCTTGTCAAGTGTGTGTCTGTACATTTAGATAAACAGAATTTTTTTTAATCTCCCAATTACTATTTATTGTCTGTAGTTAAAATCTTTTAAGTTTTTTAAACATATTTCTCATAAATAATAGGGTGGCATTTAGTCATAGTAGCCACAAGTGGCACCTAACATTAACTTGTAGTTACACTTGCTCCATAGCTAATATGATTTTCTTGTATATAATGCATTATAAATAAAACAGAACTTTCAATCAAAATTTTTATCTGTTTATATTGTATAATGAGAAAGTCCTATAATTAAATTTTACATCGAATACTTTAAAAATCTCTGAGATTAAAATAAATTTATATTTCCAGATATATTTATGTTCCAAATTTTAGGTTTCAAAACATATTCATGCATTTATTTGAGTTAAGAACTATCTGACTATTCTATCTTCAGTTTTCACTATCTTCTACGTTTCGAGATACTTTTCTTGGACATTGCAAATGTTATGATGATGTTAATTTCAAGTGTGTTGAATTATATTCTACAGCTTGTATAAAAGGATCAACAGTTGAGCCTAGCCGAGTTTCCTATCAAGAAAAGTCTTGTGACAGCTGTGGTGTTTGTATGTAAATGAATGCAAATTACAGGATTTAAATTAATAAATTTTAATAATAATAATAATAATAATAATAATAATAATAATAATAATAATAATAATAATAATAATAATAATAATAATAATAATAATAATAATAATAATAATAATAATAATAATAATAATAATAATAATAATAATAATAATAATAATAATAATAATAATAATAATAATAATAATAATAATAATAATAATAAATAAAGTAAAACATCTCAATTATTATTTAAAATTGTTAATAATTTATTAATTAATATTGATAATTCAATATATGAATAAAAATATTTATTTATGAAACTGAACTGACTCTTGTGATTTTCTGTAACTCATTTCGGCATAAATTATTCAATATCCTGAAATATTAAAAAAAACAATTGTCGTTTTTTATGTAAATTACTGGGTTATTTATGAATAGAAACAGATGCCATTAGTCGCAAGAATAAACAACGAGAGTCTTAATTAAATAATTCTAAAGAATCATTGTTGGTAATTTAATTAATGAATCGTTCTATAAATAACAGATCGCAGCGATTATATCTGGAAGTCATTGATTTTTCTATTATTGAATGATTTATAGTTTGCATCGTAGAAAAGAGAATCTCGGCTCAATAAATATTTGATTTAAATTTGTTTTAATAGGGAAATCAAATTGTCTTTGGTTTATTTTGCCGTATTCATAAATTTGATCACTATTTATTGTCGGCAAAAATATTAGATATTATAATATAAAATTTAATGATAATATTTTGAAAAAGAAAATATAAAATGAAATTAAAATAATTAGTTGTTTAAATTGAGATTTTAATATTTTAACAAAATTTAGTGAACATAAATTAAGCTGTTTTATACAGTAATTCGTCTAATTTTAGATAATTATAATTAAATATATTTGTAAATTATTTTAATTATTAATAATAATATATATTTAATTATAATATGTTGCTTATCAAAATAAATAAACTAATTTTTAATGTACGTACAACTGATATTTGTATAAAGAATTTCAATAGTTGTATAAAAATTTCAATTAATTAAATTTTAAGAAAAAAAATAATTTATTAACTACAATAAATTTAATAAATCAGCAAGTTTTAAATTAAAATTAAAATTATATTTATTTAATATAATATATTAAGATTGCTATAAACAAGTACCCATTATTCAAATTTTGTTATATTATATCTCCGAAGCATTTAGAATAAATTTGCATATCTTTAAATATTACAGCAAATTCTTTGAAAGGCTTTTCACAGTTATTAAGAGCTTTTTAATATTTTAAAATTTAATTTCAATTTTTAAAATATTTTAACGAGTTTGGATTTATTTTTAATAGTTCAACAGATCTGTGTGAATAAAGATGTTTCATTTGTAATATTTTCCCAGCACGAAGTTGCATAATCAGTCAAAGTGCTAATCATTAATTCGTAAACTTTTAAAGCAATTATATCAATTAATTTTACATAGAAATGAAAAAAATAACCAAACAGTTATTTAAGGTTTATTTTAAAAAATTTATAGTTCTAATGGAGTTTTGCATTCATTTGCGCCATGATACTATTTGATGTCAATCATAGAAAAATTAGAAATAAATTACTAGAACAGATAAATTGTTTGATAGATGTGACAACCATATCACAATAAATTTGTAATATTTAATTTAATTTTATAGTAATTCAAAAAAAATATTATTAAAAATTCTAAAATACAATTTTATTTCATTTTAAATAAATTTTAAAAAGATTGAATTGCTTAAACTTGTAACATTTTCACATCGAATATGTTATAAACGTATAATATGTACGACATACACTCGAGACCGTATTTTTCCGTTTGACAGCAAATAGACCAATGATTAATTAACTCAAAACTAAATTATGCTCTCTTGAAATAATTGATAGGTGTAATAAAATCGGCTGTGTTTTAAACTTGCACCGGGTTTCTGATTACATGTGTTGGGGTTGTCGGTGAATTCGAATAGAAATTATTGTCGATCTGACTCCAAGCATGGTTTAAACAACAGTAACGAACTCCAAACGATATAAACTTTATTGATTAATACACTTTATCTCCACTTTAAAATGACACAACGAATTATCAATCAATCACACTTAGTGCTTATTGCGACCCTTCGGGAAGAATAGCACTTTTCGGATCAATTGGCTTTACAATCACCTGACTACTGCGGTGAGTTTCTGAGATCGGTAACTCTGATTTAGTTGCTTCGCTTTGCTTTGACCTTGCTTACTTTCTGTTTCAAATTTCTCTTTAATTCCTTTTGTTTTCTTTGTCTTCTGTAATTCTTTGTCTCCTGCAAATTTCTTGTCTCTCGCAATTTTTGTCTTTCGCAAGTTTTTGTCTTTCGCAAGTTTTTTTCTTAATTTTTTGTGTCTTGTAATTTTTGTCTGATTTTTATGTGTTTGATTTCAGTTGCGCTTCCTTTTTATACTCCATCATCCAATAACACTTACTGATGTCGAATAAAATTTCTGATATCTTTTGACACTAATTCCTTTTGGGCATCCATAATCACTGACAGCTGTCCAAACAACATTTCTTCCCTTATCTTGAAAGAGCTTTCGATATAACTTGCAAATTTTCCTTTTGTTTTTGTTTTCCTAAATTTGCACTTGTTAATTATAAATGACCTTCTTTTATTTAATTGTCTGTTTTTATTGATTTTCTCTTATTCCCTTCTCGTTATTCGATATTTCTTTTTCATTCCCTTTTTATTAAGCTCCAGAACCACATCTTAATCACTTATGATTGTTTCTCCCAATCATTTTACATTTTTATTAATTATTTTACTCTATTATTTAGTTATCCTCAACACATGCCACTTGTAAGAATTTATTTATGTGTCAAATAGTGTTCACATTTTTCTGCTTGTATCAAAATTGTGACACAAAATTTCACAACAGATCATTTTAAATCTTTGCAACATTTTTAAATTGAAAAAGAGTACAAATATTGTGTCACGAAATAAGTTCCAAATTATATATAAAATGAAATATAAATTTTGAGTAATAAATCAAAAGTTCTTTAATTATATTATCTAATTATACTTCAATCTTTGAAATATTTCTCAAGTACAAAGATATATAAATTACACAACAATAGTAAATTGTTTAAGAAATAATACATTCTCGTATTATATTATATTTAATTATTTGTAAATATATCACAAGTTAAATATTAATAGGTAAAATGAAAATTATCTAGTAATATATATATATATATATATATGTAGAAAAAATTATTGGTTTAGTGTGATTATTTCAACACCTGGAAGTGTAAAACATTCTCGGATTGTGTTTTTGTCTCGGTGGCAATGTATATTTCACTGTAACATTGAATTTTCTAGCAATGATAATCGTTATTTCATTGAATATCAGTGTATTAAAGACACATACACACACTCATAACCTTGAGGTTGTTTAACCCAACAATATAAAGTAGGTATTTAAAAGTGATCTGAGAAATAGTTAGGTTAATCTCAAGGTTTCAAATAAAAAAAAGTTGTGAAAATTTATGATTCCAGAGTGATCTATATTTTGTTACTATAGGGAGGCAGATTTCTGCCCTATAGTTAAGATGTTTTTTAGTAATTCTATAATTTCAAAATTTACCACTAAAATTATTTCTTGTTCCTTTTCTTTTAAAATTTCATTTGTTTTCATTAAAAATATAATCAATTTTCTTTTCTATCAAATAACCCCAATAACTCTTGAAAAAGGCAGTGTCAAAAATTTGTGTCATGTAGGAGAAAGAAGTTGATCTATAGTTGTAGTTAAAATAAATGAAATGTTTAAAGGAAAAAATTATACAAATTGCATCGGTTTTTATAATTTTTATAAAATATCAATCGTAATTTGCTGTCCAACTGTCTTTAATGGACTTGTGGCTGAGATCAAATCAGCAAGCGTTTCATAATTATTTCAATTATTAGTGAATATTAAATTTGTAACTTTTTCTTAATTCTTTACCAATCAATAATTTATATTAAAATGTACTGGTTTTGTTTTAATCAATTAAACATCCTAAAACATAAAAATGAATTCTTTTTTTTAATAATTTATATTTTCTTGAAAATTTTTTTTAAATAGAATGGAAAAAAATCAACTACAAATTCATTTGTCAAGTTCATATTTCAAATTTTGGAATTATTTATCATTTTTATTTTACTGGCAGGCTGTTTATTTTTTAATTTTCTACTATAAAACATTTTTAAAAGCAAAATTTTCCATATATTTAAATTTATAAAATCAACAGTTTTTTCAGTTTCTTATTACTTTCTATAAGCTGTGAAAAATATTATTATATAATTAATTAAATTCAGAATAATTGTGCGATAATTAAATTAGTGATCTTTTATAAATAAATTCTGATTTTTGCATCTTAATAACGTTATTACATAAATATGTTTGACAATTATTGGATGAATGTTTGTGTACGATAGATGCCGTCGATTACGATATTAATGTAACAAATGATTTTGTAAAGGAATTAACAAGCTTTTGTAAACTTCAATTTTTTTCTATAGTTCTACAAATGCTACAAAACTTTAAACAAAAAATTAATTAATTTTCTTAGCTATTTTTCAAGAATTTTTTTTAAACTTAAATATAATATCATATTATTTTACATCAAAAATAAACATCTTATTTTTGTAACGTTCACTAACGGCATTCGCAACTTAATACATCTCTTAATTTTTACGTTTTTTAATTTTTATTTTTACCAATATTTTATTGAAAATTAATGTTTTTAATTTTCTGCGTAAATCATTATAAAAAAATATACCGAAATGGATTTTAGAACTATTTCTGTCTTTCTTTTGTGACAAATAAATCCAGTTAAACTGATAAATTAGATGTGACTCTGAAGCAAAAATGCTTTTTATCTTATTTAATCTTGTCTGTAGAAAATTGTCAATTCTTTAAATTTTCTTTGATTATTTTTTAATTGAAATTCTTTTGCAATTTTTATCTATGTCTGACTTCATCTAAAATTTTGAATGTATGAAAATAGGTAAATATTTTAAAGTTTTTTATATCTGCATTTAACAATTTACACAAGTTTGAAATAATTCTTAGTATTTATTCTTTAATATTCCGAAATATTCCATTGAAAATAATTCGTTTTATGAATACTCGGAAACTTTTTTTTAAACAATCACAAATATTTCCTTCTATTAACTTTATATTTAAATGCTCATAACTTCATAATGATTAAATTTATAGTTTATTATGATTGAGGCTATACATTTCGAATATAAGACTCACTTATAAATTTTTCAAAAAATAATTTACTATAAATATTAATAAATATTTCTTAATAACAGTATTAATTGGTTTTTAATTCTATTTAAACAATATTAATTAAATAATTAATAATAAAAACATTAAATATTAAGTTTTTTTATAATTAAGCTTTAGAAAATTAACCTTTTTTAAAAAAAATTAAGGTAGTAAAAATGGAGTGCAAACTCACACATTTCGAGTTGAGTCACCGTCCGACTTAACACAGTGGCAGAGGTTAATTCAAGAAGGAGCCCATAATTCTGTATCAAGTGCGAGAGAAATTGTTATCAGTTGTCGATGGCGCGAACAGGATTGTAAACTAACCCTTCATCTTGACTCTGGAATTCAGTTGATGAGGATAGGAACAGGAGGAGCCAGTTCTTTACTATGGTCATATCCATATGAGCGTTTAAAAATGTCAGGTGATGATGGTATTCGAACCCTGTGGTTAGATTTTGAGGATGATGGCGAACAGGTAAATGAAAACTATATTTAAAATAGAAAATAAAATATAAAATATTTCATTAAGTAAAATCATTCATCATTTTGCTCATTTTTGATCTATTTTTCATTTATTTTTATTTAGTCATCAACTATAGATCAATTTTTTCTATTTAAAGCAAATTTTTCTCTCAGTCCACTAACATCAACATATTCTTCACTCTCGAACTAAATGGTAAAATCCAAGTCTTTTAATGAGCCAAAATATAAACTCTTACACGACGAATTTAAAATCTTTTTTTCTGATTCTTGTTATCGAAATTTCATTCATTAACTTTCAATTCGACTAAAATCGCAAATTCACTTTTTTTTAAATTCTACTAAAAAAATTAAATGATATAATTAAGTTAAAATATAAAATAGAAATTTTAAGTCCATAATTGCAAGAGCAAATGATTTGGTAAAAAATACAGTTTGATAAGGAAGTGCCGAATTTTTTATTTATAAATCACTTTTATTTCATTACCGTATTTTCCGCTCTATCAGTCGCTCCTGCGTATAAGAAAGCGGAAGGAGGAAATCCAGATTATTTTGAAAATTCAACAGATAAGTCGCTCCTGCACACTTACCGTAATTTAACTAAAGCACAATATCACTGCGCATCAGTCACAGTCGTTAAAAAATTTATTTATCGTATAAATCGCTCATAAGTCTCACACGTCATTTTTAAGAAAAAAACGAAAAACGTAGCGACTTATACCCAGGAAAATACGGTAATAATGGAATATTAATATAAATGAAAGTATTTAGGTTTTGTAAGATTATGTCTTTATATTTGCAAATGGATAGTGGAAAACGTAAAATAATCCAAAATAGAGATGAAATACGATTTCCCTATTCTATTTTGTCACACAAATGATATCAAACATCTTTTTAAACAAAATATGTTTTCATAATTAAAAAAAAGTAAAAGAATCTAAAGAGATTATTGTCATCGGAAATTATGGAAAGAGAAAATTTTGTTATCAAATTTTACATAATAATTTCCATTAAATTCAATCAAATAACAGTAATTGAAAAAAAAATTCCTAAAATTTCTATTTCAGGAGTTAGACATGCTGGGATGTCCGAAACCAGTGGTATTTATTCTGCATAATATTTTATCGGCGAAATTATATCGTAGAGGATTATTAACTTAATCTAAATTGTATTGTTTCTGTTAGAGTGCATTCCAATTTGATCTTATTCTTTTGTTGATGTTGTAATTTAATTTAATAAAGAATGGAGTCTGTAAAACAACCATTTATTATATGCATTTTTTGAATATAATTGTTTGAATTCAAATGTTTGTTTTAATTGTTGTGCAGTATTAGAAATGATGATTTTAACAAAAATTATTTAAATGAAATTAATTTTTTAATTATAAAAGCCTAATTGTTAAAAAATTTTAATTGTCAATTTTTCCGAATTTCTTTTTTACTTACTAAGTCAACTGAAATACGAAAAATTCTTTAAAAAATGTATATCCTTTTCGATTTAAATTTTTTTATATATATTTTTAAATTTAGTTAATTTGAAATTATTTTGAATTTAATATTTTTTGAAAACACACACACATATAAATTTTATTTTTGTTTTGTTTATAATTTCTTGAACACCTTATTTATGCACCTCTTTTGTATAATCCCAACAATCATGATATTTATATTGAATTCCGAAATGCAAAATATATGGTACATAAAATAGGCTCATCTGATCTCAAAAAAATAAGTTTGTCCTATAAAAAAAGTTTAATAATTTAAATTTAATATTAAAGATCAGTTTTATTTTTAGCATAATTATACATATTTGCATTATTTAAACGTTTTTGTTATTGGTGTATTTAGAAAAAAAATTTAAAAGTAGTGGAAAAATGGGAGGTCCTTATTTTCAAGACAGTACGAGCGTAATGGACTGTAGCGGTTATAGATAAAACATTCTAATTTTTTGTGTTTATTGTGAATGAAAAATACTTTTAAAAATTTGTTACATTAATTTTGAAATATAGATACTAAATTTTGAATGAAGTTAATACCTTCGTCTATCACTATAATTTATAATTGACACTGTAAAGTTTTCTATAAACAAATAGCTCAAATGCTTAAATAATAAAAACGATGGGTAATACTCTGGATCCGACTACTCGTATTCATTTTTCAATAAGACAAAATCCTAACTAGGAAATCTTTATTCGCTATTATTCACAACAAAATAGTTTTCAAAAGGGTCAGTAAACACCCTAAGGGTATCCTTCCATAAGTCAATTGTAATGTGGTTGGATTCTATAATGATGAATTGCTATAATGTTCAAATGTGCAATGATGAATTGCTATAATGATGAAATGTTGCAATGTCTCGTATGATGAGGTGTCTGGTCACCCTATTATATGTAAATATAATTTATATAATTACTATTTACAAGTTAAATAGCATTGAATAAAACAATGGTAACATTGCATTCCCCAGGACGAAACATGTAAAACACAAATGGAAGTCAATG
Source organism: Schmidtea mediterranea (assembly GCA_022537955.1). Classification (NCBI taxonomy): domain Eukaryota; kingdom Metazoa; phylum Platyhelminthes; order Tricladida; family Dugesiidae; genus Schmidtea; species Schmidtea mediterranea. The sequence continues at coordinate 307,789,296 of CM039679.1, read as the reverse complement.
TATTGATATAATAAATTCCTTATTTTCTGAAACCAGACTGTTTTTTTTAACATATTAAGTAATAAAAATTAATTTTATCAACAATCTTTCAAGATTTTGGAAGCTATTTTATGAGCTTATACTTGAATTATTAAAATAAAATGATTATTTATTAAATTAAATAATAAAAAATCAATAAATTTGTTTTCTATATATAAAATTAATGGTGACCAGACACCTCATCATACGAGACATTGCAACATTTCATCATTATAGCAATTTATCAATGCACATTTGAACATTATAGCAATTCATCATTATAGTATTTCATCACCATAACATTTCATCATTGCATAAAGTGCATTTATCTATTATCCTACAACAGAATTCATTACAGTAAAACACAAAGATATTACACACAAAACAAATTTATGTAATGATGAATTGCTATAATGATGAAATATTGCAATGATGAAATGTCTCGTATGATGAGGTGTCAGTGAACCCTTTGGCATAAAAAAATATATTTATACGAATATATTAGTCTTATGCGTTTGTAATGCATATGTTGATTACGTATATATACGTCATTGCCACTAAAGAGGTAATCTATCAAAAAATTAGTTACGTTTTTAAGGAATTTACCTGATAAAGTTCATTAATATATTAATTTTGGTTCCCTGACAAACTAATATATTCGCATAAAGTTAAATTGTGTATAACAGTATGCCTAAAACGAATATATTAGTATAAATATATTTTTTTAAAAATATACTATAGCGGATAACAAAAGCATTTCGTTTGACGAAATAAATAACTTAAGAGGTTAATAAATATAAATAAAATGTAAAGTCAAATTATTTTTAATAGCACGAATAATTATTATTTTATTTTTATCAAAAAAATAACTAAATATACTATTTATAAAAGTAAATATTAAAATGAGACAAATTTATATTTTACTTTATTTTTAATATTTATAATCCTAAAATTCTGTTTTGATTATTTTTTCTAAAAACAAACTGAAACTATAAACTGGGAATCCGTTATAATAAAATATCTTGAATATAAAACATTACCTTACAAAGTAAATGTGGTTTTGAATAAAACTGTTTGACAATTTTTTGACCAAATGATGATACAACAGTAGTAAAAAAGAATCAAAAAATCGCACCTAAAATTTTTGTTTATTTATACCATTTCATGCCACCCTGTATTTAATTTTATTAGTTATGCATACTCGAGCAGTACGTTGACAAACTGCTTAAACATGCAAATGCATTTATTTCGTTTCAGTAGTCAACTAATCAGCAAAATATTTTTATGTTGCCAAATGGTAACACAATGGATTTAAGGTTTAATAATCATTCCACCGTTACAAGTCATCAAAAGTTTATTTAAAGCCGCCATAGTCAAACTTTATGTTAAATAACCAATATTTAGCCAATTCAAAAAATAGAAAAATGTAAAATTTAGTTAAATTTTTTTTTTGAAAGTTTAAAATTTTTATGTCAAATGGTATTTTTAATTTTTTAAATTGTTTTAATTTTTGGGATAATGTCCATTATCTGCCACCCAGGTGGTAGATAATACCCATAACATTGAGTTTAAAAATATTTATTTATAGATCTATATACTGCTTAATTTGTTTGCAATACATAAAAGCTATGAAAGCTTTTTAGCCCATGACAAATCGAATTTCCATAATATAGATTTTGCTTTCTGTGAGAAATATGGCAGTAGCTCAGGTTATTGCCATTCATCGTGCCAAAGAATTTCTGAAAGGAGCAAAGAAATGTTCTTGTTGTGGTGAATTAATGGTAGAAAGAAAAAGAAAAGACAATATTGATGGTGTTTCCTGGATTTGCTACAGCAACGCATGCCCTAACAAGAAGACCACAATAAGCACAATAAATGGCTCCTTTTTTCGGATTTTCGTTTATTACTAGCTGATGTATGGACTTTGGTGCTTATGTGGACTGATTCTGTTCAGGTTTGTGATGCCGCCCACAGCTGAATAAGAGGGAATAAGCAGAAAGTCTGTAAGCGCGGTATATGCAAAGGGCGTGCATCGGAATATTTACTTGCAGATTCTATAAGACTTGGTGGGCCTGGTATTGCCTGCCAGATTGATGAAAGCCTCTTTTGCCACAAACAAAAGCATAATAGGGGAAGACAGCTGAGACTCAAATCTGGGTGTTTGGAATAGCCGATACAAGCACAACCCCAGCAAAATATTATGTGTAAGTGGTGCCTGACAGATCTGCGAACATTCTCTTGCGAATTATTTCTAGAGTATGCCACCCGGGAACAGTTATTTATAGTGATAAATGGACAGCATACAAGAGAATAAATCAAAATTTAGGTTTTGAGCACGGAACAGTTAATCATTTTTTGAATTTTGTTGATCCTGATTCGGGTGTGCATATCCAAAATATAGAATCTCTATGGACGCAGCTGAAAATGAGGATAAAGGCCATGAAAGGGATTCGTGGAAATCAACTTCCTCTTTTCTTAGATGAGATTGTGTGGAAAAGTAATGCACAAGCAAATATTTTAATGTATCTTGTGTGATGAAAACTCAATAAATCATGAATTAGTTTATTTATGTTTTTATAATTGAATAAAACCAATAGAATTCTTATTTATTATTATTTAGGTGGCAGATAATATCCATGTATCTTGTAGGGGGCAGACAATAGAAGTGATCCAATTTTTGAAACATATCATGAGAAGAACCAGTAAAGGAAAAGAAAGATTTGATTTGATTTGAAGAGCGAGGGTTACATGTTTTCTCTCAACTGTAAAAATAATAAAAATTATAAATATAAATTCTTTAAGTTTAGTGCTTAATTCATAGTATAGTTCTGCTGGAAACGAAAAGCGAATTGAAGAAGGTAAATAAATATCCAACTCACCCCCCTAAAGGGATTCATAAAAATTAAATTATTTGAAATAAAAATTTTTTTTTGCAAAACCTTTCGATAGTTTGATTAATTTAACGAGTTTTATATTGGAAATGAAAGATTTCCAATTGAAACTTTATTTTTACAGTTAATTTGCAACAAACGTATTTTTAACCATACGCCTTTTTATATGAGTTAATTTCGATATTTGTTTAATAACGAATATAAATTATTAATTATAAATTACTAATTGACTTAATTCACAAATAATCATATCTATTTGTCTGCATTTCAGATTACAATTTAATTCAAAGCGAAATCTTAATTAAAACATTTAATTTTATTCCATCTTTTATCCAGTGAACTCAAATAAAACAAAAATTATTTTTTGGCTTAAAAATATTTTTTCAAAATTATCTTCATCATCTGGCGTAGGCCTAGAGTTTTTCCTATTTTCAAATAGAACAATAATTGAATTAAATGAATAATTAATAGCAATTTAGCTTTTATTTTTGTTTTACTTTAATGCTACTTTCTGTTTCAACTGTCCGTTATTTTCATCATTTATTATTGATATTTTCAGGAGATGCATTTTAAATAATATTTGTTTAGTTGAAATAATCTAACTCATAAAAGATATCTCAAACCGAATTCAAAAAACCCGTTTGCCAAGTTGGGAATTATTTTGTGAAAAATGTTATGAATTTAAAAATGTCAACAGTAAATTTCATATTTACAATTATATTTTATTACATTATTTATTTTGAATTATTTATTTTTTGAATAACTTTCTACTTATAAAGATAATTTACATATTTGGCCAGTTAGAAAACCGGTTGAGTTTGCGTAGCCTTTGTAGTTTGTAGTGGAAATATTGGGGATTCTGTATTTCAGAACTGCATGCACATTGTATTCAACAGGCTTATAAATATTTTCATCTAAGCCAAGTTTGAATACATGAAACACTTTCATCAATATATGAATATATAAATGTATTTTCCTCCATTTTATCTTATCAGTGATTCTTATTCTTTGATAATCATGTTTGTTTTTACTATATCACTTGATAATAATTCTGTCTTAGGCTACGTGATGATTAACATATCATTACCCATTCGCCTGGCATCTTTAATAATTTCAAATATTATTGTAAATGGAGTAAAATCGCAACTAATATAAATATTAGTCATTAATGACATCTAACATTTGATTCGGAATATGGTTGTATCGTTCAAAATTATTGATAGAGAAAATACCGATACTTGTTTTGGGTACATTTCCCTTGTAATTGATTTTGGACTGACTATAAAAAGGAACGTTAAATTTTGAAAAGCAACTTCCAGATTTGCATGTAAATAAATCTGATTTTGAATATTGACCATGAAGTTACTTGATTTTCTGACAACTATTACTCGGTAAAATAATGTTAGAAGATAGGCATATTATAAAAATTTTAAAATTAAAGTTTTACATAATATGATGCAATAAATATATATATATATATGTGTGTGTGTGTGTGCGTGGAAAACTATATCGATAAACAATAAAATTCTACTGAGATATTACATTATGAACAATTTGATTTGATAATTTGATAAAATTAATTTTATTTTATTTGATATATTTTATGAATTCTTATTTTTTTAATTTTTGATGTAATAATGATTTAGTGATTTGATTGAAAATTCCCCACCCCCAAAATATGCTAAATTAATTATATAAACTTATTCATTAAAAAAATTTATTTAAGTAATTTTAAACGCCTTCTATGGGCTAATTGATTAATTAATGAAAATTTTATTTTTGTTTCAGTTGATTTTGTTTTTAAGCACTTCAAGTTCTATTCAATTTATTTTGATTATTTTTTCTATCATGTTGAGGATACCTAAATAATAGAGTAAAATAATTAATAAACATGTAAAATGATTGGGTGAAACAATCATAAGTGATTAAGATGCGGTCCTGGATCTTAATAAAAAAGGAATAAAAAAGAAATGTCGAATATCGAGAAGGAAATATGAGAAAATCAATAAAAACAGACAATTAAATAAAAGAAGGTCATTTATAATTAACAAGTGCAAATTTAGGAAAACAAAAACAAAAGGAAAATTTACACGTTATATCGAAAGCTCTTTCAAGATAAGGGAAGAAATGTTGTTAGGGAATCCGGGAAAGAGCACCTTTAAAAAGAATTTATCTGGACAGCTCTCAGTGATTATGGATGCCCAAAAGGAATTAGCGTTAAAAAATATCCGAAATTCTATTCGATATCAATAAGTGTTATTGGATGATGGAGTATAAAAAGGAAGTGCAATTGAAATCAAACACACAAAAATAAGACAAGAAATTTTGCAGGAGACAAAAAGATTACAGAAGATAAAGAAAGACAAGAAAAAAAAGTAAAGAGAAATTTGAAGCAGAAATTAAGCAAGGTCAAAGCAAAGCAAAGCAACTAAATCAGAGTTACCGATCTCAGAAACTCACCGCAGTAGTCAGGTGATTGTAAAGCCAATTGATCCGAAAAGTGCTATTCTTCCCGAAGGGTCGTAATAAGCACTAATTGTGATTGATTAATAATTCGTTGTGTCATTTTAAAGTGGAGATAAAGTAGTAGAGGGATATGAGGACTATGCCCCGTGGATATTTGGCTTGTAAATTGCCCCGTGGATATTTGGCTTGAAAAAATCCCGAGACCCCCCCCTAAAAAAAAAATTTAGGGGGGGGTGTTAAATTTTATTTTAATTATTTGTTTTAATGAATGAAAAAAAAAAATTTTTTTTTTAATTATTTGTTTTAATGAATGAAAAAAAACTTTAAGTATTTTTTATCGATTTAAAAGCCTAAAAAATAAAAATTGGCTTAAATCGCCTATGATTGATTGTACTGATGATTATTTTCGAATAAAATTGGTTCAAACCCGAGAACCTAAAAATATTATATAAAAGCCTAAGTATTTTTTCATTATCCATCAAAAATGGCTCAATTCGCCTGTCAACTAAAAAGCCTAAATATATTTGCTCGAATAAAAATCATTATTATTTTTATTTACTTTAATTATTTGTTTAAGTCAATAATAATATTTATTTATATTTTAATTATATTAAATTTAATTATTTGTTTAAGTCAATAATATTATTTATTTATATTTTAATTATATTAAATTTAATTATTTGTTTAAGTCAATAATATTATTTATTTATATTTTAATTATATTAAATTTAATTATTTGTTTAAGTCAATAATATTATTAATTTATATTTTAATTAAATTATTATTAAATTTAATTGTTTGTTTAATTAAGTCAATTATTTATTTTTTAAATAATATATTTTAAATTAAATTGTTTGTTTTAATGAAGTGAATTAAATAATTATTTTTTATTTTCATTTAATTATATATTTTATATTATTATTATTATTATTTTATATCAATATTATTATTTTATTATTATTAACATTTTATTTGTTTTAATGAATGAAAAAAAAAAAAAAAAAAAAACTTTTAATCCATACAAATATTAAAAAAGATTAATTTTTATTTCAAATCAAAAATATCCGAGTAATATGTTTTACGCATTTCGGCCAACAATATATGGATTGTTTGGTCACGTTTGAAATCGTGGCAACATGGACATCCATCTGAACATGATACTCTCATACTATCTTTACAAACAATGCAATTTGCAACACATCGGTCACCAGATCCCTGAACGTTGTCATAGTGAATCTCGAGAAGTTCTTCAATGTTAATCCCTGTGAAATGGTAAATTTTTGTTGCGAGAAACTCTGGTGCGCAATAATCCAACGTATTTTTTATTCTTGGATAAAGTTCCTGGAGTTTCTTTAAAATTACTTCAAAGAGATAAACTAAATAATAAAATAAAATACATATTTAAATATACATGATTTACCTTTTGACATTTTTTAATACTTAATAAATTAAACAAATTCAAACAAAATATTTATTAATTTATTAACATATTTATTTCTGATTTAATATTTTCCACATAATCATTATAATCCAAGGATTTTATTCCTAGTATTACTACTTTCCCACTTGAAAATATATTGACACATGATGGATTATATTTTTGAAGACGTAATGCTGGAAATATTTCTGGTTCAAATACACAATTCACCTTTCTTTGTAATTCATATAGATTTATAAATTTCCCAATATCGATTGTTACAGTGATTGATTGAATTTGTAAATCATGTATATTATATTTCAAATCCCCAGTTTTTAGAGGTTGCTTACATCCCATTACCCGACATTTCCCCGATCTGAAAAATATTATCGGATACTTACCTGATCGATCTACAACTTGTTGTGGTTTTCCAAATGGGAATTTCATATCAGGTATAGAATATCTTCCTTTATAATTTATATTACTCAACATTTTCAAATAATTTCAATTCAAGTAATTCTAAAAATTAAAACAAATATAAACAATTAAATAAATAATTATTAATAAAATGGAATTAAGAAATGATGCTGTATATCAAGTAGTTGGACCAAGTGGTTGTGGAAAGACTTTATTTGTATGCAATTTATTACAATCGAACTTGTTTAAATCAAAATTCAACAAAATATATTGGCATAGAGGAGCTGACGAAGAACATGGACTTACTCAAAATCAATTCTGTAAATTGAAAATGACAATAATTAAAGGGTTTGATAAAAATTGGTCATCTAGATTACATCAAGGCGATGTTATTATTATCGATGATCTATACCAGGAAGCTAATAAAGAAAAGGATTTTAATAATTTATTTACAAAAATTGCTCGACATATTGGAGTTACTGTTATTTTCATTACTCAAAACTTGTTTCATCAAGGGGGCAGTCATAGAACTCGTAATTTAAATGTCCAATACTTGGTTATTTTCAAAAACCCTAGAGATGCAACCATTATAGATTTTCTTGCTAGACAAGCTTATCCCAATGATAGAAAATTTTTAATTGATTCGTTTCAAGATGCAACAAAGGTTCCCCACGGATATTTGTTCTTTGACTTTACACAACAATGTCCTGATGAATTACGTATTAGAACTGACATTTTCAATGAGAAAGGTGTTACGATTTATAAACAAAATTGAAATCTGAAAATAATTACTTGAAATGACGTTTAAAAAAGTTATTGTTCAACGTGAAAAATCCACAAAGAAAAAAGTTACAAAGAAAAGGGTTACTAAACGTAAAATAATAAAACGAGTAAGAAGATTGTTAACGATAAAAAGTGGATTAAAATATAAACAAAACAACTAGATGAAAAATGTATTTAATATGAAAGTTGAACGTAGTCTACCATACTTTAATGCCTTGATGAAGGCTCCTAATAACAAAAGAATGAATATTTTACAGAATTTTCCTTCATTTGTTATAGATGATCTAGTTGAAGTTATTGTTAATGTAGTTCGTGGTAATGTAAACATTACTAAAGTTAAAAAACTTGTATTACAAAAGCATAAAAGATCGCTTTTATCTTTAGTAAACACTAAGAATCGACGTCTGATGCGAAAAATAATATATAAACAAAATGGTGGATTTTTGGGGGCATTAATTCCAATAGTATTATCTGCAATAAGCGCAATTTCAACATTAACTTCTTAATGGGTACCAAGAATTCATTACCGGATAAACATAATTTAGATTTAAATATTTTGACAACTTGTTGTAATAATGAAGGAAACATTAACCAAAAATCGAAACACGGTGAAAAAGCTCGAAAAAGTATGGACAGACCCAAAACATCCCGCTGGTTTTGGTGGTGTAAGGAAACTGGCAAAGGAAGTAGTTAATTCAAAGAAAGAAACTAAGAATTGGTTATCTGGGCAAATGGCATACAGTTTAAATAAACCAATGTTGAAGAAATTCAAAACCCGTAGTTATAAAACAATGGGAGTTGATGATTTATGGCAAATGGATTTGATGGAAATGATACCATTCTCTAAAATTAATAAGGGATACAAATATATTTTGACATGTGTTGATATATTTAGTCGATTCGCTCGTGCTATTCCAACAAAAACCAAATCGGCCAATGAAATGGCTGAAGCAATCAAGGAATTATTTATTGATGGCAAACCTCGTAATTTACAAACTGATTTGGGTATGTAATTAAATAAATAAATTAAATTAAATTTATTCTTTAGGTAAAGAGTTTTATAATAGTAAAGTTAGAGAAATTATCAAAGGAATAAATCATTACTCTGTATTTTCTCAATTTAAAGCTGCCCACGTGGAAAGATTTAATCGAACTCTAAGAGATCGTTTGAAAAAATATTTCGTATATAAAGGAAATAAAACCTGGATAAATGTTTTACAGATAGCAATTTATAGCTACAATTATTCGCCACATAGGGGTTTAAATGGAATGCGACCAATTGATGTTTATTCAACGAATAATATGGATAATTGGATATCACAACACTCTGATTCAATCATTAAAAAGCCTAAATATAAAGTGGGTAATCACGTTAGAATAAGTAAAATCAGTGCTTCTCCATTCATCAAGAATTTCGACAACAATTGGAGTGATGAAGTATTTCAAATCTCAGAAATTGATATGAATCAGAATCCAGTAATGTACTTTATCAAAGATGATGAAAACAATCAAGTTAGTGGAAAATTCTACGAACAGGAACTCCAAGTTATAGAAACCCCTACTGTATTCAGAATTCAAAAGATATTAAAAACCAAGAATGTTGGTAAATATAAACAATACTATGTTAAATGGCATGGATATGAAACTCCAACTTGGATATCTGAAAATCAATTAATTAAATAAATATTATGAAAGAAAACCAGTTTTATATGATTTTACCTAGTAATAGTTGTCCTCTTATTTTTCCTAATAATGAAGCTAGTAATTTTAATGTCGAATTTCAAAATCCTATTTACTTGGATGGTGAGTGGGAAGTTGCTTTGATTGATTTTACTTTTGTGTATAAAACATTTCCGTTTTATAGTAATTCTTACCTAAGTTATGAAACGATGAAGAGTGGTACTGAAGTAAAATATTTGAAAATAAATAATCAAAATGAAACTTATGAATTAATAAATTCTAAACATACCTCTGATGTCGATGTTTTTATTGAAAAATATGAGAACTTGGTTATTGTCTGTCCACATGTTCCATTTAAAGTAACATTCCCTGACATTCAACATGCGTTTAGTTTTGGATTAAAATCTATATCTGTTATTAATGAAGATGATCATTGTCGATTAAAATTACCAAAGTTTACAGATGATGGTGTTATGGAACAATTCGGGATAATTATAAGTTATGAAGAAAAAACAATATTTGAAAAATATTTTGAAGATAATTTACTCATAAACACATTATCTGAATTACAAGGACATTTAATGTCATTTATTCCGTCTCCGTTTAAAGAACTAAAAATTGAAAACAATGAATTGGTTAAAATAAACTTGCAGATAACATTTCAAAAATATATTTTGACAACAATTTAATCAAAACCTTAGATTAAATAAACAAACTTTTAGTGATAAAGACATCGTTGGTAATAAAGTTCCAAGATTATTACATCATCATCAACAAATGTTCATTTATTCGAATATTATTGAACCAATAACTGTTGGAGATGTTAGAGTTCCTCTATTAAAATCTATTTGGGTTAAAAACTATGAACAAGGGGAAATTGTACAATTAGAAATGAAGAATCCAATGTATTTACCAATTTCAACTTCAACTATAAACAACATTGAAATTAATATTCGCGATGATAGTGGAAAATTAATTAAATTTAGTAAAGATACCAAAACACATTTATCAATACATTTTAGAAAAATAAATGAATAAAGAATTTTACATAAATCTACCGAGTAATAGTTGTCTTCTTACTCATCCAAATAATAAAGCTGATAAATTTAATGTTGAATTTCAAAATCCTATTTACTTGGAAGGTGAATGGCAAGTTGCTCTGACCGATTTCACTTTTGTATACAATAATTTTCCATTTTATAACAACTCAAATATTAAATATAGTAAGAGTACATTACATACAAGTTATGAATATTTTTACTATAACGATGCAAATAATGAATATACAATTAGTCACGACTCTATATTTTATCTAGTATACATTGATGGAAATACTTTAAATATTAATTGTAAATATTTTCCATTTAAAATTTCATTTGATAGTATTGCAGAAGCTCAAAAATTAGGATTTAATAAAAAAGAAATAAATTTTATTGAAAACTTGAATCAAATTAAAATTCCTTCAAATAATCGTAAAATAAAGTTTGACACAATTCGATTAACTATAAATTATTTTTACGATGTCGAGTATACAGATAAATTTGAAGAAAATTTAATCATTACTAATTTATCACAAATAAATGATCAATTAATGACTTTTTATCCGCATCCATTTAAATCTTGCGAAATTGAACAAGGAAGATTAGTCAAAATTGAATTGGAAGATGATATCAGTAAAGTTAAATTTAGTAAATTTTTGGCTCAAAGTTTGGGATTAAGTGAAGAATCATATTCAGAAAAAGTTATTGTTGGATTACGTTTACCAGAAATTTTGCAAAGTAATCAACAAATGATGATCTATACAAATATCATTGAACCTATCTTGTTGGTGATGTTTTGATACCTCTATTGAAATGTGTATGGTTGAAAAACATAAAAAGGATGATCTAGTCAAATTATAGAGAAAAACCCAATGTATTTGTCTGTATCATCAACATATATAAACAATATAGAAATCAATATTCGTGACGATAGTGGAAAATATATATTTGGTAAAGAAGATAAAACTTTTCTTACATTACATTTTCGTAAAATAAATGAGTAATCCTGACATTGTAAATTTTATAGTAGTAGTCAATCTGGTGGAGAATTACCATATTTTATAGGTAAACAATATGGAACCGGTTGGTTGAAAACAATAGGTAGATTTGCATTACCTATTCTTAGACGTATAGGCAATTTTGGTATGAAAACGGCAAATGACGTAATAAATAATAATTCTGATTTTTTACCTGCTTTAAAATCAAATGCAATATCTGAATTTAAAGAATCTTTACCTAGTGTTATGCAAACTTTACCTAGTGTTATTAATAAAGTAAGTGATGTATTTAATCATGAAAATGAACAAAAAGGAGGGACACTTAAGCGTAGAAAGATTATGAAGAAACATATAAACAAAAGAATGAGAGGATTCGGAACTATATTTGAAAAATGATTAGTGCAAAATCTGAATTATGTCTTTTTGATAGACCATCCCCTCAAGCCGTGATTGAACATGGTTCATTTGAAGATATTTTCCCAATGAATTCAATAACTGATGCTGGTACCTCTTCGATTCAATTTTACATTAACGGATCACAAACAGAATATTTAGATTTGAACGATACTTTGTTATATATTCAGTTGAAAGTTGTAAATAGCTTAGGTGAAAATATTACACAAGAAGCTGACGTAACAGCAAACAATTTCTTTTTTCAAACTCTTTTTAAAGACGCTGAATTAGTTTTAATTCTACTAAAATTGAAGGAGCAAATGATAGTTTGCACACAAATCTCTAATTGAAACTATTATAAATTATAATCAAGATACTAAACATACATCTTTAGGGGAATGGGTTACACTGAACATGATCTTATGCGAAAAACATGGATTGCAAAATCAAAAGCATTTCATTATGTTCACCACTCCAATTTGATTTCTTTGATCAACCCAAATATTTGTTACCAGGTGTTAGTGTCCAAATTAAATTAACAAGAACAAATCCAGAAAAAAGTCTGACATGTACTAAATTTGTACCTAAAATAGTATTGCTAGATGCAAAATTAATGGTTAGAAGAGTTCGTGTTGAACCTTCTGTTTTAGCGGGTCATCAAATAGGTCTTGCTACAAGAAATGCAATTTATCCAATGCGAAGCAAAGAAGTTGTTGAATTTCTTTACCTATTGGATCTTCTTCTTTTTATAAGGAACAAATATTTGGTGATAGGCGATTACCTAATTTTATCCTTGTAACTTTCCAGGGAAATAAAAGATTTAGTGGTTCGTTTTTAGATACATTTACTATGTTTGATCACTTTAACGTTAAGTCAATAACTTTAAGTAAAGGAAGTGATTATCGTGAAAAATATAGTCAAGATTTTGAAAATGATAATTATAGTACAAGTTATATGCAAAGTATTGTTAGGAATATGGGATATCTTAATAAAAATTTGAATTGTGGTATCAGTATGTCAGATTTTAGAAATAAGTATCCATTCTTTACATTCGTATTGGCTCCAGATTTCGATCTTAACCAAAGTCAGTTACCACAAAGTGGAAATTTAAGATTAGATATAAAGTTTGGATCACCCCTAACTGAATCTGTTACGGTAATTGTATATGGGGTTTTTGAAAAGGAGATTCAAATTACTTCCAATCGAACAGTATTAGTTTAAACTATAAACCAGATTGAGATTTTTTAATTGTCAAGTATGAAGTAAGAATTTTTATTAATTATATATTTTTAAATTATTATTAGTTCTATTCAGATTGATTCTATTGGTAGAAAATTATTGGGAAAAGATTTTCTTGGAGTTTTCCCTCTAGATAAAATTCCATATATCGATGTTAACAAAGCTTTGATTGTAAATACTAAATCATCTAATCTCAGTGGCGAACATTGGCTTGCAATTTATATAAAACCAAATAAAATAAATGTATTTGATCCAATGGGTTTCTATTATCCCCCTATATTAATTAATAAACTAGAATCAATGTTAATGCCAATTGAATACAATCGAATTCGTTATCAAAATCCGATGACAAAAACATGTGGACAGCATTGTTTAGCTTGGTTAAAAACAATGAAAAAATAAATGAATTTATTGAATAAAGTTTCTTTTCAAAATTGTATTTTAATTAAAAATGTAATGAAAGATGCATTATGTAATATTCCTTTTAAAGGATTAAGTTCAGAGGATTATATGTATTTAAATGTTTTTGATGTTATGTAATTAAGTGTGTTTTATAAACTAAATTTTAATTGGTCCATCATGTAATCACTTACATGTTTGTTAATATATAACTGAATGCATTTTTTAAAAATTCACTTTTATCAAATACCAAACTTTAGTAAGTTTTTTATCATATATTTAGTTATTTTTATTTTTATTTTTAGAAAATGGAATCTATCAATAATATTATTCAAGAATTAAAATCGTTAATAAAAATTACCAACAAAAATGTTAAAACTCAGAGTCGCAAAAGTAAAAGAGTTAAATGTAAGTACTATTAAATTTTTACTATTATAAAATGATAATTTTTGAATTAAATTTAATATTAACATTTTATTAATTTAAACACAAAAATTAAAAATAATATGATAAAAAACTATGACGAATAAAGTTAAATAAATTTTATTTAAATACATTTGGCTTCAATAATTTTCCAAATTGGTCGAATAGTCTGGTTTCCTTCTTTATATCCTTGAATTCTTATTTTAATCATAAAATGTTCATTTTCTTTTTATTTTCATAATTACATTCTTTTTCACAATTCATAAAAGTGAATTGTTCATTAAAACTAATATCTTTGTTGATGGCTCGTAATAACTCTGTTATATTTTTTCGATCAATTTCACCAATTTCACCAACTTTCATATTATATAGGCTTTGTTTCAATGTTGTTGGTTCCTATTAAAATTTATTAATAATATTACTTTTAATAAAAATACTTACTCTAAATGAATAGATGATTGGAAATTTTAAATATTCCATTGAATATTGTAAATACATTACTGGTAAATTTCTGCTTAAACTGATAGCATTTATGGAATTTTCCTCAAGAATTAACTTGATAGCTTCTTTTCTAACCGAGGTTTCTATAAAAAAAAAAAAAAACAATTAATGAATAATTACATAATATAAAAACCATTTACTTTTATTCATTTTATGATTTTAAACTATTTTAAACTACTTATATAAGATTTTCAAAATAAAATTAACCAATCAAATTCATTTATTCATTGTGTGTAAAATTAATTTAATGTTTAGTGATTTATTTTAACGATTTTTAATCATTTATTTTAATGATTTTATACTTATATATTTAAATTTTTCTTTTATTATAACAGGTAACCTTTACCCAAATTTTTGCAATTCTCCACAACATGATGGAAATTGTGATACGATTATGGAGAATTATTATTCTCATACCTATAATCACATCACCTATTTTATTTGCCCCACGTGTAAAACCACCCATAAAATGAATTATACCGACTTTTATTTAAAGCATAAGGAACATTTAACACAGTTTAACTGTAAGCGAAAATATATTTTTAAATTACCATTGAATGATAATAATAATAATAATAATATTAATAATAATAATAATAATAATAATAATAATAATAATAATATTACAAAAATAAAAGAAAACAAATAATAATATTAATAATCCACGCTCTTCGAAAGTTCCTAAAGTTATAGAAACTATCATACTTTCAGACTCTGATGAATCAAAGACGGATGATGATGTAATAATCATTTCTGATTCAGATGATGTTTTTCCTGTTGATATTCCTTCTGTTAATCAATATGGTGGCTCGATAGCACCTATTGTTAATTTTGATTTAAATCAATCACATGCCATTGTTAGAATGGATGTTTCGAATTTAAATTTAAAGTTAATTACAGTACCCACACAGTTAATTAATAAATTAAATAATGTTATCAATCAAATGGGATCTGTTAAGATTCAATTTTGTATTGATGTAGAGTTTGAAAAGATGGAGAATTTCAATCTTTCATCATTTCAAACTCTGCCAGAATAATGAATGATTCATTTTTAGATGAAGGTGCTACTCTTCTTGACGAAAAAATAACATTAATTAATGATAAAGGTAGTAACTGGGTTATAAATAAAATAAAAGAAATTCATTTTGTTCTTACCAAGTTTTCACAAATAAATCGGCTGAGTGGTCATGGATTTATTCCAACACCATTATCATTATTAAATAAACATTGTACTGTAAATGTTGCTAATTCCGATAATTTATGCTTTATTTACAGTATTTTAGCTATTTTAAATCATGAAAATATAGGTAACCATCATAGAAATGAAACCTTTAGCTACAACACATCTGAGCTTGACTTTTCACCTTCGGATTTACCTATGAAACTTTGTGACATTCCAAAATTTGAAGCTAAAAATCAAAATCTTTCAATTAATGTTCTTACGTATGATGAAAATAATTTAATTAATGATTTTTCTAACCCTGAAGTTTTCAAACACCCTTATGTCGAAATAATTCATCGTTCTAAAGTTGTTGGGGGACAACCCATTAATTTAATTTTATTAGAAAGCCTTGATTCCTATCATTATATCGCTGTAACTAAATTAGATAGGCTTTTAAATTATAGGAATCATTCTTTTACTGATACTAGAGTTCAAAGTATATGGTGCCATCGATGTCTAAATGGTTTTCGCAATATAATATCATTAAATATACATAAAGGGTTGTGTGATAAAAATAAATTAGGCACAACTCTTTATACTTTACCTTTAAATAAAAACTTGGAATTTAAGAATTGGGCTAAAACTGTTACTCCTCCTTTCGTCCTTTACGCTGATTTTGAGGCTATCTTACCTTCAGATGATATACATTTTCAAATACATATGCCGATTTCAGCCGGTTTACTTTTAATTAACAATTTTACAGGTGAAAAATCATACAAGAGTTTCCTGGGTGATGATTGTGTAGTTAATTTTCTACAAGAAATAAATAATATTTCAATTAATACTGTTTTACCCTTTTATCAAAATAATTATAAAAAGAAAATAATATTAACTGACTCAGACATTCTTTCGTTTTCTTCGGCAACTTGTTGTTATTTGTGTAATAAGATTTTATCAGTACCGGTTAAGGACCATGATCACTTTACTGGAAAATATTTGGGAGCAGCTTGTTCAAAATGTAATATTTCTCGACAAATAAGGTTTGAATTTCCAGTTGTTTTTCATAATTTGAGAGGGTATGATCTTCACCATATCCTCAAGTATGGTATGAGTGATTTTAAAATGTGGGAAATAAGTTGTATTCCTGTAACAAGTGAAAAGTTTCTTTCTTTGTCAGCAAGAATCAGTGGATTAACTGTAAAATTCATTGATTCTTGTCAATTTATTAATAGTTCATTAAGTAATGCAGTTAAAACATTGACAACTCTTCCTTTAACTCGTTCGGAATTTGTAGGTAGTATTATCGATACTAAAGGCATTTTCCCTTATAACTTTGCAACTTCTCAAGAAGTGTTAGAAACTACATATGAACTTCCACCGATTTGGGAAGATGTAACTGAAGCCGAATATAGTAGGGCTCAATCTATTTGGGAAGAAACCAATTGTAACTCTTTACTAGATTATATGATGGTTTACCTCAAACTTGATGTTTTTCTTTTGGCTGACTTTTTTCAGCAATTTCGTTCAAAGTCCTTAACTCATAACCGATTGGAACCACTTAACTTTTATGGAATTCCCGGTATGTCTTGGGCATCGGCTCTTATGACGAACCAATTGAACTTCTCACTGATATGGATATGTATAATTTTTTCGAAGGGGGAATCCGTGGAGGATTAACCTTTGTTAATAAACATCACGTAGTATCTGATGACAACACCGAACTGCTTTACATTGACATCAATAATCTCTATGGTTGGGCTTTAAGTCAACCATTACCATATGGAAATTTTGAATGGGTCACTGATACTAATCAATTAAATAATTTAATTAGTTTTTTGAATAAGGATCTTGAATCACTGTCATTTGCTGTCACATTTGAAGTAGATTTAGAAATCCCAACATTTCTTCATGATAAACTTAATGATTTTCCAGTAGCTGCTGAAAAGATGTGCGCTCCGGGTTCTAAGGTTGAGAAGTTAATGCTAACGCATTATCCAAAGAAGAATTATGTTCTTCATTGGAGACTTTTGCAGCTTTTTGTTTCTTTACAAATTAAAATTACACATGTACATAGAGCTATTAAATATAATCAAAAATCAATATTTAAAAAGTATATAGACACTAACACACAACTTAGAGCGCAATCAACCAATGACTTAGATAAAAACTATTATAAACTTTTAAATAATAGCCTCTACGGAAAAACAGTTGAAAATCTTAAAAAACGAATTAATTTAAGATTATGTAATTCTGCAAACAAATTAATTAATTATTGCTCAAAACCAACTTTTCGAAAATCATTTAAAATCGACAATGATTTGGTCTCTGTGTTATTAAATAAGGAATCGGTGTGTTTAGATCGACCGAGTTACATTGGACAAACTGTACTCGATTTATCTAAACTTAGGATGTATCAATTACAATATATAGAGTTAGAAAAATATCGAAACGAATTCACTTGTTAAATTAATATAGTTGCTGGGGACACCGATTCCTTTTTTCTAGAAATTAAGAATTGTAAGTTAGACATTCTTTTATCTGCTATGGTTCGTGATAATCTCCTCGATACTTCTAATTATGACCCAAAACATCCCTTGTATAGTAGGAATCTTGATTCTGTCATTGGAAAGTTCAAAGACGAGAATAAAGGACTTAAATACAAGGAGTGGGTGTTTCTTCGTCCAAAATGTTATAGCCTCTTGTCTGAAGTTGAAAGTATCAAAGCTAAGGGTATAACATTGAAGGGTACTGACTTAAAACATAAGTCATACCTAGATTGCTATAACAAAAACTTAATTTTTTCTGTACCACAAACTCGTATTACTAGTAAAAAACATCAATTATTTACAATTAAAAACAGTAAAACTGCATTAACAAATAAGGATGATAAAAGGGTTTGGGTGGGGAAAAATATAAGTGTGGCATATGGTCATTATAGAGGAGGTGATGTGGTTTTAGGTAACAGTCCAGAAGAATTTTCAGAGTTTAATGAAGAATATGACGATTATGAAGAATTTTGAATGAATAAATTATTTGAAAATATTCTTTGTTTTTGTATATTTTTGTTGATGTTTATAATTTTTATGTTTTTAAGTTAGTATAATTTTTTATTAAGTATTAAAAAATGTCAAAAGGTAAATCCATATATTGTTGGCCGAAATGCGTAAAACATATTACTCGGATATTTTTGATTTGAAATAAAAATTAATCTTTTTTAATCTTGTCAATAAAAATATTTGTATGGATTAAAAGTTTTTTTTTTTTTTTTCATTCATTAAAACAAATAAAATGTTAATAATAATAAAATAATAATATTGATATAAAATAATAATAATAATAATAATATAAAATATATAATTAAATGAAAATAAAAAATAATTATTTAATTCACTTCATTAAAACAAACAATTTAATTTAAAAATATATTATTTAAAAAATAAATAATTGACTTAATTAAAACAAACAATTAAATTTAATAATAATTTAATTAAAATATAAATTAATAATATTATTGACTTAAACAAATAATTAAATTTAATATAATTAAAATATAAATAAATAATATTATTGACTTAAACAAATAATTAAATTTAATATAATTAAAATATAAATAAATAATATTATTGACTTAAACAAATAATTAAATTTAATATAATTAAAATATAAATAAATATTATTATTGACTTAAACAAATAATTAAAGTAAATAAAAATAATAATGATTTTTATTCGAGCAAATATATTTAGGCTTTTTAGTTGACAGGCGAATTGAGCCATTTTTGATGGATAATGAAAAAATACTTAGGCTTTTATATAATATTTTTAGGTTCTCGGGTTTGAACCAATTTTATTCGAAAATAATCATCAGTACAATCAATCATAGGCGATTTAAGCCAATTTTTATTTTTTAGGCTTTTAAATCGATAAAAAATACTTAAAGTTTTTTATCATGAATTAAAATTTTTTAAAAATTTTAAATTTGATCATTAAAACAAATAATTTTAAAAAAATTTAACACCCCCCCCCTAAATTTTTTTTAGGGGGGGGGTCTCGGGATTTTTTCAAGCCAAATATCCACGGGGCAATTTTCAAGCCAAATATCCACGGGGCATAGTCCTCATATCCCTCTACTTAAAGTGTATTAATCAATAAAGTTTATATCGTTTAGAGTTCATTACTGTTGTTTAAAAGCACGCTTGGAGTCAGATTGACAATAATTCCTATTTAAATTCACAGACAAAACCCCAACAAACAGGTGAAAAACTATTGTAATAACAATAATAAGAATAACAGCAATAATAACTGACGCCATTAGGTGTGTGAAAAAAGACACTTTAAGTGTCAACAAAAAACAAAAAAATTAAGTTTATAAACTGATAGAACTCTCAGTCAAATAACCCAAAAAATATTTAAGCAAGAAGAATTTCATAGTTGATATCGATTATCGAAATAATAATATATGTCAAACAATAAATATAGCTCAGAAACGCTTTCGATCATACACATGCGCACACACACATATATATATATATAAATATATATTATAGACTTGTGTTGGGTTTTTATATAGAAAGTCGGTGTTTAGGTCTGGCTCTTTGGTGTCCTTCTTTAATCGATTTAATTAACCCAACACAATAAGATTTATTTCCAATTTATACTCGACACAATTACTCTGCACGATTTCACAAAATTCAATGCGTAGGGATACGTCTTTCAAAGGAAATTTTGTTGATCTGCCTTTTCTTTTTATACTCATTTTGCAACTCAAGTCACCCGCCAACTAAATTGGTTATTTCTGGGCTCCCGGGGCTTCCATTTGTTTACAATAACTATTTTGGTTGTGGGTTTCTCTTTTATCCCGGGTTTTCTTCGTCAACCAATTTCGTTTTCCGTAATTAGAAAATTTGTTGACATTCCGGGTTTCTCACACTATTCGGATTTTCTGTTGGCTCGAACTTCCCATTAGCCAATTAATTTTTAATTAATTTCTATTTTTATTAAACATTATTTTCTGGGGACCCCCAATCGATTTAATTTTATTATATTTGGATTTGTCTCGTCATTTGGCATCCGCCCATACCCATTTCCCCCGATAAATATTTATTTTAAAATTTTGCCTTTTTAATTATTATTTCGAATATCATTGCTTTTCCATTTTTTTACTTTTGTGAATTTTGTTAACCCCAACATATCTCCCCTCTTTAATTTAGATTCGAATCTGTTTAATTCTGATTTACATATATACTCCTAGGCATACATACAGATATACACACATTTATCATATTTATTTATTTGACGTCCAACGGACATTTCTATAATAATAACAATAGTGATACTAATAATAATAATCATAACCGGTTGTTCATTGAATAATTTATTTCATCCTATAATTATAGATTTTCTGAAATAATAATTTATTCTCCCAATAGATGAAACTCGCAATTTTGCTATTGCTATGTTGAAATAAAACTAAACGATTTAAATAATTCAGTATAAACAAACAAATCTCTATGTAAGTTGATAATGATAATTAATTTATAATAAAATTACTTGTGATGACAAATAAATTTACTTAATGAACTTTTTCCTGGTTTCCCTTTTTGTTTTATATAAAAATTTGCCAATAAATCCATCAAAAGTAAAACATGATTTTTTTTCTTCCAAAATATTTGGTGAAATACTTAATGTTTCAATTATTACAAATATTCATTGTTAAAATGATTCTACTACAGATCTCATCAATTATTTGATACCACCTAGAAGAAATTTTATTTTATTTCTTTTTATATTTTCCAAAATGCAGTCACTGATTTGAATTTCGTGACCAGCAATTTATTTTCTGTCATGAATTTAATTTGTTTAGAGCCTAGCTCTTGTCACTATGACAGTTTAATTTAATTGTTGTTATCGCAAATCCCAAAGGATGAATTAATAAATTTCCCTTTAAATGAATTTCATTATTACTGGAAATGAGTTGGTTGGAACTCTAATATAATATAGATTTTTATTTTCTATCCTGGCGGTCATATCAATAGTGATGTTTTCTTATTGGAATATTTGCGAGCGCATGTGTGGTTGAACTGTCAAGACATGCAAACAGATAGATTATCGCTATTTGATCGAGATTTCAAAATTATCATTAAATACGCCATTGTAAATGATTTTCCTTCCCAATTTCAGACAATATTTTGTTTCAGTTATTTTGTATGTGTGCGTGTGTGTTTTTCTGTTAAAACGATAATATTAATGAAGAGAAGTTGTTTACAATTTTATCACGAATTGATCCCGACCAATATTTACTGGCCTCCCACAATTTTCAATTGATGATCAGCCATTTAGATTAAACCATAGGAATAAAATCTCATTGACTCTCCATCCTGCTCTCTTCTGTTTATAATGTGGAATTTTTCCCCTTAATTTATTCTTTAAAATTTTTTTTTATAATTTCTGAAGCATACAAAGCATTACCGGATGATGAGAGCCGATTTTTCATTGGCAGCTTTAATTAAAATGTTGATTTGTATCGCGGAATCGCGTACTTTTCAGAAGGACATGCAAAACTACCAAGGATAATTTTCAGGTGATTAGTAATTTAGTAGTTTGTGTTAATTTTCATTCGACTGTGATTCTAAGTAAGGATGAAACTTATCGATTGCAATGAGTCATGCAGTTCTAGGAAACACTCATCAACCAACCAACAGCAAGCTTAGCCTCCATCCAACTCAAGAAATCAACACAGAAACAGAAACTACTCAATTGAATCTCTTCCTGACTTAGCGGAGGAATTGATGACAATAAATGTTTTCTACCGAGCATTTCAATAATATCATTTTAACGATCTTAATTCATTTCTAGCAGAATTTCCTGAGTCTTTGAAAATTTCAAAACTACTGATTAAATTACGTTTGAATTTTAACCAAAGGTAATTTTATGTTTTGTTGGAATGGAATGGAATTAAAATATTTTAATTTATTATATTTGCCATTTAACTACATTGAATATTTCTGTGGCGTGTTTAAATATGCGTAGTTCACCCGATCAATCTACCTTTGGCCATATTAATGGTAATGCTGTTTGTGTGACTTTCAATCAGTTAACCACTTGTCTGTCAAAAAATAAGGACGTTTACAATTTTTTGCTTTGTTGTTAAATTAAATTGAAACTATTTTACTTAGTTTTTGTTTCAAACTTAATACTATATTTTGATAAAATACTACTTTGGACTTATTTTTTGTTAATCCTTGTGTTTATAGTTTTAATTAATTTTCCTCAATCCGACCACTGGTTACCCCAGTGCTGCAGGTGATCGGTTTTGGGGTCTTTTGACTCCGATTTCGAAGTTCAGGATCTGCGAGTCAAAGGGCTATCATTCAATTAGAATTATAGCAATAATATAAATAAACAATATTACAATTAATAATAATATTGATAGTAATAATAGAAATATTTAGCACTAAATTTATTATTATTATTACTATTTTTTTCTTCTTCGGGGTGAGGCCAAAATGTAAAAAATAAGACAAACGAGACTAAATCATTTATTATTAATTTTTAATAAATTATAGATAGTTTATATGGATTTTGGGTTCATTTTTATCTCCACAGGTTCAAATCCATGTTTATAAATATGAATTGATTCTTTTCTTTCATAAACAACTCCATTTATTGCGATGTTATCTTCTCCAACATTTATTTTGACTAAGCCTTCCGTTTTCGACTTGCCCGCGCTTTGGCATTGGTCCATATTCCAATGTTGGTTGGATCCTCTCTATCTTCATAATAGCCATTGGAATCATAATTTCTTCTGCTTCTTCAAAGAATGTCTCAGTGGCCCATTTTAACTCAGTGGAAAAATTCTCAACCTCCATTACATTTTCATCCACTATTAGATCAATTTCCGTCATCTTAGTCTCTTCAAGAAATTGTGGCCATATCTCTAGTGTTGTTGATTCTCTCTCGAAGCTTTCGATATTCACTCAATGAGTATTTCTTCGATGACTGATGAATTCCATTTTAAGTTTAGTTGATTTATTATCGATCGATACAAAGCTCATGAGGATACAAAGACACCGCAGCTGCGGAAGAACCCCGATCGACAGATTCAACAATTGTGATTTTTTATTCAATTGATTCAGATGGATTGATGCTACTTGATTGAGGATGAGAATGTTTGCGTCAGAATTTAACCAGGCTTTTCCATTTAATTGCTCACTATAACCTGAACCGAACGCTGACATCAAATATCCCAAAACTAGACCATCAAACAAAAAGTTATGATATTCGTCCATAGAGCATTCTTGAATATTCGTTGGGATTTTATCAAGTGCAGCTTTAATACGACTTGGAACTGTAGCATTTAACATTTCAATTTAACGAAGAGCTTTTCCTGCTTCACTTTTATCGAATTGTGCAGCTGAGGAGAAATAATATGAGATGTAATTCCAACTTGTGGTTTAAGAGTAGACAAAGCTTCTCGAGCTGTGTTAGCCTCTTTAGTTAAACGAGTCACAACTCTACACGAAAAATCGTATTGATAAAGAGCGTGAGACAATTCACGTTTAAGAGCCTAGTTCTCTTGCTTCATAATAAATTGTTGAAGCATCAAAGCATCCCATTCATCCTGAAAAGATTTCAATAAAGCTGGAATGGATGTAAAACTGGGTGGTTTCGATTTCACGTGCATTAGAACTCTAATTTCAATCAAATAATCTCCAGAAAACTGTACCCCAGTGACTGGATTTAAATCATTGGTTGTTAAATATTAATCAATTAACATTTTGGGGCATTGGTATATCATTTATTCATTGATTTTGCGGATGCTTTTGACATCTTCCAACGCGGAGTGGATCCTGACTTGAGTTTCTCCACCACATATTTCTTTCACAACTGTCTGCAAATTAAACCATTCACATCTCCTGGTTACTCTCATGTTTTGGAGGACTTGTGATGCTGCAAGATTTCGTACTCCGTGAAGCTTCTCAATCCAAATACCCAGGTATCTGAGTTCTGCATGTAGATCATGGCCTACTAAAATTTTACCCACTGTCAATCTCTGTATTTATAACATCTCCGCGTATTGATCCCTCTGATTCCTACTGGGTACCTCTGTGATCCCATGAAGCTTCGAATTGAAATGCCGGATTTTTCCTCTCGGAGTTAAATAGGTATTTTTAACTACTTCTCCATGATAGTTCATAATTTCCACAGCCAGTGGTATCATCTTCCCAGTTTCTGATGTCCCATATTCGGCATCTACAAATAATATCTTATCACGAATCTCCTCAAGCCTCATTTCTTTTCTTATAAACGACATTTTCTTTTTCAACATGTCTTCTGAAATATGTAATAATATCGAATCTTTACTTTCTGCTGGGTGTGCTCTCGGTACTTCATGCGCTTCGTTCTCTGTTCTAATTTTGATGGCTATAATGAATTCTTCATTTGCCGCTCGCATCGTTTTTGTCATTGTTTCTCTTTGTATCTTCCATGATGTTAATTTTTTTAGCTCCATCCATAATTGATTTTCCCCATTCAGGATTTCTATCATTCCCTTGATAATGTGTATATAACACTTCTCACTTCTGGATATCTGCATCTCTTCCGATAATTTTAACTGGACCTGTCGATTTTGATCTTCATTTTCCTATAGTCAATTCTTAGATAGTTTGGGATCTGTAGATTATCATTAATTTGGAATCTTTGACCTGCGTGATTTCTCGGTAGTTTTGCGTAGCTGTCATATACCAATCTTGTCCACGGAATTTGTTCCATTTTATGCTAAAATTATTTACAATTAAAGTTAGGTTAATTGTAGATTTTGAAGTCAGGGTTAAGATGAAGCACTCGAAGGGTACTGTCTCATCCACTAGCTATATAAATAATAATAATAATAATAATAATAATAATAATAATAATAATAATAATAATAATTTACCGATTTTAAAATTTTAAAAATTTAAGAATATATGTTTGGTTATATAGATTCACTCCTACCTTATATACTTTTAAAAAAAAATTTTGCATTCAATTTTCCTTACCCCTTAATCCCACATCAGCCAATCAAATTGATTTTTCTTGCATCCAATGAAAAAGTGCAGATTCACACAAAATTCTAACAATATTCATAAAATAATTGATTTAACTACTATTACACTATTACTACTTTATCAAATGTTACTTCACAAATGTTTATTCATAGCCAATCCAAGGTATTGGAGTCCTGGATTTAGACAGAAGATTTAGACAATAATCGGGATTCATATAGAACAATGAAAATGAGATGACAATCGTCGAAAAATTAATATCTGAGATTTATTCTCGCCTTCTAGCACCGATTGAATTTTCCCAAACTAATATATAACAGCTCTTTGAATTAGATTAACATGTCTGGTAACTTTTATGGATTGATTGAAATAATTGAAAGTCACTCAATTTGTTTCATTTATTACTCGTATCGTTTGTTGATCGGAATGAATTTTGACCCACTGATTGTCGCTATCCGTTTCGTTTCCATATATGGATTTTTGGTAATAATGAATTAAAACAGTATATGTCTGAAACAATTTTAAATCAACATACTTTATAAATGGCTTCCTGCTATTTAATGTATCTATAGCATAGTGTTGGAAAACCGTTTTTACTTGTTGGGATTCCCGGGTTCCCAATACACATTAATCCCGTTAAGCACTCGTTCAATTGAAACTTGGTTCCATAATTTTTTTGTCCAAATATTGATACGTATAATATTTTGTATTTTCGTATTATTACTATTTGAATCCCATTGTGTAATTAACCAGGGATATTCATAATTCATTCTCAAAAGACGAGCTACATAGCTATTTTTATTGTAACGTATTTTTATTCGAGGTTCAAAAAAATTCAATAGACTACTTATTTCGACTTCATTGGCCATTCCACAATGATAAATCCATACAATTTGAGTACATGTTGAGTATTTACTAATTTTCTCTAACAATGGCACGGTTTTAATTGCATAAGATGAAAGCATTCTCTTTGCATTCGTACACAAAACATTCATAGTCATTACAGTAGCAATCAATAAAACTTTTTGATGTAACTTAATGGAGCTGGGTTTTTCAAAAATATTTGTTTAATTACTGTCCCATCTTCATCTTTGTTTAGTTTCGATCTTAACGGATATCGTATTACATCTTCCGCTGGTACTTTTTATACCTATTTACATGAACAACAATCGTTCCAGCATTTTTGTTGTTTTTCGGACGCAATATTAGATTAGTCTCTGTTGTATTACATACTAGATATGGTACTTTAAATGCTCTCTGTAATTTTACTGATAACCCTTTCGTAGACTCGGGTTTATTTACATACACAAAATCTCCAACTTTAATATCATATGCATGCGTGCGATTATCATAGCATTCATTATAAGCTTCTTGGTGATGTTTTATTTTAAGTCCAGCTTTGATCCACGATGATTACAGTCGTTCTTGCATAATTACTTTATAATCAGTTACGTCCATATATTGAGAAATATGTGGCTGAAATTTAAGATCAATTGGCATATAGTTCCGCCGTAAATACATGAGGTAACAAGATGTTTCACCCGTACTTTCGTTTACTGCATTGCGTACGAAAAATAAGCAAGGCTTGATAAACAAATCCCAGTCCTTCTGCTTCCGGTTTACGTATGATGATATCCTATTAATTAATGTACCGTTAAATCTCTGCACTAGACCATCTGTTTGTGGGTGATAAGGTGATGTGCTTAGTTTTAATATACTAAATAGTTCCGTTATTGACTTGAATAAATTACTTTGAAAATTCGTTCCTTAGTCTGTGAGCAGTTTCTTTGGCGCTCCGTACCTAAAAATAATGTTTTCCACAAACATTCTTACCACTGTTTCTGCTTTCTGATTTTGCATCGCATAAGCCTCAGGCCGTTCAGTTAAATAATCACAAAACACAATGATATATTTGTTTCCGCTAGTTGTTCCTGGTAGTGAACCGATAATGTCCGTTGCTGTGATTTCCATTGGTGCTTCTGGAACGGACATAGGTTTTAAAAGAACCTTTATCTTCCGTCATGTGTTTCTTCTAGTTAAACATACTGCACATGTATGACACCATTATCTAACCTCTTTTGTCCATAGTATCCCAATAATACTTTTGTTTCAATCTTGATAGTGTTTTTCGAACTGATAAATGCCCTCCTAATGCACCATCATGATATAACAACAGTAATGTTTTTCGATGTTTTGTAGGAACGATAATTAATAAACTTTCATTTTTTACACATTTTAATAAACCATCATGGATAACGTATTTATGTTTTTCTTCGACAATATGCTTCAAGTCACTCTTTTTCTTGATTGTGATAGGATGTTGACGTAATTGATTTATTTCATCATCATCTTCTTGATCATTTTGTAAGTTTTCAATATTATTTGTCATTTTAATAGCCATAAATATTGTATCATCGTAATTGATTTTACTTGAAACAGTATTATCTTCCTAGGGTATCCTTGACATAGCGCCTGCATTCGCATTCGACTTTCTTGTGCGGTACTTTATCTCGAAGTCATATTCTTGCAACGCGATCGACCATCTGATTAGATTACTAGCCGAATCTCTGTGCTTCATTAGCCATTGTAACGGATTATGATCCGTGAAGACGACAAATTTTCTTTCAACTAAGTATTGTCGGAAATTAGTTATCCCATAAACTAAAGCCAACGTCTCTTTTTCAATTGTTGAATAATTCTTTTCATGATGTTTTAATGATTTACTGGCATAAGCAATAACATGATCTTTTCACCTTCAACTTGCTGTCCCAATACAGCTCCTATTGCAAAATTACTGGCATTCATCATTAATATAAATGGCTTTTTAAAATTTGGGCATCTTAATATAGGCTGGTTTATTAAACTTTCTTTGAGTTTGTCGAAAGCTTCTTGCTGAGCCGTTGCCCATTTAAATTTGGTCTGCTTCTTTAATAACATATTTAAAGGTTGTGCGACATGTGAGAAATTTTTTATAAATTTTCTGTAGTAACTGGCTAATCCAAGAAATTGTCGAACTTGATCCACATCCTTGGGGATCGGATATTTCTCAATTTTCTTCACGTTTTCTGGATTTGGTTACAAACCTCGTCTTGAAATTATATGACCCACATACACAACTTCTGATTTGCCCCATTCGCACTTTGACGGCTTTATTTTCAAGTTTGCATCTAATAATCGCTTGAATACCGTTTCAACATCTTTCAAATGTTCGTGAAAATTAATAGAGAATATTATTATGTCGTTGATGTATACTAATGTGTGCGGGATGTCTTGCAAAACAAAGTTTATACCCCTCTGAAATGTAGCAGGTGCTCCAGTTAATCCGAACGGTAACACATTAAACTCATACAGGCCTTTACCGTCTGAAAATGCCGTTTTCCTCCTATCTTCCTCATTAACTTTTAATTGGTTATACCCTTTATCGAGAACGATTACTGTAAAGAATTACACCTCCCCCATTTGATCAAACATTTCTTGTGGGACTGGTATAGGATATGTATCCTTTCTAGTAACATGGTTTAATTTCCTATAATCAACACAAAAATCTTAAGTCACCATCTTTCTTTTTCACTACAACTATAGATGATGAAAATGGTGATGAACTATCTCAAATTATTTTGAATTCCTTCATTGCTTTGATTTTCCGGTCACTTTCTTCTTGATGTATATATGGAATTCTATACGGCCGTAGCTTGATTGGGGTTTCGTCTATCAACGGTATCTCGTGCTCAATTATTTGAGTAAGTCCCCCAAATCATACTCATGCTTTGCTCTATTAAATCATCACTTATAACCACAGGTTTTTTATAAATTTTAATATTTCTAGGTAACTTCTGAACTTCGAATTTAATTTTTGTTAATTGTTACAATTTTGTTTTTGGTTTCATTTGAATGGACTTTGTACTGCAATTAGCTATTCTTACTGGTACTGATTTGTTTTTCACTTTTACTATTTCATCACACATATGTACATAGTACTTTTTGATTAACTTTTTGTTTGGTTCAAAAATACAATCCTCCTCTGATGCATTCATTACTTCACTGTTCTGTGGCACTTCTAATGTTTGATTTAGAAAGACTTCTCGGGCTCTATGCACAATTTCCCCTGTCTGGCCTTTTACCAAATTTCCGGTTTTCAAATCAAGAGAAATCCCTTGCAATTGCTCCATAACGTCCATGCCAATAAGACGTTTTACTGGCTTTTTATCATCACTGATACCCAATGAGTTATTTCCTTATCCCCAATGATTAACTTGACTTTTAATTTTCCTATAATATTTAAAACATTACGTGACATTGATTTAATGACATGATCTTGTGGCTTTAACTTGGCTTTCTCCTGTGGCTTAAGAATTTTTCTGACACTATCGTATGACTTGACCCTGAATCTAACAAATCTTCAATTTTCCTTTTATTGAACTGTATGGTTGTTCAAGGTTGTTTGCCCCCAACCACTATTGTCATTAATGCATAACTACATGGAAGACCAAGCATGTTCTTTCTTTCAATTGCAGCACTCGTTGGTTCCATCTTTTCTAATTCAACTGCGATATTATCGACTGACTTCCTTTCTTTCAGTTTTTTGCCTGGATATAACGGTGCTGTTGGCACAAACGTCGGGGTGTACCACCGAGTAAGAGTATCAATTCCGCTCAATTTACGCATTGGTTCCAACAAGAACCTGGACTCTGGTTCTGTTGTACTTTTCACTATCCTTCTCCGAAAATATCTTTGCTCGGGCCTGCCACCGTTGCTATTGTCATTATGAGCACTATTTTTGTTTTCCAATTGACATAAAGATTCCTCGCTTTTTTGATCATTTTCCAACTGTGCTTTTACCTTTGCCATTTCTTTGTATTGATGATTTGTAATAAAGAACCTAGCCACAAAAGGAATACACCCAATAATCAATTTCCATGACAATCCGGAAATATCATATATTCGATGGGCTGACAATATATGTGATACTATTACCTTTATTGTTACTACAATTACACATATTCCAATTAAACCGGCACATGCCTGTCCCAAGAACATAAATTTACCTCAAAACTTTTCCATTGTTTTATAGGTGGCTCGTTTGAAATAATCAGGTGTTAACAAATATTCGTAATTAACTTTTCCTTCTCTTTTCGGTAATATCGTGTCAGTCATTTCCGAGATAACTCGTTTCTTCTTAGTTGAAATACTAAATTTCTTTGAGCTTCTTCAATATCTTCACTCGCATAAAGACTCATTTATGGCATTTTTTTCAACGATGTAAAGTTGATCAGATACTCTAAATTCGGTAGTTCCAATTTGCCTGGCGTTTTGACTTTACGATAGTCTGGTAATTCTATCCATGAATCCGAAGTTAAGCGATAAAATGGAGATAGTAATCAATTACATTGTAAAATCTTTGGTTTACTTTGCTCATCCAGCAATATTCGCGTTATTGATTCCATAAATCGCACTTTCCCGCCAACACTCACGGGTAATTCATTTGTACATTTTTCATACTTAGTAATTGTCACAGTGACTTCCTTGCATTTGTAACTATGTAATGCTTCCCCAAATATTCTCGCAAACTCTCCATTTTCTGATATTAACATAGGTGCTACTAAATTTGGATTTGTTACCGCCATTGCCATACAATTTCGGAAAATTTCTTTGTTTATCTTGGCAGTCACTTAAGATAATTTCTCTATATACATTCACCCATATGTTTTGACTAAAAATGACAAATAATCACACTTCCGTCTCTATGAAATTTTAACCTTGGCTTCTTCAACAAATATTCCTCTGACATATAAACACCTTTGTAACCTTGTTGCATAAAACCATTCGGTCACATTTACTAGTAATATCCTTTTTTTATAAATCATCATAGCATCCTGCTGGTAAGGTTGACATTAGAACTGTACTGGTTTGTTCTCGTCCACAGGAGTTGTTTTAAATTGTATTATTAAATTTATAGTTCTGCATTAGAACTATCACAAACCTTTCTCATAAAACTGCTCTCCAATGACTCTTTTAAACTTCAGGTTTTTCAGATTGGCCAAGGTTGCATTTATTTGTTTCAACATTATAGACAAGATTGATTCTCCAGTTTGACATCTTGTCTGTCCTATATTAAAAAAATGGGTGTGTTTTAATTTGCCTGTATCAACCTCATCAAGACTCCTTCAAAAGCTCTATCACCGGTTAAATATTCTTCCAATAGCAACTGTTTTGCAGCAGTTTTACATTCTTTTGTATGGTTCTCCTCACAATCTCTGCATTTACTTTCAGTACTTCCTTTCAAAAACTACTGTTTCTAGTATTCTATGGTTCAACTCGACTCTAGCCTCTTCATCCGAAATCTCTGAGCTTATTTTTTATTACACAATTTTTATTATATATTTTTAGTTATATATTTTTATGTATTATTAATGCTATATTTTTATTAACATTTTCATAATAACATTCTCTGCGATCACTGGAGCTCTTCGGTAATCTTGACCTCTTGTACACATAATACTTTACAATCATTTTCGGATTCTTAAGTTTACTGCGGGTATGCATCCGGGCATTCTGAATATCCACCACTGAATAAACCTGTCCCAATCTCTGTTGTGGAGGCAGTCGTAATGCAACAGAGACGTTGAACTGTAATTATTGCACAAAATTATATCATCATAAACATGGACCTTGGAGAAACCATTGGTTTTCCTCACATCTGTCACTAGCTCTTTCATTTAAACCGTCTTGGTGGTGATTTAACTCTCAATTTCCATTTTCTTGCATTGAAGACGTGGCACACTGTCTTTTCAAAACCACCTTTTTCCTTCACAAGCTCATCAAAAATTCGGTTATTAATCGAGCAGCAATATCTAAATCAGATTATCCAATCATTCCGATTTTACAAATGCAGAGTCCAATTTCTAAAAAGCATAGGTTTAGACTTTAAACGCTACTTTCTCATTAATTCTATCTTTGGTTAAGTCTTTCAATTTTTGCTCTCTTCACAAACGCATATCAGCTGGGCCAAACTTCTGAACAACGCCAGGAAGTTGATTTTTTCATTTCTTTAAAACTATCCCTTTTAGTTCATCGTCCACTTCTATTTCTAAATTCGAACATCGATACCTATTTTAACGAGACCTCTCAAATTTCTTTCGTTTCATCGACATCCGTTCTAACTCACTAATACTTTTTCAATCTCATACAAAGTTCTAACTTCTTTTCTTTGTCGTTAACCTTGTTTTCCGATACTCTAAGCTTCTTTTGCCTTTCTAAATTCTATAAACTCATCTTTAATACCGCACTATTTGACAGCATCCTATTTTCATTTTCATTAATTTCTCTATTTTCAATTATTTCATCTTCTTTTTTCCGTCTTTCTTTATTTTTTCTTTTATTTCAACTTCTCTTCGGATCTACTTGCTTGACTTATTCATTCATTCAAATCTCAACACCTTTTTCCACTATTAAAGATTTACTAAACTATCCTACGTTTCGGCGGTCTATTCTTACATATTACCATCTCCAGCTATTGCCCTGGGGAACAAATCCACCAATATATAAATATTTCATCACTCCATCTAACCTTCTCCACCTTTATATGTCAATTATAATGAATCCATCTTTTTCCCATAATTTAGGCAGCTCTCATGTTCTAGCTCTTTTGACTTTGACCACCAACTGCTCTTCTGTATACGTCATGTTTCACCGTAACCTTCGCTAATCAAATTGTACTACAAAATTTTTTTAATTCAACTCTAGCCTCTCTCAACTTCTCTGCCAATTTACTCATTAATTCTTTTCAATTTTCAGTATATCTATTTTTTCCTACAAAAATGGTCGTATCAACCCTTCTACAATCTCTCAAGTTACTTGCTGTTTCCCATTCCGATTCTCAATTAGTTCTAATGTTATTTATTTATTTCAAACATTTTCATCTCCAATACATAAACTATCCTATAACTCATTTAATTTCTCGAAATCCTTTATACCATCTCATTTTACCAATTTCACTCAGCACCTTGACCAATCATAACTTGCTATTTGTAACCTCATTTTTTTATTTGCCCGTAAATACTCGACAATCTAATCAAAAATTCATTCATTTTCTAAATACCACTTATAATTAAATTTTAACTCCACTATCATTCATCTTATGCTCCTTTAATTATTTTTCATATTCTTTACTTCAGTCGACGACGAGGATGTCACCATTCACTTTAATTTCATCAATCACATCAAAAAAAAATAAAAATCTAATTCATTTATTTTTCTCTCTAAAAGATTTTCCAAATATTTTCATTAATTCTTTGATCTAATCTTTATACGCTTTGAAGTCATATTATAGTACTTTGCACAAACAAACAATTACCCTCTTAATTTCTCATATTCAAAGACAATTGATTCATTCTGTTAATACTTCATATTTCGTCGAATCTATTCAATTATTTTCAATTAATTTTCCAATCTTTGGACAACAATCATCGTCCCAGCTTTTCACTTGTGCAAAATCACCTTTTATATTTCCATTTTAACACTCATTATCAGTCAATTCTTTTTGCGATCATAGCATCATGTGCAGTATTAATCTGATCGAACTTTAATATTAAGCCGATCCAAACGTCGACCATTTCTCTCACTTTTTTATTCAATTCTTTCATTGAATTCTGGTTGCACAAAAGTACATTGCTGTCTGCGATTTGTCACCTTGAAATGCTAATTGACTTTTTAATATGGCTTCTGAAATTTAATTACATTCTTGTGGGCATCGAATCTGGCCATATGCCATAACCTCATGGCAGGAGTAACACTGAATTTGACCTTGAAGATTAATTTTCTCTCTGTGGTGAAGGTGGATATTGAGGAGATCTTGTCTGGCAAACAATTTCGTGAGATATGCCCTTCCTAGCCGCAATATGGCACTGAGGTTAAAATAAGTTTCGCTGATCATTTGTGTTATTTATTAAAATTTCCGGCCATTACCCCTTACCTAATCTGCATCGGCAATGTTTTGGGCTTCGCTGCACCATTATTCTTGAACCGATGCATTGATTACTTATCATGTCCTCTTTTGGGCAATGTTCGCATAGGATTTGAATTCGGGCCCTTTTGAGATTTATTTTGAGTAACATTGATTAATGTCAGTGCCCAGCCTCTGGAAATAATTAATTGAATTGGACGTTTTCTTTTCCATCATTCTGAATTTATCGTCTTATTTGCATTCGAAACGCGTTTGGCCTGAACTTTGTGAATGGCTACTGCTGTTGACGCGATTAGTTTCTAAATGAAACTTCTTGATCTCTCTCTGGTTTCAGTGATGGATGCAAACCGATCTGACTTGGTCTGGCGTTTTCAAATTCAGTTCAATTTCGTCATTGCTTTCTTAAATTAACTCATCAAGTTAATTAAAAATCTACATAGATGAAAAAGTCTTTGAATTTCCTTTTTAAGCGCTCCTGTTAAGAATTGATTGCTAACAACTCTTTACCTGCTTTGCATAATCAGGCTTATCTGTTCACTTAAAACTTTTTGCCAGGTATTACATGGTAAGCAATTCACTTTACCAATTATCAGGACTTCTATACGCACTCTGTTGTGTAGACTGTTTGTTGTGAGTTATCTTGTTGATATCACCGCGATTACTTTGGCTGCCCAGCGATCTTTCAATTTGGTCCAGACATTCTATTGCGTCTTTTGTCAATTTGGGTTGCCATGCTTCTCTGGCTGCTCCCTTTAAATATAACTGCAATCTTTGTACCATTATCGACTGGCTCCATCCGTAGCTGTAGCGTACATATAATAATCCGCCATAAAGTCCACAAATTCCACATGGATATCCTCCGTATTTGAGTACTGTAGTTTGGCAAAGCTTGCATCATCATTACCTTCTGGTGCTATTTCCCGTTATAAACGTAAGAGACGGGATGTTTTGGGTCTTAGTTATTGGTAGAAATTGACGGGATTGTCTTTGAAGTACTCATTATGATTCAACTTGTCTTGGCTTCTCAAAATTGTAAAATTGATCTGGTACAGACAGGTTTTGCTCGTCTACATTTCAAACAATTACAATTTAATAATGTTAACGCGTTCTTTCAATCTTGAATTTTCACTTTCAAATAATTTTCAGACATATACATATATATATATATATTTAATGTTCCCCATTCCACAAATTGCTCATTTTACGTGTTAATGCTCTCGATGTAATTTTACTGAATAACCCTTCGTAGACTCGGGTTGATTTACATGAAACAAAATTCCAACTTTAATATCATAGTGCAATTGCGTGCGATTATCATAGCATTCATTCTAGATCTTGGTAGATGTTTTATTTAAGTCTCAGCTTTGATCCACGATGATTACAGTCGTTCTTCCAGCATAATTACTTTCATAATCAGTTACGCTCCATATACTTGAAAATGTGGCTGAAATTTAAACGATCAATTGGCATATAGTTCCGCGCGTAAATACATGAGGGACAAAGAATGTTCCCCGTACTTTCGTTTACTGGCATTGCGTACGAAAATAAGCAAGGCTGGATAAACAAATCGCAGTGCCTGGTCTGCTTCCGGTTTACGTATGATGATTCCTATTTCTTAATGTACGTTAAATCTCTGAGCTAGACATCTGTTGTGGGTGATAAGGTGATGTGGCTTAGTTTTAAATATACTATGTTCCGTTATGAATTGAATAAATTACTTTGAAAATTCGTATTCTTAGTCTGTGAGCAGTTTCTTTGGCGCCTCCGTACCTAAAAATAATGTTTCTCCACAAAACATTTCTTACCCACTGTTTCTGCTTTCTGATTTGGCATCGCATAAAGCAGTCAGGCCGTTCAGCTTAAATAACTCACAATAACACAATGATATATTGTTTCCGCTAGTTGTCCAACGGTGAAGTGAACCGATAATGTCAGTTCGCTGTGATTTCCATTGGTGGCTCTGGAACGGACATAGGTTTTAAAAGAACCTTTACTTCCGTCATGTGTTTCTTTAGTTAAAACATACTGCACATGTATGAACACCTACCATTATCTAACCTCTTTTTGTCGCATGAGTATCCATAATACTTTTGTTTCAATCTTTGATAGTGTTTTTCGAACTGATAAATGCCCTCTCTAATCCACCATCATCGATATAACAACAGTAAGGTTTTTTCGATGTTTGTAGGAAACGTGATAATTAATAAACTTTCATTTTTTACAGCATTTTAATAAACCACATGGATAACGTATTTATGTTTTTCTTCGACGAATATGCTTCAAGCACCTCTTTCTCTTGATTGTGATAGGATTTGACGTAATTGATTTATTCATCATCATCTTCTTGATCATTTTGTAAGTTTTCAATATTATTTGTCAATTTTAATAGCCATAAATATTGTATCATCGTAAATTGATTTTAACTTGAAACAGTATTATCTTCTAGGGTATCTTGACATAGCGCCTGCATTCGCATTCGAGATCTTTCTTGTGCGGTACTTTATCTCGAAGCTCATATTCTTGCAACGGCGCTCGACCATCTGATTTAGATTACTAGCCGAATCTCTGTGCTTCATTAGCCTTGTAACGGATTATGATCCGAAACGACAAAATTATTATCATCACTAAGTAATTTGTCGGAAATTAGTTAAAACTAAAGCCAATCTCTTTTTCAATTGTTGAATAATTCTTTTCATGATGTTTTAGATATTCATAGACAGCAAATAACATATTTTTCACCTTTCGACTTGCTGTACCAATACAGCACCTATTGCAATTACTGGGCATCCGTCATTAATATAAATGGATTTTTAAAAATTTGAGGCATCTTTATATTGGTTGGTTTATTAAGCTTTTATATAGATGATATAGATAGAGATCTTGCTGAGCCGTGAAACCAATTTACAATTTGGTCTGATCTTTAAATTATTATAGAGTTGGTGCGACATGTGAGAAATTTTTATAATTTTCTGTAGTAATGGCTATCCAAGAAATTGTCGCATGATCATATTGGGGATGCGATTATTCTCATTTTCTCTTGCACGTTTTCTGGTTGGTTACAAACCTCGGTCTTGAAATTAATGACGCCACATACCACAACTTCTGATTTTCCCCATCGCCCGACTTTGACCGGCTTTATTTCAAGTTGCATCTAATAATCGCGTTGAATACCGTTTACTACATCTTCAAATGTTACGTGAAAATTATAGAAGAATATATTATGTCGTTGATGTATAGATAGCATGGGCGGTTAGAAGTTCATACCCCTCTGAAATGTAAAGCAGATGCTCAGTAAATCCAAACGGGACACAGTTAAACTCATACAGGCCTTTACTGTCTGAAATGCCGTTTTCCTCCTATTCATCATTAACTTTTAATTGGTTTACCCTTTAATCCGAGAAGATTACTGTAAGAATTACACCCTCCCCCATTTGCATCAACAATATATGAGATGGATACTAGGATATGTATCCTTTCTAGTAACTTGGTTTAATTCCATAATCAACACAAAATCTAAAGTCACCACTGCTTTCTTTTTCACTACCACTATTATGAGGAAAAGAAAATAAGTGACTATCTCAATTATATTATTATTGGATTTTCCGGATATTTTATGATAATGGAATTCTAACGGCCGTAGGCTTGATTGGAAAGGTTTTCTCTATAAAGATAGAGATCTTAATTTGAACGTAAGTCAAATCATACTCATGGCTTTGCTCTATTAAATCATCATTAACCACAGGCTTTTTTATAAATTTAATATTTCTAGGTAAGAACTTCTGAACTTCGAATATTAATTTTGTTAATTGTTACAATTTGTTTTTGGTTTCATTTGAATGGACATTGTCACTGGGCAACTACTATTCTTACTGTAGATTAGAATATCATATATACATATTTATATATGTATAACTTTTGAATTAACTTTTGTTTGGTTCAAAAATAGCAATCACCCTCTGATGCATTCAGATTACTAACACTGTTCGAATGTGCCATATTCATAATGTTTCGATTATATGAAAGACTTCTCGGGGGCTCTATGCACGCAATTTCCATCCCTGCTAGTGCAATTTCGAGCAATTTTCAGATTAGAGAAGATCTCTCAAGCAAGAATATGTCTCCAATTAACGTCCAATGCCAAGAGTTTATACTGAATTTTTTTATCACTGAGTGCTACTTCACCATGAGTTATTTGTATTCTGATGATATCTCACGCTCAATCATTATTAAACTTTCTATAAATATAATTTATTTTAATATTAAAACAGTCTACTCTGATACATTGATCGATCTAGACTAATGATCCTTGACTGGCATAACTTGCTTACTCCATGTGGCTTAAGGATTTATTTCGACACTCACGTATGCTTGACCCTGAACATAATTATCGCAAGTCCAACAAAATCTTCAGAGTTTTCCTTTTATCTCGAACTTGTATAGACGTTTTCAACCTTGTTTGCCCCAACCACATTGTCGCATTAATGACATTAAACTAACTGGAAGACCAAGCAATGTTCATTATCTTTCAATGCAGCTAACTCGTTGGTTCCACTCGATCTATTTCAATACTGCGAATTACTTCGATTTCGTTACAGTTTTTTGCCTGGATTAAACGTGCGTCTTTGGCACAATATCGGTAATGTTACCACGAGATAAGAGAGTATTCATTCCGCTCAATTTACGGCCATTGGCGTTCCAACAGAACTGGCTCTGGTATACTGTTGTACTTTCACGCTTTCATACAATATATCATTGCATCGGCGCACAGGTGTATTGTTCATTTGTAATATGCAGTAATTATTTGTTGATCCTAATTGACATAATGATTTTGTTATTGATTCATTCCAACATGTTGCTATACCTTGCCATATAATCTTTGTGATTGATGATTTGTAAGTAGACTAGAATCACGAAAAGAGAATACACCCCAATAATCAATTCTCCATGGTACAATCCGATATCAGTTATCATCGATGATGCGTGGACGAAATATATTGATGAACTATACGATGTTTATCTGTTACTATAATTCACAACCTATCCAATAAAACCGCACATGCCTCGTCCGCACCAGACACATAAATTTCCTACATAACTTTGTCAGTATTTTTATAGCGTGAGCTACTGTTTGAAATAAATATCAAGGTGTTAAACAAATTATTCCGTAATATAACAGTCATTCATTTTCCCATTCTCGCTTTCGGATAATATCGTGTCCATGTCATTTTCCGAGATATACTCGTTTCTTCTCTAGTTCGAAATACTAAATATTCTTTGACGCTTCCTTCCAATATTCTCAACTCGCATAAAGAGATATTTTATGGCATTTTATTATCAACGATGTAAAGTTTAATCACATACTCTAAATTCGCAGTAGAATTCCAATTTGCCTGCGTTTGGTGACTTTAGCGATGTCTTGAATAATCTATCTCGAGAATCCAGAAGTTAAGCGGAGTAAAATGGAGATAGTAATCAGATTACAATTGTAAAATCTTGGTTTTATCTTTGCTAATCTAAGCAATATTTGCGTTATTGTAGTTCTCATAAATCGCACTTTCCGACCAAATCCACGAGGTAATTACAATTTTGTATTCATGTTCTATACTTAGTTAATTGT
Organism: Schmidtea mediterranea; assembly: GCA_022537955.1. Lineage (NCBI taxonomy): Eukaryota > Metazoa > Platyhelminthes > Tricladida > Dugesiidae > Schmidtea > Schmidtea mediterranea. The sequence goes on along the minus strand of CM039679.1, from coordinate 307,748,848 downwards.
CACTCAGTGTGGACTTCCTTGCATTTGTAACAGTTATGTAAGCTTCCCCATAATTATTCTCTCAAACTCCTCCATTTTTGATATATAAATAGGTGCTACTAATATTTGGATTCTGTTACTCGCATGCCATTCACTAATATTTCGAGAAGAATTTCTTTTGTTTATCTTGCATGTCTATCTAACGATATTTCTCATATATACAACTTCACCTGATGGTTTTAGACTAAATAAAACAAGATAATCAATTTGTCTCTATTAGAATTTTAACCTTTGCTTCATTCAACAAATATTAACACTACTGAGCATATAATCAAAAACCTTTATGTATCTTGTTCTGCCTAAAAACTCAATTCTGGTCACATATTAATAGTTAAATATCCTTTATTTTATAAATCATACATATAAATTAAATTATATCTCTGGCTGGTAAGGTTGACATTAGACACTGTTACTGGTTTGTTCTCGTCCACAGGAGTTGTTTTAATTGTATTATTAAATTTATAGTTTGCATTAAACTATCACAAACTCTTTCTCTAAACTGCTCTCCAATGACTCATTTTAATCATGGATTTTATAGAGTTGGCCCAAGTTGCAATTTATTTGTTTCAACATTATATAGACAAAGGATATGAATTCTCCAGTTTGACACATCTTGTCTGTCCTATATTATATACAAAATCGAAAGGGTTGTGTTTTTAATTTGGGCCTGTATCAACCTCTCAAGAATCCTTCAAAGCTCTATCAATCGGTTTAAATATTCTTCACTAATACAATCTGTTTTCCAGTACAGTTTTTACATTCCTTTATGTAATGGTATACTCCTCACAATCTCTGCACTTTACTTCTCAGTAGGCTTCCTTTCATTAAAATACTGTTTCTAGTTATTCGTATGGTTATCACTCTTTAGCTCTACAGTCGAATCTCTGAAGCTTATTTTATTAGTTACATCAATTTATATTATATATTTTATAAGTTATATATTATTTATGTATTTTAATGCTATATTTATTATCTGAATCATTTTTCAAATAACATTCCTCTGCAATCTAGGAGTCTACTTCCAGGTAAGTCCTATGACTTCTGGGTGATAACACATAATACTTTACAAATCATGTTATCGATTCTTAAGTTAATATGAGGGTATCATCAGAGGCATTGACAATGAATTCACCACTGAATAAACCATGTCCCATCTACTGTTGTGTGAAGGCAAGTCGTAATGCAACGTAGATGACAGTGACATTGTGCAATTACTCTGCACAAAATTATAGATCTCATAAAACATGGACCTTGGAGAAACCCAATTGTGTTTTCCTCCTTGTTCACTGAGCTCTGTTCATTTAAACGTCTTTGGGTGGTGAATTTTGAGACTCCTCGCAATTTTCCATTTTCTTATGCATTGAAGACGGTGAAGCACCACATCGTTTATTCAAAACCTACACCTATTTTCCTGTCACCCAAGCTCGATCAGATCGTTCACAAAGTAACGGAAATTTTTAATCACGCAATATCTAATCAGATTATCCAATCATTCCGACTTTATGAATAAAATAGAGTTAGTCAACAATTTCAATAAAGCTAGAGGTTAGACTGTTAACGCTACTTCTCGTCCATTAGATTCTATCTTTAGGTTAACGTATCTCGATCAATTTTCGCTCTAAGCTCACAAAACGCATATCAGCATGGGCCAAACTTACTGAATCAGACGCCAGGAAGTCTGATTTTTCACTCTCTCTGTTAGAACTATCCTTTTAGTTCATCGTCCACTTCCTATTTCTAAGATTCGAACATCGTATACACATTTTAACGAGACCTCTCGAATTGGCTGTTCAGTTCTCGACTCGTCTGCCTGCTCGACTAATAAAACTCTCTTCATATCATGACAAAGTTCTATACTTCTATTTCTATGTAACGTCGGATTTAACCTTGTTTCTCCGCAATACTACATGTGGAACCTCTCTTTGTGCCTTCTAGCAATTCTATAGACTCATCTTTAATACCGCACTCATAATTTGTATATGGCATCCTATTTCATTTTCATTAATTCTCATGCTATTTTTTCTTTTTCATCTTCTTGTTCTCCGAATCTTATCTATTATTTTTGTCTTGCTATGTTCAAACTTGCTCTTCAGATCTGATGCTTGCTTGAACTTATTGATTCCATTCAAATGCTCAACCCTTATTTCCACTATTAATGATTGTACTAAACTATCCTACGTTTCGGCGGTCTATATCTTACAATTACCATCTGACCAGCTATGCCCTGGGTGAAGCAATATCCACAATATATAAATATGTAATCATATCATCTAACTTTCTACTCCTCTTAGTAGGTGTCGTAATATATAATACCATCTTTTTCCCATAAATTTTAGCAGTCTCTGTTCTTAGCTCTTTTGACTTTGACCACCAACTAACATTTTGGGCATTGGCTATATCATTTATTCATGATTTGCGGATGCTTTACATCTTCGCCCAACGCGGAGTGATCCTGACTGCAGATTCTCCACCACCATATTTCTTTCACAACTGTCTGCAAATTAACCTTCCATTCCTGCGTGTACTCTCATGTTTGAGGACTTGCTGATGCTGCAAGATTCGTACTCCGTGAAAGCTTCTCAATCCAAATACCCAGGTATCTGAGTTCTATGCATGTAGATCATGGCCTACTAAAATTTTACCCACTGTCAATCTCTGTATTTTATAACATCTCCCGCGTATTGATCCCTTCTGATTTCCTACTGGTACTCTGTGATCCCATGAAGCTTCGATTGAAATGCCGATTTTTCCTCTCGGAAGTTTAAATTAGGTTATTTTTAACTACTCTCCATGATAGTTGGCATTAATTTCCACAGCCATGGTTATCTCTTCCAGTTTCTTGATGTCCCACATATTCGGGCATCTACAAATAAATATCTTATTCACGAATCTCCTCAAGCCTCATTCTTTTATTATAAACGACATTTCTTTTTCAACATGTCTTCTGTAAATATGTAATAATATTCAATCTTTACTTTCTGTGGTGTCTCTCGTACTCATTGCGCTCGTTCTCTGTTCTCAATTTTGATGGCTATAATGAATCTTCATTTTGCCGCTCGCATCGTTTTTGTTCATTGTTTCTCTTTGTATCTTCCATGATGTTATTTTTAAGCTCCATCCATATTATTTCCCCATTCAGGATCTTATCATTCCTGATAATGTTATATAACACTTCTCACTTCTGGATATCTTGCATCTCTTCCGATAATTTAACTGACCTGTCGATTTTGATCTTCTTTTCCTATAGTCATAGATAGTTTGGGATCTGTAGATATCATTAATTTGGAATCTTGACCTGCGTGATTTCTCCGGTAGTTTGCTAGCTGTCATATTACCAATCTTGTCACGGAATTTGTTCCATTTTTGCTAAAATTATTTACAATTAAAGTTAGTTAACTTGTAGATTTTGAATCAGGGTTAAGATGCACCGAAGGGTACTGTCTCATCCACTAGCATATAAATAATAATAATAATAATAATAATAATAATAATAATAATAATAAAAAATAATTTACCGATTTTAAAAATTTAAAATTTAAGAATATATGTTTGGTTATATAGATTCACTCCACTTTATACTTTTAAAAAAAATTTTGCATTCAATTTTCCTTACCCCTAATCCCACATCAGCAATCAAATTGTATTTTTCTTGATCCAATGAAAGTGCAGATTCACACAAAATCTAACAATTATTCATAAAATAATTGATTTAACTACTATTACACTATTACTACTTTATCAACAGCAATATTATGTTACTTCACAAATGTTTCTTCATAGCCAATCCAAGGTATTGGAAGTCCTGGATTGATACACAGAAGATTTAGACAATAATCGGGATTCATATAGAACAATGAAAAATGAGATGACAATCGTCGAAAATTAATATCTGAGATTTATTTCTCGCCTTCTAGCACCGATTGAATTTTCCCAAACTAATATAACAGCTCTTTGAATAGATTAACATGTCTGGTAACTTTTATGGATTGATTGAAATAATCGAAAGTCACTCAATTTGTTTCATTTATTACTCGTATCGTTTGTTGATCGGAATGAATCTTGACCCACTGATTGTCGCTATCCGTTTCGTTTCCATATATGGATTTTTGGTAATAATGAATTAAAACAGTATATGTCTGAAACAATTTTAAATCAACATACTTTATAAATGGCTTCCTGCTATATTAATGTATCTATAGCATAGTGTTGGAAAACCGTTTTTACTTTTGGGAATTCCCGGGTTCCCAATACACATTAATCCCGTTAGCACTCGTTCAATTGAAACTTGGTTCCATAATTTTTTGTCCAAATATTGATACGTATAATATTTTGTATTTTCGTATTATTACTATTTGAATCCCATTGTGTAATTAACAGGGATATTCATAATTCATTCTCAAAAGACGAGCTACATAGCTATTTTTATTGTAACGTATTTTTATTCGAGGTTCAAAAAAATTCAATAGACTACTTATTTCGACTTCATTGGCCATTCCACAATGATAAATCCATACAATTTGAGTACATGTTGAGTATTTACTAATTTTCTCTAACAATGGCACGGTTTTAATTGCATAAGATGAAAGCATTCTCTTTGCATTCGTACACAAAACATTCATAGTCATTACAGTAGCAATCAATAAAACTTTTGATGTAACTTAATGGAGCTGGGTTTTCAAAAATATTTGTTTAATTACTGTCCATCTTCATCTTTGTTTAGTTTCGATCTTAACGGATATCGTATTACATCTTCCGCTGGTACTTTTTATACTATTTACATGAACAACAATCGTTCCAGCATTTTGTTGTTTTTTCGACGCAATATTAGATTAGTCTCTGTTGTATTACATACTAGATATGGTACTTTAAATGCTCTCTGTAATTTTACTGATAACCCTTCGTAGACTCGGGTTTATTTACATACACAAAATCTCCAACTTTAATATCATATGCATGCGTGCGATTATCATAGCATTCATTATAAGCTCTTGGTGATGTTTTATTTTAAGTCCAGCTTTGATCCACGATGATTACAGTCGTTCTTGCATAATTACTTTATAATCAGTTACGTCCATATATTGAGAAATATGTGGCTGAAATTTAAGATCAATTGGCATATAGTTCCGCGTAAATACATGAGGTAACAAGATGTTTCACCGTACTTTCGTTTACTGCATTGCGTACGAAAATAAGCAAGGCTTGATAAACAAATCCCAGTCCTTCTGCTTCCGGTTTACGTATGATGATATCTATTAATTAATGTACCGTTAAATCTCTGCACTAGACCATCTGTGTTTGTGGGTGATAAGGTGATGTGCTTAGTTTAATTATACTAAATAGTTCCGTTATTGACTTGAATAAATTACTTTGAAAATTCGTTCCTTAGTCTGTGAGCAGTTTCTTTGGCGCTCCGTACCTAAAAATAATGTTTTCCACAAAACATTCTTACCACTGTTTCTGCTTTCTGATTTTGCATCGCATAAGCCTCAGGCCGTTTCAGTTAAATAATCACAAAACACAATGATATATTTGTTTCGCTAGTTGTTCCTGGTAGTGAACCGATAATGTCCGTTGCTGTGATTTCCATTGGTGCTTCTGGAACGGACATAGGTTTTAAAAGAACCTTTATCTTCCGTCATGTGTTTCTTCTAGTTAAACATACTGCACATGTATGACACCATTATCTAACCTCTTTGTCCATAGTATCCCAATAATACTTTTGTTTCAATCTTGATAGTGTTTTTCGAACTGATAAATGCCCCTCCTAATGCACCATCATGATATAACAACAGTAATGTTTTTCGATGTTTTGTAGGAACGATAATTAATAAACTTTCATTTTTTACACATTTTAATAAACCATCATGGATAACGTATTTATGTTTTTCTTCGACAATATGCTTTCAAGTCACTCTTTTTCTTGATTGTGATAGGATGTTGACGTAATTGATTTATTTCATCATCATCTTCTTGATCATTTTGTAAGTTTTTCAATATTATTTGTCATTTTAATAGCCATAAATATTGTATCATCGTAATTGATTTTACTTGAAACAGTATTATCTTCCTAGGGTATCCTTGACATAGCGCCTGCATTCGCATTCGACTTTCTTGTGCGGTACTTTATCTCGAAGTCATATTCTTGCAACGCGATCGACCATCTGATAGATTACTAGCCGAATCTCTGTGCTTCATTAGCCATTGTAACGGATTATGATCCGTGAAGACGACAAATTTTCTTTCAACTAAGTATTGTCGGAAATTAGTTATCCCATAAACTAAAGCCAACGTCTCTTTTTCAATTGTTGAATAATTCTTTTCATGATGTTTTTAATGATTTACTGGCATAAGCAATAACATGATCTTTTCACCTTCAACTTGCTGTCCAATACAGCTCCTATTGCAAAATTACTGGCATTCATCATTAATATAAATGGCTTTTTAAATTTGGGCATCTTAATATAGGCTGGTTTATTAAACTTTCTTTGAGTTTGTCGAAAGCTTCTTGCTGAGCCGTTGCCCATTTAAATTTGGTCTGCTTCTTTAATAACATATTTAAAGGTTGTGCGACATGTGAGAAATTTTTTATAAATTTTCTGTAGTAACTGGCTAATCCAAGAAATTGTCGAACTTGATCCACATCCTTGGGGATCGGATATTTCTCAATTTTCTTCACGTTTTCTGGATTTGGTTACAAACTCGTCTTGAAATTATATGACCCACATACACAACTTCTGATTTGCCCCATTCGCACTTTGACGGCTTTATTTTCAGTTTGCATCTAATAATCGCTTGAAATACCGTTTCAACATCTTTCAAATGTTCGTGAAAATTAATAGAGAATATTATTATGTCGTTGATGTATACTAATGTGTGCGGGATGTCTTGCAAAACAAAGTTTATACCCTCTGAAATGTAGCAGGTGCTCCAGTTAATCCGAACGGTAACACATTAAACTCATACAGGCCTTTACCGTCTGAAAATGCCGTTTCCTCCTATCTTCCTCATTAACTTTTAATTGGTTTACCCTTTACGAGAACGATTACTGTAAAGAATTACACCTCCCCCATTTGATCAACATTTCTTGTGGGACTGGTATAGGATATGTATCCTTTCTAGTAACTTGGTTTAATTCTATAATCAACACAAAATCTTAAGTCACCATCTTTCTTTTTCACTACCACTATAGATGATGAAAATGGTGATGAGCTATCTCAAATTATTTTGAATTCCTTCATTGCTTTGATTTGCCGGTCACTTTCCTCTTGATGTATATATGGAATTCTATACGGCCGTAGCTTGATTGGGGTTTCGTCTATTAACGGTATCTCGTGCTCAATTATTTGAGTAAGTCCCAAATCATACTCATGCTTTGCTCTATTAAATCATCACTTATTAACCACAGGTTTTTTATAAATTTTAATATTTCTAGGTAACTTCTGAACTTCGAATTTAATTTTTGTTAATTGTTCCAATTTTGTTTTTGGTTTCATTTGAATGGACTTTGTACTGCAATTAGCTATTCTTACTGGTACTGATTTGTTTTTGACTTTTACTATTTCATCACACATAGGTACATCGTACTTTTTGATTAACTTTTTGTTTGGTTCAAAAATACAATCCTCCTCTGATGCATTCATTACATTAGCATAATATATTACTTCACTGTTCGGTGGCACTTCTAATGTTTGATTTAGAAAGACTTCTCGGCTCTATGCACAATTTCCCCTGTCTGGCCTTTTACCAAATTTCCGGTTTTCAAATCAAGAGAAATCCCTTGCAATTGCTCCATAACGTCCATGCCAATAAGACGTTTTACTGGACTTTTTATCATCACTGATACCCAATGAGTTATTTCCTTATCCCAATGATTAACTTGACTTTTAATTTTCTATAATATTAAAACATTACGTGACATTGATTTAATGACATGATCTTGTGGCTTTAACTTGGCTTTCTCCTGTGGCTTAAGAATTTTTCTGACACTATCGTATGACTTGACCCTGAATCTAACAAATCTTCAATTTTCCTTTTATTGAACTGTATGGTTGTTCAAGGTTGTTTGCCCCCAACCACTATTGTCATTAATGCATAACTACATGGAAGACCAAGCATGTTCTTTCTTTCAATTGCAGCACTCGTTGGTTCCATCTTTTCTAATTCAACTGCGATATTATCGACTGACTTCCTTTCTTTCAGTTTTTTGCCTGGATATAACGGTGCTGTTGGCACAAACGTCGGGGTGTACCACCGAGTAAGAGTATCAATTCCGCTCAATTTACGCATTGGTTCCAACAAGAACCTGGACTCTGGTTCTGTTGTACTTTTCACTATCCTTCTCCGAAAATATCTTTGCTCGGCCTGCCACCGTTGCTATTTGTCATTATGAGCACTATTTTTGTTTTCCAATTGACATAAAGATTCCTCGCTTTTTGATCATTTTCCAACTGTGCTTTTACCTTTGCCATTTCTTTGTATTGATGATTTGTAATAAAGAACCTAGCCACAAAAGGAATACACCCAATAATCAATTTCCATGACAATCCGGAAATATCATATATTCGATGGGCTGACAATATATGTGATACTATTACCTTTATTGTTACTACAATTACACATATTCCAATTAAACCGGCACATGCCTGTCCCAAGAACATAAATTTACCTCAAAACTTTTCCATTGTTTTATAGGTGGCTCGTTTGAAATAATCAGGTGTTAACAAATATTCGTAATTAACTTTTCCTTCTCTTTTCGGTAATATCGTGTCAGTCATTTCCGAGATAACTCGTTTCTTCTTAGTTGAAATACTAAATTTCTTTGAGCTTCTTCAATATCTTCACTCGCATAAAGACTCATTTATGGCATTTTTTTCAACGATGTAAAGTTGATCAGATACTCTAAATTCGGTAGTTCCAATTTGCCTGGCGTTTTGACTTTACGATAGTCTGGTAATTCTATCCATGAATCCGAAGTTAAGCGATAAAATGGAGATAGTAATCAATTACATTGTAAAATCTTTGGTTTACTTTGCTCATCCAGCAATATTCGCGTTATTGATTCCATAAATCGCACTTTCCCGCCAACACTCACGGGTAATTCATTTGTACATTTTTCATACTTAGTAATTGTCACAGTGACTTCCTTGCATTTGTAACTATGTAATGCTTCCCCAAATATTCTCGCAAACTCTCCATTTTCTGATATTAACATAGGTGCTACTAAATTTGGATTTGTTACCGCCATTGCCATACAATTTCGGAAAATTTCTTTGTTTATCTTGCAGTCATTTAAGATAATTTCTCTATATACATTTCCCATGATGTTTTGACTAAAATGAAACAAATAATCAATTTCGTCTCTATGAATTTTAACCTTTGCTTCTTCAACAAATATTCCTTGACATATAAACACCTTTGTAATTTGTTGCATAAACCATTCGGTCACATTTACTAGTAATATCCTTTTTTATAAATCTCATAGCATCTGCTGGTAAGGTTGACATTAGAACTGTACTGGTTTGTCTCGTCCACAATGGAGTTGTTTTAATTGTATTATTAAATTTATAGTTTGCATTAGAACTATAAAACCTTTCTCTAAACTGCTCTCCAATGAACTCTTTAAAATTCATGGTTTTTAGATGTGCCAAGTTGCATTTATTTGTTTCAACATTATAGACAAGGATTGATTCTCCAGTTTGACAATTTGTCTGTCTCATATTAAAAAATGGGTGTGTTTTAATTTGCCTGTATCATCATCAAAGACTCCTTCAAACTCTATCAACTCGGTTAAATATTCTTCCAATACAACTGTTTTTGCACAGTTTTACCATTCATTTTGTATGGTTCTCCTTCACAATCTCCATTTACTTTCAGTAACCCTTTCAAAACTACTGTTTCTAGTATTCTATGGTTCACTCTAGCTCTTAATCGAATCTCTGAGCTTATTTTTATTAAACACATTTTTATTATATATTTTTATGTTATATATTTTTATGTATTTTAATGCTATATTTTTATTAAACATTTTCATAAATAACATTCTCTCACTGGAGCTCTCCGTAAATCTGACTCTTGGTACACATAATACTTTACATCATTTTCGATTCTTAGTTTACTCGGGTATGCATCTGGGCATTCTGACATATCCACCACTGAATAAACCTGTCCCATCTCTGTTTGTGAGCAGTCGTATGCAACGAGAGACGGTGACTGTAATTATTGCACAAAATATGATCATCATAAACATGGACCTTGGAGAAACCATTGTTTTCCTCCATTCTGGTCTAGCTCTTTCATTTAACCGTCTTGGTGGTGAATTTAACTCTCAATTTCCATTTTCTTGCATTGAAGACGGTGGGCACACTGTTTTCCAACCACCTTTTTCCTTCACCCAACTCATCAAAAATTCGGTTATTAATCGAGCAGCAATATCTATCAGATTATCCAAGTCATCCGACTTTACAAATGCATGAGTCCCAATTTCTAAAATAGCATAGGTTAGACTTGTTAACGCTACTTTCTCATTAATTCTATCTTTGGTTAAGTCTTCAATTATTGCTCTCTCACAAAACGTATCTACATGGCCAAACTTCTGAACAACGCCAGGAAGTCGATTTTTCATTTCTTTAACTATCCCTTTTAGTTCATCGTCCACTTCTATTTCTATTTCGAACATCGGATACACTATTTTAACGAGACCTCTCAACATTTCTTTCGTTTCATCGACATCCTGTTCTAATCTCACTAAATACTTTTTCATCTCATACAAAGTTCTAACCTTCTTTTCTTTGTCGTTAACCTTGTTTTCCGATACTCTAAGCTTCTTTTGCCTTTCTAATTCTATAAACTCATCTTTAATACCGCACTCATTTTGAACATCCTCATTTTCATTTTCATTAATTTCTCTATTTTCAATTATTTCATCTTCTTTTTCCGTCTTTCTTTTATTTTCTTTTATTTCAACTTCTTCTTCGGTATCTGACTTGCTTGACTTATTATTCCATTCAAATCTCAACCCTTTTTCCACTATTAAATGATTTACTAAATATCCTACGTTTCCGTCTATTCTTACATATCCATCTTCATCTATTGCCTGGGGAACAAATCCACAATAATATAAATATTCATCATCATCAACTTTCTCACCTTTATATGTCAATATAATAATTCCATCTTTTCCCATAATTTTAGCAGCTCTCTTTCTTAGTCTTTTGACTTTTGACCACCAATGCTCTTCTGTATACTCAGTTTTCCCGTAACCTTCGTAATCAACTGCTACTACAAATTGTTTTAATTCAACTCTAGCCTCTCTCAACTCTCTGCCCAATTTCCTCATTAATTCTTTCAACTTTTCAGTATATCTATTTTTTCCATACAAAAATGGTCGTATCACCTCTACAATCTCCAAGTTACTTTCTGTTTCCCATTCCGATTCCTCAATTAGTTCTAATTTATTATTTATTTCATTTTCATCTCCAATACATAAACTATCCTATAACTCATTTAAAATTTCTCTCGAAATCCTTTATACCATTTCATTTTCACCAATTTCACTCAGCACCTTATCACTAATCATACTTGCTATTTGTAACTCATTTTTATTTCCCGGTAAATACCACAATCTATCAAAAATTCATCATTTTCTAAATACCTATAATTAAATTTTAACTCCACTATCCATCATTTATGTTTCTCCTTTAATCTATTTTTCAAATCTTTACTTCACGACGACGACGGATTACACATTCATTAATTTCATCAATCACATCAAAAAAAATAAAATCTAATCATTTATTTTCTCTAAACGATTTTCCAAATATTTTCATTAATTCTTTGATCTAATCTTTATGCTTTGAGTTCATATTATAGTACTTTGCACAAAAACGAATTACCCTCTTTAATTTCCTCATATTCAAAGACAATTGATTCAATTCTGTTAATGACTTCAATATTTTCGTCGAATCTATTTCATTATTTTCAATTAATTTTCCAATTTTGGACACAATCATCGTCGCCTTTTCACTTTGCAAATCATCTTTTATATTTCGCATCTTTAACTCATTATCAGTCAATTCTTTTTGCGAATCATACATCATGTGAGTATTCATCATCTGATTCGAACTTTAATATTAAGCGATCCAAACGTCGACCCATTTCTCTCACTTTTTTATCAATTCTTTCATTGAAATTATCTGGTTGCACAAAAGCTACATTGCCTGTCTGCGATTTGTCACCTTGAAATCTAATTGACTTCTTTAATATTGGCTTCTGAAATTTATTTACATTCTTTGGGCATGATCTGGCCATATGTCCATAACCTCTGCATGAGTAACACTGAATTTGACCTTGAAGATTAAATTTGTCTCTCTGTGGTGAAGGTGATATTGATGGAGATCTTGATCTGGCAAAACAATTTCGTGAGATATGCCCTTTCCTGCCGCAATTATAGCACTGAGAGTTAAAATTAATTCGCTGATCATTTGTGTTTATTTTATTAAAACTTTTCTCGCCATTACCCTTTACCTAATCTGATCGCAATTGTTTTGGGCTTCGCTGCACATTATTCTTGAACCAGCATTGATTACTATCATGTCCCATCTTTTGGCAATGTTCGCACTGGATTTGAATTGGGCCCTTTTGAGATTTATTTTTGAGTCAACATTGATTAATGTAGTGCCCCAGCCTCTGGCAATAATTAAATTGAATTGGACTTTCTTTTCCATCATTCTGAATATCTATCGTCTTATTTGATTCAAACTTTGGCCTGAACTTTGGTGATGGGCTACTTGCTGTTGGAGGCGATTATTTCTAAATGAACTTATTGATCTCTCTCTGGTTTCAGTGATGATTGCAAACGATTCTGACTTGGTCTGTGCGCTTTTCAAATTCAGTTCAATTTTCATTGCTTTCTTAATTAACTCATCAAAGTTATTAAAATCTACATAATAAAAAGTCTTTTTAATTTCCTTTTTAACTCCTGTTAAGAATTGATCCTGTAACAACTCCTTTACCTGCTTTGCATAATCAGCTTGATCTGGTTTCACTTCAAAAGCCTTTTCTGCAAGAGTAGTTACATGGTAAGCAAATTCACTTACCAATTCATCAGACTTCTACACTCTGTTGTAGAACTTTTGTTGCATTATTCTTTTGATATCACCGCCGATTAACTTTGCTGCCAGCGCATCCTTCAATTTTGTCCAGACATTATCTATTGCTCTTTTGTCAATTTGTTGCCATGCTTTTCTGGCTGCTCCCTTTAAAAATAACGGCAATATTTGTACCATTATCGACCGGCTCCATCCGTAGGCTGTAGCGTACATATAATAATCCGCCATAAAGTCAACAAATTCCACACGATCTCCTCCGTATTGAGTGACTGGTAGTTTTTGGCAACTTGCATAATCATTACCTTCTTTGCTATTTCCCGTTATAACCGTAGACACGGGAGTTTCGTCATTATTATTGGTATAGATGGATTCTGTTGAAGTACTCATTATGATTTCAACTTGTCTTTGTCTTCTCAAATTGTAAAATGATCTGGTCAACACAGGTTTTGCTCGTCTAAATTTCAAACCATTACAATTATAAAATTTACCTTTCGTTTCAATCTTGAATTTTCACTTTAATAATAAATTTTCATAATATATATATATATATATATATTTTAATTTCACCAATTCACAATATTTCAATTTTCCAATAGTTTTACAAATTTACAAAGTTTTCAACAACTTTTACTCCCTTCTACAATATTCTTTGAAAAATATTCGTTTTCCTATTAATCTCTTGACCAACTTTTATTAAGTCGGGCTCACCAAATATGTTGGGTTTTTATATAGAAAGTCGGTGCTTAGGTCTGACTCCTTGGTGTCCTGCTTTAATCGATTTAATTAACCCAACACAATAAGATTTATTTCCAATTTATATATCACAACTTTATTCACAACTTTCACAAAAATCGATTCAATTCACAATACTCTACACAATTACTCTGCACGATTTCATAAAATTCAATGCGTATGGATACGTCTTCCAAAGGGAGATGTCCCTCTCTGGTACGCAATTTGTTTGATTGGTTGATTTATCTTTAAGTTTATTACCTCCTTTATTCCGCTCTCTGAAATATTCTCTTCGACCAACTGGCAATTTTGTTGATCTGCCTTTTCTATTTATACTCATCTTGCAATTCAAGTCACCCGCAAACTAAATTGGTTTTGGCAATTTTGACATCTCTGTCCAAAACCAAATTAGTTATTTCTGGGCTCCCGGGGTTTCCATTTGTTTGCGATAATTATTTTGGTGGCAGGTTTCTCTTTTATCCCGGGTTTTCTTCGTCGACCAATTTCGTTTTCCGTAATTAGAACATTTGTTGACGCTCCGGGTTTCTCACACTATTCGGGTTTTCTGTTGGCTCGGACTTCCCATTAGCCCGGGTTTCCCATTAGCCAATTAATTTTTAATTAATTTCTATTTTTTTTAAACATTATTTTCTGGGGACCCCCAATCGATTTAATTTTATTATATTTGGATTTGTCTCTTTATTTGGCATCCGCCCATACCCATTTCCCCCGATAAATATTTATTTTAAAGTTTTAATTGATTTTGCCTTTTTAATTATTATTTTGAATATCATTGGTTTTCCATTTTTTTACTTTTGTACATTTTGTTAACCCCAACACTTGTAATTTTTATCAGGTAATCAGCTTCGACCTATTATATTTAAATAAAATTTGTTAACCAGTGTCATCTTATTTCATTATAAAACATAGCAAGTTGATACTCAGAGAAACTTAACAATAATATAGAAATTCACTTTACTATATCTTTTGTTGATATCCATGTTGGGTTTTATACCCATGCCATTTGACATAGTACTGTTTAACCTTACCAACCTTTATAGTTTTTAATATTTTTTGAATTCTAAATATATTGTGGAGTAATAACTTGGAATTCCTGCTTTTAAAATTTACTATGTAATTCATTATTATCATAGTCTTTAATGACATACATGACAGGATAATGTTTAATTCTGATTTTTGAAATGAAAAAACTTTATCACTATAATTATTGTCAATTTTTTAATGAATGGTGAAGCAGATATTTTGTATATTCTCAACATGGTTACCGACACTTTATTTCGGGTTTTTTAAACATTTTCTTTGGAAGACATATAATCGGTCGTAATTTATTAAACATCTGGCGAGATGTGTGTGCGTGTATGTGTATATGGGTGATTATATGCATTTACCAATTTCGGTAAAACGTTTATCCGTGTTTTATTACTCTGATGAACAGAATATATCTTTTCAATTTGTCTCTCAATGTTCTATTAAATATTTCAACATAAGCAGCTTTATATTGTGAATGAAGTGTTTAATGATTAATATTATTTCTTTTAAGAGTTTCTTTAACTTTACTATTGTAAAATTCTTTTACCAAATCAGTTTGTTAATTATTTTGGCGTTCATCCTTGAAAATAGAATTTTTATACCTCAGGACATTTCATCTTCTGATTTTATATTTTCTGGAACAACCCGTATTTATCGACTGAAAACATCAATACATATCAAAATATATTTATTAAATTTTTAATATGGAATCATTTCGTCAAATCCATTTACCATAAATCGTCAATACCAAATGTTTTATATGCTCTGGTCAGAAATCTTTTTAACATCGGTTTGTTTAAACTGTATGTCATTTGTCCCGATGAATTGGGAACTATTTTCTTTAGCTTTTCGACTCCACCGAAACTAGCTTTCCCTTTCGCGTGCAACAAGAAGACCTAAAATTTAAATTAAGATTAGGCAATTATTGAACCATCGTTTATTGTTTTGGTTATCCAAATAAACCATTGTTTATTTAGAAACACCTAATAAATCAGATACACCACGTAATGATAATGCTAATGATATCATCGTAGCAATTAAGCTTCCGTATTGGTTATAAATTATTTTTCTCATCATTTTTCAATTTTTACTTTTGACGAGTGATAATATTGGTTTCTTGTGCTTTTTTCAACACAGTTTTTTTATTTTGTTGACAGTGAACAAAATCAAAAAGATTATGAGGAAATGGATTTTGAGGAGTCTAACTATTCAAAATCAACTAATAGTAATATATATTGTTTTGTCATTAAAATTTCTTACCGTTTATTTATAATAGTAATAATAAACTAATAAAAATATTTTAAAAGTAAAAGCTGTTTTTCATAAATTTAATAATTTATTTATTAGCAAAATATAGGTTGGAATTCAAATGCAAATTAAACGAAAAGATATAGTGAAGACTGAATGCTGCCAGATAATATAATGAGAGTTGACGGGGTCTGTTTTATCTCGTTACTTAAATATTTATTCGCAAGCTAGTTGTGTGGGGTTCTCTGTATTTTAGCCTGTCAGAGGCCGCTACAAATATTTATTTGAAGTTTGTAAATTATTGTTTGATTTTATCATAGTTCCAATGATGCTTTGTCATGTCCACGATGTGAATATATTGTGTAATGTGCTGATAGTTGTTACCTTATGTGTCCTATGAAGCTGGGCGCTAGTTGACCCTAGTTTAAGGATGCACAGACGACGTTTACGGACGCATACGGATAAAAATGGTGTCTTTCTGATATATACACATCTGTTTCAACTGAAACGCAACTCCTACAATAAAATGAAAAAGTAATAAAGTATTATTATAGAGACATACATATTTACTGGTGTGGCTGCGTAATTTGTTCGAATGAATAACAACTTATATTATAGGAAGGAATTTGAAGAATTTTTTTAAACACACAGACATAATACATAGTAAATAATGCATACAAAAAATTGCTGCGAAAATTTGCGAAGAAAATTCCGATAACTCTACTTTTATTTGTTGAGAAAATTTTAAAATAATTTCGTTAGAATTTTCATGAAATTCAATCAATTTAATATTTTCACAGAATTTCAAATATTTCAGAAATATGTATTGAAACTCTTGATTTTTACAGACATAAATAAATACCCATTTACCTTAAAGTTAAAATAAATAAACTTTTTACAGCATATAATGAATTGGAACAGGTTTATTTGCCAACTGCTCAATAAGTCCAGGCCAGTTAAGAACATTAACTTTATCTTGTCATATCTTGACTTTATTTTTTTGTGTTTTTTTATGGTTTTCATTCGTTTAATCCAGATAATCCCAATATAGATTGACCGAAACTTTGTATGTTCTCATTATTATTATTATTATTATTATTATTATTATTATTATTATTATTATTATTTTCATGATGACTCTATTTTCCAAAATCTCATAGCCTGACTTTAAATTTTGACTCTGTCCATGTGATAAATGCCCAGATTCGAAAGGATCAAAACTGCATTGACAGTATTAATGAATATTTTTTTAATCATAGCCTCGCTTTTTGGAGTTCTTGTAAAGCTGTGCAGATCGATCCATTGTTTAGTTAAATATTCCATAACAATTATGACTTCGTTTTTTGTTTCAAATACGTCTATAATGATCGGACGGATATTCTTATTGTTTTTCTTATTCTTATATATTTCAGCGAAATCTTCATTTGTGTGTTTATTGATTTGGGTGTGCCTAGCATTTTATTTTTGTTTTATTAATTTATTATGGTGTCATTGTTCATAAATTGATATTATAAATTTTTAAAGAATTATTTGTTTTTTATATTGAAGATAATGGGTTTATTTATTACTCTATTATAATTCAAGTGATAATTATTTTAATAAACTATTTCAACCCGTGAAAAATGTCATAATTTACTGATATATAATAATATTCTGGTATATATCTTTAATCGTATTGTCATACATAATTATGCTAACTTCAACAAAAATTACGAAAAATAATATATATCAGTTATTTTCAAAGTGTGCGATAACGCCCCCTTGTAGGAGTTTGAGACTTAGAGGAGGGCTTTGACGTGGGTTAAGAGGGCGATGGTAGATTTGTAATTTCACTTACTTTATATTTTAAATTTCACTAAAATTAAAACCTACCTACTACACAATAACGAATAATTAGTTTATATTTATATCCTGTATGATGGTATAAAAACTTAAAATACTTAACATAGATTTCATAGGATAGCCCGCACGCCGTATGCAATCAAGTTGCAACAAGTTTCTGTTAAATAACGCTATTGGAGCAATCCGGTACCAATTGTACTGTACCATTAATATTTAAATGTAATATTTATATTATACAATTAAATAATCTTTATGGGGCGGTGGCAAATCAAATTGTGTCTTAAGAGGATGATGGTTAAAAAAAGCTTGAGAAATACTGATATAAATTGATGATAATTATAAATAAAACAAAATTATCAGTAATTTTAATATTTTAAATTTATATATAAATAGATTACTGACAATATATAAGTAGTATTAATTTGATAAAATAGAGTCATTTCTTTAATATAATATTTTTGATTTTTGGAAGTATGGACAGACAACGGTGATTACATTTGTTGATTCTAATTATAGTCATTTATAATATAATTATAATTATTTTTGTTTTTTAAAATTTTATTTTTGTAATCTGACATTAAGATTAATTTCAATTTCATTTTCGGTTTAGTTTTAAAGTTTATTTTAACATGTTTTATTACATTTTTTATTGGCGCATTAAAACAAATTAAAAACCTTTGTGTTCTATTCCTTCACAGAATAAAGTTACATAGATATTAGATTAACAAAATTTCACTTTAAAATAAATATGAGAATGAAAAACCGGTTCTCTTTAGGGCCACAAATATTGATTATTATTATAAAAATAAAAGAAAACAGTTGCTAATTGTATTACAACAATTAATAAGTAAAGTTTGTAAGCACAATCTTGATTTTCATGATAGGAACAATAAATATTAGATGGAAAATCCTTTTTCTTCATTGAATAATTTAAAAATCTCAGATATGGAAAATATCGCCTCAATATACTAATCTTCCATCCGCAATCATTAGATACAGAATAATTGTTTCACATCTATTGATTGTAAAATACATTTAGGACAAATATCTCTAAATAATAATGGTTCCAAAATATTATTAGAATTTATAATACATAATTCCTTAATGTTGTTATTATGATAGAAAATATTAATAAAATAACAAGTCATTTTAAAAACCATATTTAATTACAATGTTTAGCCAAGCAAGAAAATTTTGACCACAAGTAAAAGTTAATGGATGTTGAAACCGAATTTTGTTGTAATCAACTAGTTTTCCTATCGTTTTTATTTTTTAGAGCGGGATAATAGAAACCCATGGGGTCGAAAACATATATTTTATCTGTCTTTCTGTGTCAGGAATAGTAGATTGGAATTATTCCATTTGAACGAGGAATTCCTAGTAAGCGCAAGTCACTAGCTTGCATTGACTACGTCCCTTTATTAAAATACTTATTAAAAAGGAAATTATTAAAATACTTTGATAAATCCACGGAAGTTTTCTTGGAATCAAAAGAATTCAAAAATGGAAAGTATTATCTAGAAGAATTTTTCAGTTTTTATTCAGATTTAAACAATTTAATAAAACGCATTCAACAAAATAATTTCCTTCCAGATTTCGGTAAATCACGAAACACCACAAGCAGATTTTGAAATAGATGTTGAAAAAATTGTTGGAGAATTCAACAAAATAAATAACTAATTAGAAAAGCATTCGAATACATCCAGTAAAATATTTATGCTTTTTCAAAATTACCCAAAATGTGAACAGAAAAATGTGTTACATTATCAGATAGTTCGGTTTCTAGTATTTGTATAATTTCAAAAGCTTTCCTTTTATCTCGATAACGCCTCTCAAATGTCAGATATTATAACAACTAAAAAGATTCTTCTGCAAACAAAAATGAAGGAATCATCGGAGAAGAAACATTCTACTTTAAGAAAATTGTATCGGAGAAACTAAGAAATAAGACAAAAGATTTGCTTTATTCCTTTGAGTTATGTGAATGATTAATGAAAAAACTTTATGGTTATTGAGAAAATGAATCAAAATACAAGTTCATACGATTTTTTTTACAAGAATAAGACATTACAAATTTAATCAGGACTCTTTGGTCCAATAAAATAGAAAATGTTGAGCCAAAACTGATTTTACGCATCATTTATTTTTACATTAAATGAAAGTTTTGAAGGCATAATTCGAGTGCTCGAAGGCTGTGAACTGATAACATTATAAGCAAATTTAGATTAATTAATATTTCCGATCATGAAAAACGCAAATGTTATATTAATCTATATTCAATCCAATCAGAATGTCCCAAATTTGTTGAATTTAAAGAAATGTGTATTAAATACAGAAATGCACCGAAAATGATAAAAGCAATATTCGACTTCATAACATTTTTTCAAAGCGAACTTTTGACGAAGACAAAAGACGTTCTATGTGTCTTTAAGGTTGCCAAAGACAAATGCAGTGAAGAGTTGAGTTCTTTTAAAAAGATGATAAAAATATTGAACTAAGTGAGAAAATTTTGAAACTTAAAGATCTTTTAGAAAACGTTTGTTTAATTCTGGAAAATTTTCTTTGTGTCAGATGGGGATGAAGTTCAAAACCTCGCAGTATAAACTACTCGAATTCTTACGCTTCCCCGACCGTAAAGTAAGTTGTCTACAAACGATTTAATGCCAACATGTAAATCATTAAAATGATTCAAACATCCAAACTATTTTCATAACTTGGTAAGAGTCTAAATAAATGGCTAAGCCACATCCATTAAAGTATTTTAATAATCCCTTTCTGCTTTTATGTTCTCCTCTAAGAGTTGATGAATGAGTGTTGACAACTATAGCCTGATTGTTTTTTAAATAAGGAAATTTGTCTAAAGGGTACATTCCAACAAATTCTTTATCCAATAATTGACTACCATTTCGATCTTACTGAACAGAACTTTTATAATAATAACATTAGTTTTTTAAAAACAAACTTACTCCATGACAAATTTCGTCATTTTTGTTACTTCATTTATGATCAAACTAAAACGGTTCTATTTGCAATAATTTGCACTTCATTTTCAAATACACCGTATATTATAACATGTATTGGTTCGGTTGTAGCTTTTGAAAATTTGATATTCAGTCGCAGATTTCCATTTTGTGGTAATTGACTCTGATTCATATCAAAATCAGGGGCCAAAACAAATGTAAAGAATGAATATTTTATTTTAAATTCTTCAATTGTTATACCACAATTCAAGTTTTTATCTAAATAACCCATATTTCTCACTATACTTTGCAAATTATGTAGCGCAATAATTATCATTATCGAAATCTTGAGTGTATTTTTCTCGATAATCTGTATTTTTTGACAGTGATAAAGAAGTAACATTACCATAGTTTGAAAGTCGAACTCGAAACATTGTATAATCCGTTGTACTGAGTTTCAGATTCAAATGTAACAAGTATAAAATTTGGCATTCTTCGATATCCAAGTATTTGTTCCTTATAGAAAGATGATGAACCCCGACCAATAGCAAATGAAACAATTTCCTTAGTTTTTAAAGGATAAATTGCATGTTTAGAATTCAGACCAAGTTGATGACCAGCTAATACACTGTGTTTAACGCGAACTCTTTTTACTAATAATTTTGCGTCAACTAATTGACATATTGGTTTCCCGTTGCAGAAGCTAATGATAGTGCGGAATCAGATTTTTTCAAACGCATATGAACATTAACACCAGGAAGTAAATATTTAGGTTGATCCATGAAATCAAATTGTAATGATAAAAATATGGTAAATAATTTTGAGCCCTTAATTGTGCTGGACGCACAAGATTTATTGGATTTCAAAAATGTGCTCGTCGTACTGATGGGACCTTCACTATTAATGGCTAGGGAGAATCACCTGCTGCGCCGCACAACTTTAGTAATCATTATGTACCCGTGACCGAAATCACGTTGGTGCTGTACACAATGACCGAACGCCATTCGAGCAGGTGAGCGCTATTGCCAGCACTACTCCCCGAAGGACCTTCGTCTTTCCCGAGTTGTTAGCTGCCGCTAGAAGGACTTATGCTATTACCCATTGGTTCATCCTACTTTTACCCTCGGAGAGAAATTCATAGACATTATCCAGAGTTCACCTTGATTCACCGAGTGTTGTGCTTTTCATCTACACCCCCTCTCTCGTGGACCAATTTATTTGATTTATTTTAATATGAAAGCAAAACGAAAGGAAAAACATTGTATTATGGAAATATAAATTAACGAGATGGAAAGAAAAGATTCACAATTAATAGTAAATTATGGAAAATGAAAAGGAATCCACACGAATTTCTCCATTCCATCAGGGTTAGTTTCTTCTTCTCGTCAGTCTTCTTCGTCGATATCCGTGGGAAGATACTTCCTCTTCGCCGGTCTATAAGGCGGGGGACTGGCCTGGCGGCAGATGTCCTCTCTCCGGGTCGAGGGACCCGCTATTTCTTGCGAAGGGATATTAGGAGGCATCTAGCCTGTGAGGATGGCTACGTCCTCTGTTCCGAGCCCTAGTCTATCGAGGATTTGAGAAACTGGGAAGGGACTCGGATCTTCGTCCACCAGATTTATGTGGATGGACGGGGCAGGTGATCGGAAAACGATGCTCGGGGCATAACATATGTCCGGGTCGAGTTCCGGGAGTTCAAATTCCTCATAGGGAGGTGGTAAATCTTCGGTTTGACACAAGATGGTGGTGTCCCCTATTCCTCTAGCGAGTTCTTCCTCTCGACGTCGACGATCGCGGCGTCGCCGATTCCGATTCGGACGCCTGCGAGTGGCAGTGGGTCCAGCGGTCTCCCTGACCTCGGTTGAATGTTGGGAAAGAACTGGCATTTCTGGAAGAGTTCGGATTTCTGGAGCTATCGAATTGGAGACAGGAGGTAACGAGAGAAGGTCAGCCACGGGAAGATGGTGAGCCGGAATTATGCCCAGCTGACTGGCTCTGACGCTCCCCGGGACGTGAGCCTGGAGCTCCACGTCCGTAAACGCACGTCGCAGTGCGGTCGACTGTTCCTTGATGAGTAACCGTTGAGCACGGGATTCCGAGATCAACTCATCTCGCGCCCGAGTGAGTCGCTCTATCTTCCGCCGTAATACTTTGATGGTATCGGGCGGGGCCCAGGTACCTTTTACGCGTTCATACTTTGCTTTAAGCTCGCCATGCGCCTGCTTTAGCTCCTCGTATTGATGACGAATCGCTATGATGGAAGGGGGAAGACGGGGAATCCTGGGAAGATCATTGGGCTTGTCCTGATTATTCGTATTCATCCTGGAGAAAAGAAAAGAAATTTAAAAATGAGAATCGCTGAGAGCTGCGGTGATGATAATTAGTACAAACACCTCGGGGAGGGGTCCTCGAAAAAGATTTTATAATTTTTATTCTTATCATCAAAAAATGCGAGTATGGTCGGGCTTACTAGAATTATCGGAGTCGAGTCGGCTTATATCGGATAATAGTCGACTCAATTAATGGAAGGGATGTCGGGCAAATATCTATCGCATCTGTAACCTCACTCAGAAATTTTGGGCTTCAACATAGTGACGGTTGACAACCTTATTTCGTTCCTACCCTTTGGTTTCACTACAGGTATGGCGTCTTTTGATCGGATCATACATCATTAATGTTGTAAAAATTTCACTTTCCGCCTATCATGGTTAATCGTGCATATATTATGGAATTAATGCAAATCCGTGTACCGCCTCCATTGTTGCCGAAATCAAAAACGTTTATATTGGTATTTTCTAACATGATTTATTACCCACCCGTCGTCTTGGGGACAAGACCACCACAGAATTTTAATATAACTCCTCCGTAAACATTTTAGGTGAAGGGTATTCTATGAAGAAAAGTGTACTTAGTCATCCGTATCTATATTTAAAATTTTGGACATTTAGTATTTACTCGGGAAGTAGTTAAATTATTTAAATTTGATTAAATGGAAACAAATTTATGATTTATGATCTAAATAAATTGAAAATTTGGTCGTAATAATCGATTTATTGCAGTGGGTCAATATGTGTCTGTGAGAAACGTTTTCTCAGTTGCAGTGAATTTAATCATTCAATATTTGCTAAATTGTTGTCTGTCAGTGCGTGACGGTCATCATTTATTATAAACTATTGGCGTTGATTCGTTTTACGTAATATTGATTGATTTGGTGCGCTTTAATGTACGATAGGTGCGTGTGAAAAACATCCCTCATTTTGGGGTAGACTTCCGGCGAAACGGAGTTTAGTGAAGTTCTATGAGCCAGTGAATCAAAGAGTTTATGTGCCGACACTCCCGTTCAACGATAAATCTATGTTCCGATCGTGTTCACACATTACTATTATTACAGTCGTTTATTGGGTTTCTCTACCGTTGTGCTCTACTCGTAAACTTTTCCGATTTTGTAACTATGATAATACCTTACCCCTGCTACCTATTCCTTAATTTTCTTGTCCGACAATAAACAAAAATCTGTCTGGTTCGTTCACGAACGTCCTTAAATTCCCCTCACTCTGCTGTCGCATCTTCCCTTAGTTTAATTCGACTCGTTCCAGCCACATATTTCAGTAGCCGCCCCGAGTATACAACGGCGCCCTGCGTAGCGGTTCTGTGCATTATCGCCAGACCCGACTGCGGACTGCCGAGGGGTCCACGAGGCATGACCCACGAGCACAACTAAGGGTTTTTACCCACTAGCCGGCCCGAGATCCGTCCCATGGGCCTTCTATTCCAATACGGTATTATATAGGAGATTTTAAATGGGTCGGACTATAAATATGCATATAGTTAAATTAGCATAGAATAGAATGAAACATTATGAACTTATATTATGAGAAAACATAAAAATTACAAAATGAATTATACAATAGCAAAGTTCCTTACGTTTTTACAGATTGTTTTTTCTATCTCAAAATTGTATAGTTTGAATGGCATAAAAGTTAAAAATAATGAAATTCATCACTGTATTCATATTAATTTTATGCATGTGTGCGACCAATGGGCGATTTTCTGCCATTTTCAGGGCTTTTTAATTACTTAATTGCTTTAAAATTATTTCTATTATTTTTTATATATTTTTCTTTATTTTTCTATATATAATTTAGTTTATCTTTGAGTTTTACTTTTATTATTGTTTTTCTGATAATATTATTTTTGCCCTTTTTATTTGTTTTCTGGTCGCCACTTCTGCCTGTGTTTTTTCTAAACCTTATTTTGCAAGGTTTTGGCAGTTTATTTTATTTTTAATATGTTTCTTTCTGCAGCTGTCTTGCTTTTTTTCGTGATTTTTATTAATTATTTGTTTTTTTATTTGATTTTGTTATATTTTTATTTTGTTTTAATTAATATGTTTTTTGTTGATTTTAAGATCTTGGTGCGGTGCATGTTTATGTACAGTGATTCCTTCCATTACTTCCGCTCTCTAACTTTAATTTTTATTTTTATTTGGTTTAAATTGTGGCTCTGAGCCCAACAATTGATTTTTTCCTATCACTGTCACTACCATAACCCATAGGGGTATTTTAATATCGGTATTATAATTTAAAATACTTTCAATTATAGGTTTGTGAATATATGTATTATTTCCACCATCAATCCTTTTATTATTAAAACCAAGAATATTTAAATACTTTGTTTTTGTCAAGCTCGTAAACATTTAAAATATCTCCACAATTATGTGATAAATAACTTTGCAATTATTCAAGGTCTATGATATATAAGTCATCTTTAAAAGTGTATACATGTTCAGTTACCTCATTGTACGACAGCCGAATTTTGAATTCAACTACATCATTACTTTTTGTAAGAGCATTAAGATCTATTGTACTGTGGTCATTAAATACATTATGTATTTGATTAAATCCAAGACGTTTTGCATCGGATAATGTTTGAAATAGAAGTTCAAATGGCTTGATTAAGCAATTAAAGTATAAATATTTATTATCAGTGTACATTAGAGCTTTTTATTTGTTTGCAAATGACATATTATAATAATCGTTTTGCACAATTACATTAACATTTTCTATTCCGAGTTTTTTCGTATTATACTCAATGACCGATTTGCTATAGAATGGGATTAGTTCTAAACGAAGGTGAAATCCAGAAGAGCTATTTACCAACTGCCATGTAAATATATTGGATTTTGAAAATCAACCATGAATTTAATTGATTTTTTTCTGGATGGATTGTTGGACAACTATTGCTCGGTATAATATTATAAAAACTCACTTTACTAGATCTTTTGGTGATATTCGTGTTGGGTTTTGATACACAACCCATTTCACATAGTATTGTTTATTTTAATCAACCTTTTTAGTTTTCAATATTTTTTCAATTCTAAATACAGTAGGTGGTGGAATAACTTGTAATTCTTGTTCATAAAATTTACCATGTACTTTATTATTATCATAGTCTTTAATAACATACATTACATGATTTTATTTGGTATTGATTTTTGAAATAACAAAAACTTCATCAGTCCAATTTGTGTCAAACTTTTTAATGAATGGTGAAGCAGATATTTTACTAATTCGAACATGGTTACCGATACTATACTCGGGTTTTTTAACTTTTTCAATTTTTCTAATAAGGTATAATTCAACAGTATTTTCTGAGGAAATATTCATTGGTCTTAATCCATTCAGTCCTCAATGTGATCAATGATTATAACTGTGTATGATTTTAAAAAAACATAAATCAATGTTTTATCTCCCATATGTACAAAGAATCGTTTGAGTGTATCTCTCATTGTCCTATTAAATCGTTCAAGATAAGCAGCTTTATATTGCGAATGTACAGAATAATGATTTATTTTATTAAGAACTTGTTTCACTTTACTATTGTAAAATTAATAATAATGATAATAATAAATTTCAAAGTTCATATAAAATGGCTTTGACACAAACGCACGAAGACATATAAGAAGTTGAAAATATATGATTAACAAAGGAAGTTGCAATTCAAATGCAACTTTAATAAAGACATGGGCTTTACAAGAGCGAATTTAACAAAGGCACTTAATAGGCGTCAGTGAAAACGTTTTAAAATATTAATAATAGTAATAATAATAATTGAAAATTTTTATGTCTTAGCCAATATTTGGAAATTTCTAAAGTCATGGGTAGAGGGGGGTTTTTCTGGAAAAAAAGTTTGTAAAACAAATGTTGACAAAATTTACTAAGTAAAAAGGTCGATATTTGAAAAATTCATGGGTACGGGTAGTTTACTTTACCGGATGGCTCGTAGAGTTTTTGACGAACCCTTTGAGATTTTAAAATTTTTAAAATTGTCTCATATTCAGAATTAAAAATTAAAACGATCGGGATAACATCTTTTCGAAATATTGAAAATTTAAAAAGGGTTTTGACGACCCCTTACACATTTTTATAGTTTTTAAGATGGAATCAGGTATAGAATTGAAAATGAGGAAGATTGACATAAAAAGGTTTTCTATATTTTGAAAGTTATAGGGGGGTCTAAAAGCGGTTTTCCAGAGATTGGTAAACTTTTCAGGATTTTTAAGATGCGATCAGATAGATAATTAAAAATTATCACCATTTGAGTAAAAAAATCCACAAAAATCCACACACACAATATTGAAAATTCAAATTTCGAATAAAAACTCCACAAATAAAAAATTAGCAACTACAATAAAAAAATTTTTTTTTTGATCGGAGAAAAATAAAGTTTTCAATAACTTATTGTCTTTGTTTTATCTCTATTGTGACTCATACATAAACGTCCACTGAAGAATGACGCATCGAATAAGTTTTCATTCGGATGAGTCATGTATTTTTTCAGCCAAACAGAAGCGACTGTGCTGGATGGCTCATATCTCAATACTAATAATAATTCAACGAATTGTTCTAATTAACATAAAATAATTTTTGTTTTAATGGTGGCCTATAGGTCAACTATTTTGAATCGTCTTCGATTTATTTTAATAATCTGATTAGATTAATTGTAGGAGTTGGTTGAGAACTAACTATAATCAGATCATGCAGACTTTAGCAAAAAGTAAGCCAAAGGCATTAAAAATGTTAGTAAAATGAAATTACAAGAAATTTACTATCAAATAACATATCTGTACTACTTTTATACTGAATCACGTAGTAAACACTCCTAATTAAGATATACTGATTTTAAATAATCAAAACAAGCATCTTGATTTAATCTTTGTTTTTTTCAGTTGTCACAAATCTGCTTACACATTAAAAATAATGTTCTTTTTTTAGTTTGATTTTCCTCTTTTTGACAAATACCTTTCACCTGAAATTCTTCAGTAACTCATTTAATATACAAAACTTTGAACCCCTTTTGATATAGAAACTCCGTTTTGATTTAGAAATTGCGCCTGTAAAAATGAACACCAAGATATCCAAAAAATGCAATAATTAACCAAATATTTCACCTTCACCGTAACGAGAAATAAATCATTGTTGTTAAATACTTCTCCAAAAAAAATTTCCTAAGTGACTAAAATCAAAAAAGCCTTTAAAAATAGTCTTCGTAAATTTTTGTGGTTACCTTCTAAACTTATTATAAGCATTAAAGTTTTCTAAATCAGCTTGTGTACTTATATATTTTTTACGTATTAAATAGAACGTTTTAAATTTATCATAATTCAAAACGGAGCCAATGCTCAAATTTGACAATTTTCTATCCTTTCCTAATACAACGTCTCCACATCAGATATACTATGATTGAGTACTAGTAGTTCAACTGCCAGACATTTCCATTCAATTTTTTTCCTAAATGCGTCTTTTTATGGCATATACGGTTGCATCAGTTAAAGGTAGTAAATGTCTGTCACTTAAACCTGACAAGTTATATTCTTGGTTTCTTTCTCACGTTCAATAATATAGTCAACACCGTCATAACGTTAAGTAAAATCATGAACTTATAACGCAAAACTTTATTCAACGATTAAAACAATTTGCATTGTAAAATTGAAAATCACAATTAAAATAAATCTAATTTCTAAAAAAATAATCAAAGTAAAAATCCACTACAAATTTCCATTGTAACAATATTTTATAAAAAGAATTTTTTTGGCATGAGAAATAATTTTAAACTTGATATTTTGAAATGGCCAATATAAAATAAATTAAATTGTCCAAAAATTATTCAAGAAATCTTTGACAATTTCTAGTTGTATTGAATTAATGTGGAGAATTAGTTGAGATACAAATGTTGTTCTCAAATTAAGTTTACCGAAAAAAAAATATCATCAAAAAAAAAATTTTTATTTCATTTTCGTTGATAAACACTTTTAAAAGAAAATGAAAAATAAGTAGAATAAGTTTATAACCTTAAAGGATATTAATAAATATTACAAATGTATAAAGTATTTGATTTTCCATATTTTATAACCATATTTATCCATAAACCAGATAAAAACGGCCAATATCACAAAATTCCATCCTGTTGACCAATTGCTTTGTTGTCAGTGATTTACAAAGTATTTGCATTCTATTCTTGCAAATCGACTTAGTTTTTTGATCATAGTAAACAATCTGTTACACATTGGACAAAAAGGTGGTTCAGAATACGAAAGATGTATTGAACACAATTCTATTCTTTTTGTGATTCTTGAGAAGAACTCGAAATACACTAAAAATTCACAGTTAACTATTGCCTGGTAGTGTTCCAAATGCTTATATATGGACACTTTTGAGACACACAAACGTTGGAGGAAAATTTGTAAACATACTGAAATTGCTATATACTGACTCGAGATCTTTTTTATTGTTAATACATATTAGACACCAAAAATTAAAATAAAAAGGGTTTAAAGCAAGTTTTTCCTATATCAATGATTCTCTTTGTTATAGCTATTAATCTGGTATTTGAAACAATAAACATGGCAATCATTATCCTGTTTATAATAAGGACCTCTCCTGTACAAGTGCTGGCTTATACAAATGACATTACTCTAATCGCGAATAATCCAAATGACCTACAATAATTAATTTACTGCCAATGCAATAGGATTTGAGTATGACCCTGATAAGTATGCGTATATCCAATACCCATAGGTTGACACTGCCCGTGAGATTCTTATCAACAATGAACTCATTAAAAGAATTGCACCAATTGAATTTTTTCAATACCTTGAAGTTCCAAAAGGTAATAATATTGATAAATGTCCCTATGGATTTATTTGAAAGTCATTTAAAGTTACTAAGAAAATTGCAAACTCTGACCTTTTTGGTTGGTATAAACTGAAAGTCTACAAGGTCTTACATTCTCGTCTAATCTTTCTATTTCGGACTAAAGAAATCAAAATAAGTTTACTTTCTGATACTCAAAACAATTTGAAGATAAATGTCATTAATGCCAGTCTATTAAGGAGTCATTTGAGAAGGATTTTGAACTTGCAGAAATTTTCCGAAATTAGTTACTTTTATAATGGTACTGAAAATAACGACACTGACTGCACAGATCTGCTTGACTAATATCATACACAAAAGATTGTCTATTTCTTCCGTTTACTTACATCAACTTGTGAATACTCGAAAAAGATAAATACTTTCTCATTTTTATCAGTATCCAGACCTCGGATTGGAATTAAAAATCCGACTTTCGCCAAGAAATAGTCATTATTGATCGGCTCAGTAAACTTGTAAGTTTGACAGGGATCACAGAACAAGATGAGAATACTGTTTTCAATATTGTTTGGAATAACTGGATTTATTGTTTTGGTAAACCAGATAGATATTTGAAAGGTCATTGATTCGAGAAGGGACGCAGAAATCTTTAGAGCAACAAGAATTTAGTTCACAATATCAACATCAGTCGAATACACTTGCTGATCCAACCCTTAGGACAGTAATAGATATGACTACGATATCATTAAAATGAAAATGTAAAAAGAACTATTATTCAGAATCGAGTTTTGATTAAAAGCAACAATACAGAGTTCTACCGAATTTTCGTCTTTTGAGATTGATTATAGCAGGAAAATAAATTTATTTTCAAATTCAAGGTTATTATAATCAGGAAGAAAAAGATAAAATTTGGAAGTTAGTCAAAGTAAATATATAGAAGTCAGCAAACTCATTGAAAGAGAGAGATCATGATAAAAGAGGAGCAGGAATATTCGATATGGGAGAGAAGGTGTTGGTGAGATTAGATCCACATAAACGTAAAAAAGGATGCACTTTGAAGGACCTTATGAAATTCTAAGATTTATATCCCCACGTCAAGTTGAATTAAAATTTCCAAATGCAGTGACGCCTAGAAGGATTGAATGGCTAAAGTGATGAAAATAACCGTAGAGAAGGAGAATGATGAATATTAAATGTTACTTATTAACTAATAATAAGTTGTTTTAATATTGTGTTGTTTATAATAAAGGTTAAATTATGATTGAAATTTTTATTGCTATAATAATAATAATAATAATAATAATAATAATAATAATAATAATAATAATAATAATAATAATAATATTAATAATAATTGAAATAATAATATCTTGAAGTTCCAATAGGTTATAATATTGATAAATGTCCATATGAAATTATATAGAAAGTCGTTGATGATACTAAGACAAATTGCAAACTCTGATCCTTTTTACTTTATGATAAAAAATATTAATAATAAAAATTTTCGGTGTAAAAATATTAATAATAATAATAATAATAATAATAATAATAATAATAATAATAATAATAATAATAATAATAATAATAATAATAATAATAATAATAATAATAATAATAATAATAATAATAATAATAATAATAATAATAATAATAATAATAATAATAATAATAATAATAATAATAATAATAATAATAATAAAAATAATATTTTTATTTAGTAAATTTATCTAAATAATTTTATAGGAACTTTATTTTTTATCAAATGCTAGTCAAATCTGGAAATCGACAGATTATCATCTAATTATCATATTTTCAAATCATTTGTAAAATGAAAATTTTCACTAAAGATTTTCTTGAAAGAAAATATTTTCTCTGATAATGATATTCATGACTGACAAATAATTCCGTAATGAAAACCTATCTTTGTTTTACCGAAATTCTCGGTGTAAAAATAAAAATGAGAATAATAATGTAAATTAGACCTGAACAAATGGCAAATCTTGCGAATGAAACTAATTGATACTGCCGGATTGATAGACAGACTCACTATTTTATAGTCACTGCGATATTTTGGGCATTTTCCTCTCTACTTCTCATAATAAATTTTCAAACTTGCAATCTTTATTATTCTGATCATTCTGATTCTGAATATTCGCAATTTAATTTATAATTTTTGTTAATTTAATTGACTTCTTTAGAATGTTGCAATTTATGTGAATCAGTAAAACAAATTATTATTGTAAAAAATCTTTCCATGAGCTTAACAGTTTAATATAGGGTTTGTAAATGTTCGACCTATTTGATTTTCCGGATATCGAATACATGAAAAATAAATAATCCGCATGTCCGAATTATTGGAACAAAAAATAAAACATTTTTTTTATTTTGCGGTATTTTATTTATTTAAATATATTTTTCGTGTTTCAAT
Source organism: Schmidtea mediterranea (assembly GCA_022537955.1). Taxonomy (NCBI): domain Eukaryota; kingdom Metazoa; phylum Platyhelminthes; order Tricladida; family Dugesiidae; genus Schmidtea; species Schmidtea mediterranea. The sequence goes on along the minus strand of CM039679.1, from coordinate 307,716,294 downwards.
ATTAATTCATTTTTATACATAATCACAAAATAACAAAATAAGTAAAAATTTATAAAATAATAATAAAAAATTAGAAGTATTAATAAATTTAATTAAATTAATGAAGTTATTGATTCATTTTTAAAAATGCATATTTTAGAAAAAATATTGTATTAAATGTTTCGAAATTGAGTCGAGTTCTAATTTTTGTCCTGGTGAGACCAGCAATTGAAAATACGCGCTCCGTTGTACGTTTTATTGTTAATAATGCACGATATAAAATATCTAAATTGTCTGTCCTTTTCTTATAATTATTTAAATAAATGAAATCTTTTTTCAGCAATGTGGAACTTTTTTTATTCTGATTCTCAACATGAGTAATTGAAGCAATTGCATTCTCAAGTTGTTTCTGCAGTGACAATTTATTGCAAACTTCACTACTTAGACTTTCTTCATCTTCACTTTCAATAGTAATTTCTTCAGTGATTTCCTCAGAGTCATCATTTAGAATCACAGGTGGATGTCATTAAGATTTTATCAGGACGTTCATTTATTCGACTTTTTATCTGTTTCAATAGTTTTTTTGAAAGATCCGTTCTATATTCTTCCAATTTTTAGAAAACGAATTTGTAAAGTTTCTAATTTTTTTATACCATAAAAGTTTTAAATACTTTTCGTTACAGTAGAGGGAATTTTAGGCAATACATATTCGTTGATGGCTCATGATTTCACTATAGCATTCATTCAAAACCCATCGTCTGCCACACATAAAGACTAAATTTCATCCAGGGTTTCATTTTTAAGAACTTTTGTAATTCCACCATTACCGGAATCACTTTAATTTTTCTTATGTAGACGGTTCATGAATTTTATCGACTGAAGTTGAAGCTGAATTTATGATTATTTTATGTACTTTAAATGATTTAAAAGTGGCGTTGTTGATGATCCTTTACATCCTATTTGTTTACTGTAGTGCTTACAGAAAGCAACATTTCTATTTTTACCTTTTTTTTAAATGATTCCAAACTTCAGAGCGTTTTGACATGACTACAGTGGTTTTTTTTTTAAAAATAAATTTACTAATATTGTTGGGGTATTACGAAAAAAGCACAGTTAAGTCAGTAAAACACCAAAATGATAAAAGTGCAACATTAATTAAAAATTTACAAAAATTCGAAAGTAGTATTGATCAGTGAAATTGGTATGGTTGAACGCCAAATTGAGAGACGAGTCCAGAAATAATAATAAAAATTTAGTGAAGGGTCCTTAGAAAATAATATAAGACAAAAAAAGAAATTAATTAAAAAAATTAATTACTAATGGGAAGCTCGAGTCAATGGGAAGCGCGAGGCAATGGGAAACCCGAGAGATGAGGGAAATCCGAGAGATGAGGTAAACCCGGCGTGTAGACGGAATAATATAAAAGGGATAAATTGCCTAAACAATATTAAATGGGCGCCACTGATTTATGGAGAGATAATTATTTCCTAATTTGTAATTTAGTAATGGAGCAAACGTTGTTGACAAATGTCGGCTAAGGTGGTCTGTGGGAAGTAATTATTTTTAATAATTTAATAATGTAGCAAATGTTGTTGACAATCGTCTGAAAACAGTCTGAGCAAGAGTATAAAAGGAAAAGGGAAAAACACGAAATGGCCAGTGGTCGAAGCAAACGAGTAGTCTATTCAGGTCAGTAAAAGAGTTTAAACCCAAGTAAAGTCAAAAGTTATCTATCAGAAAAGGTGATTATCGATTGGATAACCTACCTTAAGATAATCAAATTTATACGGTGGTTGAAGGGTGCAAATAAATCAGTGAAATTGTGATTACAAAATATTGAAATAAATCGGATTGAGTTGTAACTGTGATAAAGTGCAAATAAGATTATTCTGTGTTGGGTTTGCTTATTTGATTCGAAAAGGACACGAGGAGTCAGAAGGAATCGACTTTCAATAATAATAACCCAACAATATAGTTATAATTCACCTTATTTATTGAAGCAGATGCAAAATCTATAAATTGTTAAAAAGAATCCTTTGCTCTCATAAACTTTAAAAAACAAATAGTGAATTAAATAGTGATGCAATAAATTGGAAAATACGCAAAGTAATTAAATAAATAATAATTTTTTTTTAATTTTAAGGGAAAATATCATTTTAAAAGTTATAGTAAGCTTTTATTTCAAAAGAAGGAGAAAAATATTTTAACAAAGAACATGGATTAATAATAAGTACTAAATTCTAACAATGAAAGATATAGTAATGATGAAAGATATAATGAAAGATAATGTAGCAAGTTAATTATTATAACAAAAAAACAAAGCAAATTTATCGATGTGAATTTAAACAAAAATTGTTTAGTAATCAGAGATTAAAGTGAATTACTATGTGAAAATGCAAATAAATTTATTAAGTGTCAAGAAAATCAAAATTAGTTTATTAAGAAAAGAGAACAAATATAGGCATTAAAAGACAGAAACCAGAGATACCGTTATTGGTAAATGAGAAATTTGCGTGAATCAACAAGTGAGAAGAGAATTAAATTTATAAATGAATATAAAAAGAGAATGTGGAAAAACTATTTCGAAATCTGTAAAAAGTTTGAAGTGATGTAATTTGACAGAACATAAAATGAGTTACTTGAAGAAGGCTGTGCCGAAAATTCGTGAATACCTTAAATAAATCTGATTCATAGTCAAATTTTGTAGAAAATATTATGTTACTTATAAAGTAATCAGAGGTGAAAAACAAAAAAGTCCTTATAGTAAAATAAGTTAGTTTTTAATTTTCTATATAAAACTAATGCGACCTTTGGAAGTACAATACTACTTTTTGATTGGCTATGCTACCCAAGATTTATGTACTTTCTAAGTACTAATCTTTTAGGATAAGCATACATCTATAACAAATTTGATAATTGCAATGTGCTTCCCGGGTACTAATGTGACAGTTGAAAGATTATTTTCATTTATTAATTATTTCTGGAGTAGTGACAAATCGAGATTAAACTTAGCAACCTCATTTGCAGTGATTTCAATGAAAATGAATCTCAAGTATTTATCTAGATACGTTTGTAATGTTTTAAAAGAAAACGATGTGTTATTGAAAAAATTCATTCATATAAAAAATATCTACATATAATATTGAAATAACTTTAATCTTTCTAAATTTAATTGGGAGAGTGCATAATAACCCACACTTTTCCATTCTTTCCATCCTTTGTACTACTTTCGAGTTTAAAAAAAATCTGACCGCTTAATAAAACACATCTAGATAATTTACAAGTCATTATGTAAATTTAAATCAATAGTGTTTAAATCATTGCGCCAACATTTTGACTTAAAAAACAGCAATAAAAGTTTATTGAACAATGTACTCATTCGTTGAGTTTCATATAACAAAAATATCAAAAATATGTTACTTATTTGTCATATGGGCGTGAAATAATAAATTTCAGTCGACTTCAGAAATCCGAAGCAACAGAAAATAATTAATAAATAATTAACATTATCAATTTAATGCCTCTGGTCTTGGAGCTCATAAATTACAATTTTATAATTAAAAATAAAGCCATTTTTTATTTACTTGTTCCAGATTTTGTGAAAATAATTTTTTTTTGAATTTTATTATTTTTTTAAATTTTTTTAGTTTTGTTTATATATTCATTTTCTTTTCAAAATTAGTATTTTAATTAATATTTCTTGTAAATTGGGAAAGTTGGGAAATAAAGATTTTACAATTGAAAGTGATCAACTTTATCACGTTGTTGGGGTCACACTAAAAATATAGAAAACAAAATGAATATTTGGAAATTCTTAAAAATTAATTAAAAAATTAATTAAAACAAAATAAACTAAATTAATATTTTTTCGGAGGAATAAAATGGTAACCCGTGGAAAATGAAATATTGAAAACTTATAAAATGATAAAATAAAGCGAGGTCCTTATGAGGGGCAAGAATAAAAAGACAAATTAAATATTTAATCTTATCTATTATTCAAAGAAAACTCACAGGTCGTTGGAAAAATTTGGGAGTTAAATGATCATAAATGTTCACTTGGTCGTTTCATAAAGTTTGTAAAACATAATTCTTACATTTACCATTGGAAAGATGACACAAAACTAAACGATTTAAGCTTAAGTTTTACATTCGAATCGCTTTCGAAAGAACGTTTAAGACCAATATTATTAATTATTATTATACTTTAAAGAAAATAGAAGTATAACCGATTCACATTTGAAAAAGCATTTGTAAACGCTATTATTGCAGTCCCTTCAAAATCGACACATATATTTCTAGGTTTTTGTTCTGGAAGTAACAATTTTAGAATTTCAAGCACCTAAAAAACTAAACACAGGGTGTAAAAGTTACTAAAATTTACGTGCCACGTATACAGTTGATAAAAAGTGTTTGGCACTTTAACCGAAGTACCATCTTCAACTCATTCAACATAGTCGCATTTCCTGAGTGTTTACGTCCCAGTCATAAAGAATTAATTCCATTTACTTTTATGTTATTAAAAACTCCATAAATGTGAGACTTGGAGCTTATACATCTCTCAATAATTTATCACCTGCCAATGAATGGTCTTTGGGTAGCATTTATTTCAGTGATATCTTTCCTTTTAAAAATATTAACTTCAATATTTTAATAAAAAGATTTTTAATTTTTGAAACTCCAGCCATTTTAAATACTTTGAAAAGTTTTCGGGGTACGTATTTTAGTAAACCCTTTTTTATAAGGACTAATATTTTAGTTTATAGTTTTATTATTAATAAAACAAAATCATTTTTATAAGTAGTGCTCCAAGAAAAGTAAGTTATATCCTTTAAGCCCTTCCATAAAACATTCTCATTTTTGTCTTCCAAACCTCGAATTATACAGAGGCTCCTAATTGTTTTCTTATTTTGTCGTCAACTTAGAAAGGAAGGCTATCCTCGTCCTCCACTGTGTCTTATACGTTTCAGCGTCACATAAAAGAAACGAAGAGCCTTTTATCGGGTATCTACCCAAGAGATTGTAGTAATTTGAACGAAGTGTATAAGTTTGTTGATTCAATAAAAGTTATTTTATTAGGGCTTATAAATTTTCTACTGAAAGCGAGGAGTTAGACTGAGAGATATATTACTGAAACTATATTAATATCCCAAAGACCTTCAGAAATTTAGGTTTACAAGATAATAAAAATTTTGTAATCAATTTACATTAAGTGATAAAAGTATGTTTTGTATTCACATAAACATGCAAAGAACTCAGAACTTTGTTTGCCACTTTAATATATATATGAATAGATCCGGATATGGACAGAACCGAAAAAATGACAATATAGACATTTTTCGCTTATTAGGTATTGAATTTGGAAAATCTTGACATTTGTTGAATTTTGAAAAAACATCACTCATATCAAGAAAGATTTGAATAAGCTTTATTTATTTTTCAATTGATAAAGTTCATTTTGTCAAATTCGTTTAAATTAATTTTGTTTAAATTTATAAAATAATATTCTGCAAATGTGCCAATAACGGTGAAAAATCTTATCATTAGCGTATCTCGGTATAAATTTTTGGAAAATATATTTAAAAAATACAAAAATTTAAATATTTTTATTGTTAATTTATTTGTATATAAAAATTTCATTTTGTTTAAATTTATAAAATTCAGCCAAAATTTGAACCAATCCTAAAAGAGTTCTTGAATGTTTTTCTTTTTTTAATTTTAATTTCTTTCAAGAATTAAATTGCTTATCGTTAATTTAATCTTCATGAATGATAGGAATTTTCACAGATAACTCAATCAAGCGGAACAATTAATGTTCATGTTCACAAGCGGCGAAAATTCATTTCATTATTTTCAATAAACCAAGATTTCATTGAATTGGTTTGTCAATTAAAATTTTCCATTAAACACTATCTGACGCGTTTTTCAAACTAAAAATTAATGAAAATTGGAAATTTTTAAGTGGTATATTTAAAATTAATTTTTGATTAATTAAAAAAAAGAATTACTGGATAGAATATTAAATAATTGTCTAAACAAATCAAAATCAAGTAATAAATAAATAAAAAAGCCCAAATAATAAATACCCTAAAATTTTATTTATTTAATTTTTTCTGTTTATGATCAAACAAATTTTATTATAAAGTTTTACAGCTTTTCTTCCATAAGATGCAATGAGTAGGAAGCCCCTGTCAGGATTATAATTTTCGAAAATGTTAATTTTGGGTAAAATTCCCATCTAAATGTTTGTTTAAATTCAGTGCTTTTTATTTTTATTTATTTGTTTGATGATATTTAAAAAAAATTATTACCGGAGTTTACCGAAAATAATACCCCATGAAAATAAAACCGTGGTCTAATTTGTACGGGGTTTTATTCTGAGATGAAATTATTAAATTAAATTTTTTTTGAATTTTTAAGGCCAATAAATTTAATTTTTGTATTTTTTACAATTTTTTTACTAAAAAATGTTTTAATAATAATATTTTAAAAAAATTTAACGTTATTTTGAGATGCCATAGAAAAATTTAAAATATTAAATTTAACCTTGAGATAACTGAGAAATTGAGAAACTGAAAAATGAAATAGGCATTACTTGAAAAATGATACGGGACTGGGTAAGTATAAAAGATAAATTCTTTGATTGTAACAATAAACGTGAGGTTGTAAAAATCGGAAGCGGGAAAAAACATGTTTATCCTTTATTAGAAGATCATTTATACAACTGGCTTATCACTGAAAGAAAAGTGAATAAGAGACCTAAGTTATAACGTGATCAAAGAAAAATCTTAGAGTCTTGCTGAAATGTTAAATATTTCATTTCAAAGTGGATAGATACTTTTGTGAGAAGCAATTCATTATCGAGTCGAAAAATTACTCATATTGGTTAAGAAGATCATAAAAGTAATGATGAGTTACGATCAGTTGCTGCTCAATACTTGGAGTATTTTATTTTAAACTAGTGTGTAATAAAACAATGCTTCAAAATTCACTGACTCAAACATATAGTAAACACTGCTTCGCTTGGCCATTGTACAAAGGATTTAATTTTCAAAAAATGTTTTAAATTAAAGTCTTATTTTTTATTTTTTAATTTTTATTATTAATGTTATTTGCACATGTAAAGTATCTGTGATGTAATAACAGTGCATAGTTAACAAAGAAACACACACACATTTTTGATTAACATGGAAGCATGCATGCATTAATAACAATCAAACAGACACAAATTTTTCCCACCTGATTAGGTGATAATTGCCCAAGCAAAAAATGCACACAGACAGTATTGCTCACACGAAAAATCCTCACATAGAAAAAAACACTACAATGAAATAAATAGAGAAAAAATCAAGAATAATATTCAATTATTTATTATTATTAATTATTAATAATTATTTATTATTATTATTTATTGTTATTAATTATTTATTATTAATTATTTATTATTATTATTTTATTATTATTATTTATTATTATTTTATTATTAATTATTATTATCATTATTATTATTTATTATTATTATTATTATTATTATCAATATTATTATTATCAATATTATTATTATTATTATTATCGAATTTTTTAATTTGAAGTGCATTTTTCTCTATTTATTTTTGTGTGTGCATTTGTCTATGTGGGCAATAATCCGATCACGCTTCCACCTATATGTGTGTATTATTAGAATTATGTTATGCAAAATATGTATGTTGCCTAATTTGAATTTTTTGATCTTCACATCTATTTTCAATTTAATTTTTATTCAATTTTTTTAATAAGAATTTCGGTGTTTTCCTTTTGAAAAACATGAAAACTTAATGATCAAAATTTATATAAATTTAAACAAAATTTAAAAATAGTTCAAACAGCAAATTTATTATAAGAACTTTTTCTGGTTTTCAGCTCTGATTTTTTTCATTTTTCAATGAAATTAAGAATGTTTTAATATTTGACTATGAATCTGTAATGATATCGATCTTTTATTGATTTTCACACATTTTTGGCACAGTCTTTTTCAAAAGATTTTGACTATTAGTTAAAGGGTAAAAAACTTTATTTCTTTTACGATTTTAATTTTGAATTTTAAATATTGAATTTTAGATTTTTAAATTTTAAATTCAAATGTTAAATTAACAAAAAAACTTTTTTGGTTATTTATTTATGCTTAATGAATATTGATGCATGGTTTGTATTTCTTAATAAAGAATGATTCTGCAGGCTAATATTATTATTTAGATAATTATATTGGTTTATTGTTTCCATCATTACAAAAATTGAAGATCTCTTCAATGTTTTCAGTGTTCGAAAATGGTAAATTTGTTTTAATTTTTGAGTATTTTCAAAATATTTTATTATGTACTCACAAACAATTATGCATCACAGCTTCATATGTTTGGGCCATGAATTATGCCCCACACTATTAGGATACTTCTGATGTTGCTCACGATGATACCCTTGGATTTATGTATGTTTGGGAACCAGATCACTCCCTCCTACATATTAAATTATTAATAATGTTTTCTATGTTCTGAAAATAAAATTATAATTATAATATTTTTGTAAAATGATAATCATTTAGGAATTTCAATTGTGAATTATAAGAAATTTGTTTTCCGGTTTAAATTTGATATTTCAAAATGCATTACAAAAAATTGGTCTAGTAATAACCGTTTTTAGCACGTTTACATTTGAAATAAAATTCGTAATTTTACATTTTCATTCAATTAAAATTAATTACATCCAACGTTCCTTCTGAGGTGCACATGGCAAATCTTTGAGTTCCCCATTTAAAATTTAGTATTGTGAATGAAATTTTTTATTTTTTAAATATAATAAATCAGGTTTCAAAATTCCGGGTTCAAATAACTTCTTATAAAGAATTATAAAAAAATATAAAGTAAACTACATATTTATTACATTACTGTTTTTAATAATAAATATAAATTAAATGATCAGAATAAAAATAATATTTTATGCATTAATTTTGCATCCACCCCCTCAATCATCTCCCTTGAATTTAAATGCCGCTCTTAGAAAATCAATTATTTAAAATTTATAAAATATAATTGACATAATTTTATTTCACGCTTTTTAATCAGGCTATTTTTTAAAGTATTTCTAGAAAATATTTGCATTTATCTAAATAAAAAGCATAAGAAAACATAATAATTTATTTATTTTTAAAACTATTAAATAATTTGTTTTCAGTCTCAAAAAATAAATTCAGTCTCGTCAAAGAAATAATGATTTTAAAACTTTTGATAATTCATGTTTAAATTTCGCAATAAGTTTACAAGTTTTTTGAAATTGTTTGTTTATTTAAACAATTCATGATTGACTGCCTAAATCTACTGTTTTGGTTAATATCGTTACTTTAAAAAAGTCACAAAGAAAATTGTTGGAAAATTGATAATAAATTGTACTTTTTAGATTTAAAATTCTAATATTCCAGTTTTTATCTTATTCATGAGAATTTTAAATCTAAAAAGTACAATTTATTATCAATTTTCCTTACAATGTTGTCCGTGACACTTTGTCCGCGGACATTTTGTCCGTGCCATGGGTATAATGATAGTCTTTTTTAAATCATTCAAAAAGTAAAAAACATAAAAGATGTGAAAAAGATACAAAAAATATATCACATAATAATACCTGGTCCATTTTTTTCTTCGATTACCTGACTATTTTTTAAATTAATTGTTCTTTATTAAAAATATTTTCATTAATTTTTATTATTATTTTAACAAAATAACAACTAAAATCCATTTTTAAATTTTTAGCAATAGTTAAATATGAATCTTTATTTTTATAAATACATTTCACTGAAAGCATCGTAAAATCTGGCATTTAGATTTTAAATACATAATTATATTTCAAATTTTTTTGACATTTTTTTAAAATTCAATAATTATGCCAATTTTGTAAATCTTTTTAGATAATTTAAGATGTTCCATAATTATTGCCTAGATCAAGTATTTAATTAATAAAAATTTATAGATTCATAAAATAATTAATTTTCGAAATTTAAAATATTGAATTTGTTTAAATTTATTTTTTTAAATATTTTTAATTTAAAAAATTTTTTGAATATTTCTTTTAGGAAACAACATTCACTTCGAAAGTAAAAGAAGAAAATATTTATTTGTAATAGTTTGAAATGGATGATTTCATAATTCGAAATTCCAATTTAATAAAAAAACGAATAGTTACTGCTCATTTACTAATATTCAACAGAATCTAAGAAACGTGTGATATCACAAACATTTGGAAGAACTTCTAAATCACAATGATCTTCAAACCGGAAAAAATACTGAAAGTCACAACTCAGCAATTTGGAGAATAGTATGTATCATACCAACAAGGTTTGGACTGTTCATGAAAATCATTAACGAAAGAGAACTGAAATAGATCACCCAAGATTATATGCTTTCATCATGGCAAAAAGCAGTCAACAAATTAAATGGATTGGATGAATATAGCTACATCCTCCAAGTAAAAATAGATAAATCTCACAAACGAAGGTACCACGAGGAAGAATACCACCTTGTATTCTTAAACCTCTTCAATAGGCACAAAACAGAATTTAATACAATACTACAGGTCATTATAGCCGAAAAAACAACTCTAAAAATCCGGCTACTAAACCGACTCTAACGAATAAGAAGATAAAATAATAATAATAATAATAATAATAATAATAATAAAAAAAAAAAAAAAAAAAAAAAAAAAAAAAAAAAAAATAATAATAATAATAAATAATAATAATAATAATAATAATAATAATAATAATAATAATAATAATAATAATAATAATAATAATAATAATAATAATAATAATAATAATAATAATAATAATAATAATAATAATAATAATAATAATAATAATAATAATAATAATAATAATAAATAATAATAATAATAATAATAAAAAAAAATAATAATAATAATAATAATAATAATAATAATAATAATAATAATAATAAAAAAAAAAAAAAATAATAATAATAATAATAATAATAATAATAATAATAATAATAATAATAATAATAATAATAATAATAATAATAATAATAATAATAATAATAATAATAATAATAATAATAATAATAATAATAATAATAATAATAATAATAATAATAATAATAATAATAATAATAATAATAAATAAGAGAAATAAAATCTATTTTCAATGAAAATTATTGAACAGAATCATAGTTATAATCGAATAACAATAATTTGTATATATCCCATGTTACGGAAGCAATAAATTATAGCAAATTCCAACAAAACTATTGAAAAAATATGAACAAATCTGTTGAAAAACACTGTCGGAGTTTTTGTTTTAGAATTTTCAACTAAATTCATTTATACTTTAGAAATCTTTATCCCAGCCTGAAATGTCTTCAGCCGGAGTTTCTTCGTCTGGTGAATACAAATCAAAATTTGAAACATCAACTGCAGATTTTACCTAAAATAGATACAATAAATTTAAAAAAAAATAAAATTGAAAGATATTCTCTAAAATTAAATAAAAAATTTATTGTAATGCATAAATGTAGATTTTTCAGTTCTGGTAATTTTATTCAATTCTATTAACTCGTCATAAAAAATGTTGGGTTTAACAGTGTACCACGAGTTAACTCATCATTAGATGTAAAAGTCTTCTTATTTTCCTCATTTTCCTTATTTTGCCAGGGAAACATAATATATTGAACTATGAAAAAAATACACGGTCTGCATAACAAAAAAATATGTTTTCCACAGTAGAGGTTAAATAAAGTTTGTATGGTTCTTCATTTGATAAAAGTTTAAATATAATCTTTAACTATTCTCTCATGCTTTAAAGTTTATCTAAAAAACGCTATTTATAAAAACTTGTTTCCACAATAAATAACATTTTGTTTTAATGAATTTAATTTCAGGCTGTTTTTTATTTTGGATTTTAGTGAAACTTTTACTTTAAATGTTTTGTCCAAAAAATAATTGTTTTCCCATCAACACTCTATTAATATGTTCTTAACGAAAAACTTTTAATCAAAAACTTAAAAATAAATATAAATATAAATATAAATATAATAAAAGTTATAAAGAAAAAATTGAAATTTAAAATTTCCTTAAAATATCTATAATAAAATAACTGTATTTGAAATTAAATAAAAACATTTTGAACCTGTAAAAGTCATCAGTAATCAACATTTTTGGCGGTCTTTCAATAAAAAAAATGTCTCTAATTTCAAAAATCTTAAAATTTCATTCCCTGTCTGATTAGTGTCATTATAATTTAATAAAAAACTAATTTTTAATTAAAAAGTTGAATGGCACATTTATTATTTACATTTCTCGCTGACTATAAATCAAATTACCTTAATTCAATTTTATTATTTCCTGAAAATATTTGATATCAGAAAAAAATTATTTTCATATGTAATATTTTAAAATAAAATATCAACATTCAATTTTTCTTCATCTAACTTTGTTTAATATAAAATAATATAAAAATTAATATAAAATATTTTCAATTTTTAGTATATATATATATATATATATATCAGCAAATAATATTTTGTATTTACAGAATAAATAATTTTCCTTTATTAAATTTACTCATAAAGACTAAAAGCCGACAAATGATAATAATTATAGAATTAAATTTACAATTATAATAAAATGATGTTCAACAAAGTCTTAATTTTATAAATCACTTTCATTAATTTAAGTCAAAATTTTCAATTTGTTAACTATTTTTATTTTTAAGTATTAATCATCTTAAAAATATTAGTTAAATGTATTTGTTAAATTAACTTAATAAAATAAAGATAAAAAATGATATGTAGGAAGTGATAAAATATTTAGTTTTATTTAGTTAAATTTACATAATAACCATAACATCTTTACTTAATTTTTTACAAAATTCATTTAACTTGTGTTTTATAGTTTTTAAATTTTATTGAAAATAAAATTCAAACATAACTGAACAGTATAAATTGCAAGTTAAAAATGGACAGGATTCGAAATACGCTAACTTTTTGGGTGTTTGTTTAATTGTGCTAGTGAATTTATGAGGTTTACAAATACTGCATCGCTCCAATTGTTGTCAAAATTATTGATGAATAATGAAATACTGATTTTACTAATTCCAACATGATCGCCCACTTTGTATTTAGGCCTTGATTTTTCTTTTTTAGTTATCCAATTACCAATATAAAATTTGTTAATATTATTTGAAAATATTTTGTACACAATAAAAATAAAAATTATTTTTTTAAATCAAGTATCATTGAATACACTAACAATTATTATGAATTTCCTTAAACCACAAAAATAAAAAATTTAGATTATGATTAATGATTTGGTTTACTCACATAATTTATGATTTTTATGCATATTTTAAAATTTTAATTACTTGTGGAATAATTGGCGGTTTTGTTTTTTTTGATAATAATCCTTCCCAATTGAATCCTTCAAACCAAGCGTGCTTTTGTGCTTCGGCTACTCCCAATTTTCCATATCCAAGTCTTTCAGATGGGTTTTCTCTAAAATTTTATTAATAGCCAACAGTATTTTTGTAATTTAAATACATAGTATAATAACTATTATTATTGCTAAAACTGTTAATTTTATTTAATCTTATTTAATTGAATAAATTGAATAAATTATAAATCGTAATTTTAAAACCGATTAAACTGTTGCTGTTCAAGCAAGTAATTTACAACTTTCAAAGTTTCATAACAGATAAAATTAAAAGTTACTTAAAAGTTTCTTTTAATGTTCTATTTCCTCTATTTTAATTAAATAATTGATTATTTTAAAAAATATTAATTAGAAGTTAATTAAATACTCAAAGATTTTTAAAAATCAATATTTTTCAGGTGGCAAATCAAAATTGTAAGACGAGAAAAATGCTTTTTAAATAAATAAGATTAATTAAATAATTTATTAATTCCATTTATTATGCTAGAAAATCTCATCAATCATGATGAAAACTTTTAGTCGAAAAATTAATTATTTTTTTAAATCATTTAGAGAAAGTTGGTTCAATGTTTCAATAATTTTAGTGAAATACACACTTGATAAAAGCTGTGCCTAAGTAATGTGCACCTGATAAACCATTGTTTTGATTTATGAATCTACATATATTAATATGAAAGTTATTGAATCAAATAAAAGATCAAAGTCGAAATCAAAAGGTAATGATAATAGCTTTAGTAATTGTTTTCATGACTACAGATAGCAGTAGTCATGACACAAGCAATTGACCACGATAATTCATGGCAATCAAGTCATATAAACAGAAATAGTAAATCGCAAAATTTCATTTTTTTGTTTTAGACATCCAGTGCTTTATAATAAAATAATTAAAATTATAATTCACTTTTTTTTCATTAATTTCAAAGAAAATGAAATGATTTCCTTGTATAAACTACAGAAAAGATGATTTTTTAAATAACCTTAGATTATATATTTTTTTACATCATTCAATTGTCGTTCTTTTCATTCTTGATTGTTGTGTGCTTTAAATGATGCATTCACATAGAAATCTAAAAGTTAGAGAAAAGAGATAGTTTTAGTAAATGTTTTTATAGGATTGTAATTGCTATTCTTTAGTAACTGAAAAACAGAACTGAATGTTAAAATTGTTTTGTTCTGAATTTCTAAAAGTACCAGAGATTTCACGACAGGTTTAATTTCATTATTTCTATATCCATTGTAATCACATGTATATTTGATGAAGTAATACACTTTGGGATATTTTAAAGAATAAAATTACATACGTTTTGGTTTTTGACTCGCATCACTATATCATGAGTTGGATGACAAAATGTTAATAGTTAATTTATTTTAGATTAACAAAAAAGTAAGCTTTATTTTTTTTAAACAAAAATATTTTTATTAAAAAAAATAGACAAAACATAAACAATTAAAATATATATTTTTTAAATTTATTTTTATTGTATTTATTTCATAAGAATTCACATAAATTTCATTCAATTTCTGTAACGTTTTTGAGTTTCCTTTTATTAATTTAAATAAACCTTATTTTTTTTTAATTTCTCTTGAAAAATTCAAAAAAATAGACAAAACATAAACAATTAAAATATATATTTTTTAAATTTATTTTTATTGTATTTATTTCATAAGAATTCACATAAATTTCATTCAATTTCTGTAACGTTTTTGAGTTTCCTTTTATTAATTTAAATAAACCTTATTTTTTTTTAATTTCTCTTGAAAAATTCAAAGAATAATTATCAGGGAAATTTAAATTACTCCAGACTTCCGTTAAAATGGAAAATAATAATTATAATTAAAATTATAGTTTCAATTTTGTTTGAGAAAATTCCAGTTTTTTTAAAATTTTCCAATATAATAAATCAAACAAAGTTTTATTAATAAATTTACCTGCAAAGTTTTTTTATTAAACTCTGAGCATGTTTGGAAATTTTAGATGAAAAATCTATTGTTTGAATACCTTTGAGAATTATATTGTATGTTTTCATTGGGTCAGAACTTGTAAACGGCGGACTAAATAAAAATGACAATAATATAGAATAACAATAATGTTAATAACATTACTAATTATAGTGATGATAAAAATAATAACAATATAACAGATAAGTGAATAACAAAATAAGCCCTTTTTGCTTAAGTAATAATTAAATTGTTGAAAAAAGTTTCGATTATTAAATAATTCTCTTCTGTAGCAGAATTACCAAAGGCTTATTTTGTTATTCACTAATCTGTTATATTAATTTATGCTGCTACACTATCTCAAGTACTGTAAATAAATTCATTCACACATCATAGTTTTACCATTCAAATTCTTTGTTATACTGTTTGATAATTAAAACAACTAGAACATACTTGCACAATTTTGCGATTTAAAATTTCAAATTTAATTAAATAACATTACACTCTACTAGATGAATAATTAAAAATATAAATAAAACTTTTTAAAACTTGTTTTTTTAACTATAGTTAATATAATCATTTTGTCATTTTCACAGTAAAGTCATTTATCAAAACATGAAAAAATATGATTTATATTTTTGGCTTACAATTATCGGATTTAAGTGAATGTAAAAAAAAATAATTTTTGCAAAAATTTATACTATAACATTTTCTATTCACAAATAATAGAATATTCACAAAATAGTAAATTTCAAAGAATTTAATTAAGTTAAATTATCTATCAAAAATATGAAATTTTCTTACGTTCCAGTGAATAGTTCATACATCAAAATACCTAAAGACCAAATATCAACAGCAAAATCATGTCCTTTATTTAAAATAATTTCCGGAGCAACATATTCAGGCGTTCCACAAAAAGTCCATGTTTTTCTTGCGAATCCAATCTTTTTAGCAAAACCGAAATCTGTCTAAAAGTAACAAATTTCATTTTATAAATTATATTTTTAAAAATATAAAGAAGTAATCGACAAAAATGATTTCGAATGTGTTTTCAATTATAAAATCAATAAATTAAATACTTAAGTAAAACTGTGGATTTCAGTAAAAAACCAAGTCCAGAGTTAACAGTGAAGATATTTAGGAGGTGAGTGATAACCTTTGCTGGTTTTAAGTATGCTAATTCTCTAAACAATGAAAATGTTTCTGATATTGAGTATAAATTTTACATTGATGGAAAACCAACGACTAACATTGACTAAACCTCAACTGAAACTAAATTCTGAAAAAATGATGTTCTAAAAAATCTCTTAAATAAAGTCTTTGAATATTTTGGTAGTAAATCAATTCTAAAATTATTAATTCTACTGTTCAAAATTGTGCTGAATCCATGGAGGCAGTTAATAAAATCTAAATATGCGGTTAATATGTTTTTTGTTAATATGTTGTTACCCCGAAACAAAAGTGCAAATAAATAAATATCGTTTCTAATTCGTGTAAGGTATACTATATGTTCATTAATGAGTCAAAATTTCCGATTGGATTAAAATTGGGTGTAATGCCACATGCATTAGATAAACTTAACGTCATATATTTTTAATTATCCAAAATTTCTCAATCATACTACTCAAACTCGTTGAAAAGTTTTCAATGTGATTGAATAATGATTGGAAAATTTTGATTTTACATAAGTAAAAAATATGTTATTTGATTTTAAAATTTTAATTTTTAATATTCAAATTCGTAAAACACATTAAATATAATTTTAAAATTTAATTTAAATGAATTTAAAAATGTTTTTTAAAAGAATATTGAAAAATTTATAATTTTTTTGAATATATAAATTAAAATCCTCGTCAATATCTAGATTTGTTTTTCACCTGATGAGGACGAAATATAACTTAAAATTTGTGTTTGAATAACGCTTTCTGTAATTAAATAATTGCCATATTTATCTAAATATTTAATTAAAATTTATTTTATAAATATCTTTCATCGAATTTTTTATTATAATACGATTAAATACATTTTATATTAGTATATAAATTATTTTATTTAGCTTGAACATAATGAAAAAAAATAATTAATTCGTTTTAATAATACATATATTAAGCACAAAAAGCTTTTTGCAATTTTATTTTCAATGTCATTTATAAGAAAACTCTCAAATATTTAATTTTTATTAGATTCCGATTGTTTTTCTTCTCTCTCATGCTTTTTTACAAGAAATAATTTTGTAAATATCTCAGTGAAAAGAAATATGAAATTCAAAACTAACCAGTTTACAATAGCCTTTTTCGTCGAGCAAACAATTTTCTGGTTTCAAGTCACGAAAAACAATTCCTTTTCTATGTAAATATTCAAGAGCCAATATAACTGAGGCTGTATAAAATTTAGTTGTGGCATCATCAAATGATACTTTTTCTCGAAGAATTGTCCAGACTTCTCCCCCCAAACACACTTCCATTAGCATGTATAAATATCGTCTATCTTTAAACGTCTTGTATAATCTAAAATAATTTATGAAATTAATATAATTTCTTAAAGTAAACATACAAATATAAATTTATTTTAAATGAAAGCTTAAAGGAATACAGAAAAAGTAGAAGCAATTGAAAGAAACGGAATGTTGCATTACTTACATCTTTCTAGAAATAACTTCCTCAGAATAATGCCAAATATTTACTCTGTTTAACTAAGTTAAAATTATATATGAATAATTCTGTTTAAATTCAAATAAAAATAAAATACTGAATTGTTTTAATAATTAAATAATTAAATTAAGAATATTTTTGAAAATAAATTGAAAATAGGGATAAAAATACTTTAGAGGTCATTATTGAAATTAACCTAATTAATTTTTAATAAATTAATACATTATTTATCATATTATATAGAAGTTGCTAACGAATTAATTTTTTTTGTTTATTCACTTCTATTTATTTTTTAGATTTTTATTAAAAAATGATCAGTATAAAATAATGTTTTAATTAGTATTAATAATTAAATGAGAATGAAACTTTGTATAATATTTTTAAAATTATTTTATTTATAATTGATTTGACAATCTACATATTTAAATTAAATTATTTTGTCGGAATTTTGAAATTAATCACAGTAAAACGATAAATTAACAATCGAAACAGAATTTGGAAAAACAATCTAAGGTAAAAGAAAAGAAGAATTAAAAACTAAGAGATTAATGGTTAGAAACTGAAAGACGATAGAAGTAGGAAACTTGCAGGGGTATTATCTGCTTTTTTGGTTTCTTTATAATTCTTATTTTTAAATAAAAATATACATAAGGATATTTAATTTTAATTAATAGCCATTTATTTATACCGATTGTTCAAGTTTGATTTCTATGTTCAACAAAGTTACTGAAGTTGTTACTCATGTTGAAATATAAAATAAAATAGATCAAAATGTTAAATCAAAGCAAATTGGAGTAAAAAAATGTAATGAATTAAAATGAACAAAATATTTAGTCAACCGAGATTATGTCAAGAGACATTTTAGATTAAACATATTAACGTTGACAATTATTTTGTGAGTCTCCACGATTTATTTGTAGAAATAATTCAATTGTTTTAATATATAAATATAATGTCTATTATTATATCCATTTTTTTATCTCTTCCTACCCAACTTTATTCTAATTTAACTTTTGTGTGCAAATAATGGATATTTTAAACAAAAGTATTTATTATTTGAGCACTAACTAAATAATAACTTTAATATTTTATGTCTAAATGTCCGAGTTTGTTAACTAATACTAGTCTTGGAGAAATTCATAGGAAAGCTCCATTTTGAACATATTTTTATTTCTTAGAAAAATTCAAAAATGTTATTTAGTTACACAAATTGTTTTTATATTTATTTTGTTAGTTTAAATAATAAATTTTCTTATTTAAAAAAAACTTTTAGACAAACAAAACGTTTCTAGAATTATTATTTAAACTAGAAATGTACAAAATATGAAAAAGTTGATATATGAAAACTTTTGAATACAATCTGAATTCTTTTAAAATTGGACAACTTATTGGATGCTAAATGAATAATAAAAAATATTGTTTTTACTTTGATTAAAATTGTATTTATTGCTTTGAATAAATATTTAATCTTTTATATTTTTATATTTAATCTTTTAAAAATAAAAGTAAGCATACATTTGCGAATAAAATTGAACATGTATCCATATTATAATAATAAAATATTTTTGATGACATTTTAATAATTTATGCTGCTGCTATATCTCATGCAGTGTAAATAAATTCATTCACAAATCATAGTTTAAAAATTCAAATTCTTTGTTAATAATTTGATAATTAAAACAACTAGAACATACTTGCACACATAGAACATACTTGAACATACTTATAATTTATAGAAATTAATTAATTTCTTCAGCGATATTAAAACATGTGTAAATTAAGCTTTTATAAATTGAAAAATGAAATAAACCAAATCTAGCGAAAGAACTTTTACTTGAAAATTTCAACACTATAAACAAAACCTCGACATTTGGCAGCGCTCTTTAAAGTAATCAAAAGTAAATTTAAAATTTTTAAAATTTATCACTGAAATTTACTAGTTATTATAATTTTACTTTCCCACAAATATTCAATTTATAACTCAAATTATAACTTTTAATTATTTTATTAATTTTTATTAAATATTATGCATTATCCATGCATGATAAAAAAGCGTTTAAATTTTAAATGAAAAATTAAGAAAAAAATTATACGAAAAAGATTTCAGATAAAACGATATAAATTTCCAAAGAACAGAAAAATAAATAAATAAAATATAAATGTTTTTTGTTTCTAAAAAAAATTTCATTTGATAACAGAATCGGTTTATCGTTCTAATAAATAATAATAATGGATATTTTTATTTCTACCGACAATATTTCAAATAATATTGTCAAATCATTTAATTTATTTATTGTGGAGAAAAAATATTTATTGAATTATATTTTTTAAATAAAATCCAATTATTTAATGATAAAGGGATTTTTTTATTAATTAAATTGAATAATTTTAATAATTACAAATACCAGTGGGTTACATAACATAATAATGTTGCGCAATTCATCGAAAAAACTAATACTAATCAGCGACATGTCATTTTATTTTCATTGTTATACTGTAATAACCCATTTTATATTGTTTCTTAAAATTTTTTCTTTAAAAAATTGATGAAAAGAAATCGAACAATGCACTAGAAAAGATGCTTGTGAGAACTTATGTTGTGCGTTCGATAGGTCTTTGGGCTATGATATAATTAAAAATAAGAAGTTAATCCTTTTTTATTTTGAAGTAACCATATGAGTTTAGGTGAAGAAAATAAATTAAAAAAGATGTTACAGTCCATCTACAAGAAGGATGGCCCATCTTTATACATAATGACGACAGACAGAGAAGATTGACAGCATTCGAACATTATTTATATGTTGAATCAAGGTCTTTAAGATGTTATTAAAACTAAATGAAAATACAGAATGTCCTAGTTATCCTTATTTTTTCTTAAAATCCACCTAAATTTATTCCACGCTGCGGTCAACTTATCGCGCTATTTTGTCAAGAGCTATATTGATGGGTAAACTTACGTTTTCATTCCGATTTATTTTGAAAACCTAAATCTGATCGCTACAATGTAATGGTTACAAAACCTTTCTGAGACAGCGCCCCCTTTTCAAGCATTTTTTCTCTCAGCTGCCTCCTCTTTATTTAATTTTACACTATTATAAACAAAGTATAAACAAAATTTTTTTATTCAAAATTATATTAGTAAAAATAGCTTAACTATCAAATATATTGGCTTTTATAAATAATATAAATTATAAATAACCAAAATATAATCATAAAATATTATTTAAATAATTTATTGATCATTACAAATAGAGACAAATGAGGTGAAAAAATAGATAGTTGATATAAAACTATTTTAAAAATTTGATTAATATATTCTTAATATAAAAATAACATAAAATATATTTAAATAATATTTAAAAATATTTACAATTATTCAATAAAATGTATTCAATAAATCATAAGTATTGCAATAGCAATTAATATGTTTATTACTATATGTAATATTTATATATTTAGTTTGAATACAAATTAAAATATACTCTTTACAGAACCATGTCACAGCGTCCCTATAGTGCCCCTAGTGGTTAAACGTCTTCCTATCATGTTTTATAGACCACTTTGAGAATCACTATAATAGCAATGACTGTTTGACAATCATATAGTAAATAAAATGTAAAATATGTTTTGTAATTTAAGTTAAAATGCCTGACAAACTCAAATCACTTTGTGAGTTGCAATAAAGCGCAACAAATTTAAAATTTAAAAAAAAATTATTAAAAATTATTCTTTACAAATTAATAAAATTTAAATATTTTATTTAAATAATCTACAATTTCTATAGTATTTTCTATTCAATCGGATGATGAAGTAAATATAACACAAATATATCGTAATATGCGGGTTTGAGTGGTGATTTTCTGTAATTAAATCAATGTCATGTTTATTTAATTATTTATTTAAATATAATCAAATTTAAAAGAAAAATGATGGTTTGGAAGAATTGTTAGTGATTATGAAGCTTATTTATAAAAATAATATATTTAAATGTATTATGAATGTATTATGAAGCATATCGAGACAGCATGAAGTGAGAATAATTTATATTTTGTTTAAATTTCCCTTTAATACGATTCTTTCTATCATTATATGTTTGTAATATTTCGCAAAAATTGGAGAAAATTAATAATTATAATTACACTTTCTTTAATGTTAATCATAAACTTGATTGAATTTAATATTTTCTAATTAAATCTAGCACATTCATATAATTATTTAAAGTATGGTTTAATTTCCCAATGAAAACTGATTGTGGGAAAAACGATAAATTGACAAACAAAATAAAGCTAAGAAAAATCCCATAAAGACAAGCAATCTAATCTATGATAATTTATCAATTTTCTTGTGCCATCAATCAAATGGGAAAAATAAATTATTGATTATTAATGAATTCAGAATTGAATTTTACTTACAATGAGATTTATCTATTGGTTTTTGTTTTTATTGGTTGAATTTTTATTCATTTTATCAAAATCAGATAAATATGTAAATTTAAACAATCATTTTTTTTTGGATATTTTACTAATGAATTTCAAATTATTATTTTTTCTATATTTTATAATATTTTTTTTACGATTTGTAATTGTAAAATAATATAATTTAATATTGTAAGGACATTTTTTGTTTTTCACCTCTGATTTCTTTATAACATGATATTTTCTACAAAATTTGACTATGAATCAGATTTATTTAAGGTATTCGCGAATTTTCGGCACTTGAAAAACGCTGATTCATAGTCAAATTTTGTAGAAAAATTAATATAATTTAAATTTTGTTTTATTTAATACATTATCCGTAAGTTATTTTATATTCTTAATCACTGATAATGTTTTGAAATTTTTGCTATTCATTTTTTCAAGACTATAAATTTATAAATTCAATTCATAGTATATATAAAATTTTGGTATAGACTTTTCAAGTGATATTATTAGTCAAATGACAAATTTTATCAAGTCTTAATAAATTTTTCGGAGTAAAAAATATGTTAGAATATAATAAGTAAAGTATATTTAAACAATTTACATATAATTAAATTACATCTCTTAAAATAACACTTTTACTCTTTAACATCCAAACGATTTTTTATATTTTTTTGAAATTATTTCTATTTTCGAGCCAACTTATCTATTCACCTTCATTATTACTCTCCATTTTGAGTAATCCAAAATTTTAATAAAAAATGTAAATAATCAACAAAAGTTGTAAATAAACTTTAAAATAACTTATTTATATTAATTCATAAATATATCAAACAACAAATAAAATAAAAGTAATAAAATAAACATTTATCAAATAAAGGTTTTTTGATTCATTTTACATATTAAGGACTGAGCAATTTATTTTTAATTGATTCATAATTGAAAAACAGTGATAAATAAATAAGTTTGGTTTTATTTTTGGTTTGCCTACAAGATAATTAGTTATTTATTTTATATGAAAATTTGTGTAACGAAATAATGATCTAGAAATGGTTATTTTTCTCCAGAAAATGGAGCGTTAACCGTAACAATTTTCAACAAAATCAGTCATTGTTTTTCAACATTAAATCAAAAAGAAACTAATTCAAATAATTTATCATATTTCTTCAGTTCTTTAAAGCTTAAGCTGAAGACTTTTGACAGGATTTTTTGTATAAAATATAAAACGAGCCAAATTGGCAACACTGTTTTAATACTGATAAATCAATGCTAATTTTAACAAAATTTAGGTTTTTTCAAATAGATAAATAAAATGAAATTTTGTTTACTTAAATTATAAAAAATAGCAATAAATTGCAAATAAAATTTTAAATGTTTGATAAATTTAATTAAATAAATTTAATTTATTTTCATTCTTTCACTGTTGATTAGTACACTAAATAAAGTGAACATATAAATATATTATCCGGAAGAATATTGTAACTAACAGGTATAAGATTATGCAGTTAAAGGAATTTTATGATAGCACAAAAAACACAAATAATATTTTGCAGACAACTTTAAACATGCTTTGATTGTATTAATTGTAACACAATGATGTTGCAAATGAGTATAATAAACCCTATATATACAAACTAAGGATTCTCAAAAGGGATCCCGGAGCCAAAATCTCTTACGGGAAATCCCGGGAACAAACATGGTTACCAGAATTTCCCATTATCTATTTGTTTTTTTTATTAATTTTAAACCTGGTTTCTTTTTCAACAAATAAATAAAATATAATGAAATTTTACTAATAAAAGAGAGTAGAAGAAATTTTATTATTCTAAGCTAAAAAACAAGAAATTACATTGTTTTACTTGGATGGTGAATGTTCTACTTGTAAGACATGTAATGGTATCATAATGTGTAATGGGAATTCAACGAGCGGAAAAACATACACACAAACATTGAAAACTCTCTAAGTATAACTATGAAAAGAATACATGGAATCATTGAAAATGAAAGTAAACAGCCTAAAATTACTAGGTTTATTAAAAAAGAAAAATGTTGAAGAAATTGTTTCACAACTTGCAACTGTAGATGGATTTTCTATAAATTCTATCAAAAAATCAAAATTCATAAGATCATTTAAGGTTGATATGGGCATGATTTTACCGAAAACCTATCACACATGAAGAATTTGGTGAAAAAATCGGACAATCTAGTAAAACAAAACATTACTATGGAAATGGATTTAGAAATTTCAAATGGATCACGGTTCACAATTTCCATGGATGAATACACATCTTTGAAAAGTACGCATGATTCGGATACTCGAATCAGTTTCTGTTGAAAAAATTTTTACTATTGTCAAAATAAATTGTCTAAGTTTAATTTGTGTATGGATACACATATAGTTACCGGTACTACTGACGGGATAAACTGTCATGAATAAGTATGGAAAGTTAAGTGGTAATGAACCTCAACAATGCTACGCACATGGGCTTTATTTATCGGTATGTGACGTGCTTTGAGAAAAAGAAACGATCAATGATTTAAATGTAACAGATGACGAAGCCAAAGAAGAAAAACTCTCAGGAAAGATTAATTCAGAAAATAGTGATAGTGGAGACGAGATTTAATTTGGAGATTGTCAGTTCACAACTGCATTAGAAATTTGTCAAAATAACAGTTTTGAGAACTATAATATCATAGGTCAATTTCATAATAATATTAAAATTGCCGCTGTTTGCAATGCTACACGGATAGGCGATGTAAAAGTGATTACATATGACATAAAAAATTTCATAAAAGAAATGAAAATTTATGGAGCAACTGGAAAACGAACAGAGAATCATAAAAATTTGTATAAGGCAATCCTTAGTATACCACCAACATCAGTTGAGTTACATTGAGCTTTTTTAGTAGCCGGTCTGTTTATAACAAAAATTAGAACGTTCTTAGTGACAGTTCTATCAATATCTTATGCTTTTTAAAACAATTTTATAATTCTTCTAACAATTTGAAATTGTATAAACATTGATAATATAATTTGAATTGAAATTTAGATTGATTGAATTTTCTCCACATTTGATTGGAAAATATTTCTACCAATCAGATCAAAAACGGATGTCATGCCTACTTGGGAAAAACCTCACTCTGAAACTTAAAATTTAGTGTAAATCAGTTGCTTCCTCGAGTGTGATTATTTGATTGAAATATTTTGTCAATTTTGTGTTATCAAATAAATATTTATAATTTGTTTATTTGTCAATACTAGAAAACATGAAGAGTCAAATTGAAATTTAAATTGTAAACTATTTTTTTATACAATTCTTCATAGATATTTTATAAAAATGTGACAAAGCAGAAATAGGTTATCACAAATAAATATGAATTTAAAATAAAATAAATATTACGGCTAATTTTTAAATAAGAAAAAATGTTATTCATAGTTTTTAATTAATACAAAAGTAAAAACACAAATGTTTTATTTTCAAAAAAAGTGTGATTAATATGAATATTCTATTCTATTATTATATACAAAATTATTTATATTTATATTATTTAAACAAATGTTAAAATGATAGTAGTTAGTTAGTGGCACACGGCAACCTAAAAAAACATAGGGGGAGGGGGGGGATCATTGCAGATTAAATTTCGGATTATCTTGATTACATAATGATGTAATCAACTTAATTTATTTTGTGTGTATTTTAATTAACTTTTTTTTTTCGAAATTTTTTTCGAGTTTTTTGAGCGATTTTTTTTTGAATTCAAATTTTTGGAACATTTTTTTAAATTCAAATTTTGGCGAATTTTTGAAATAAAATTGAAATATTTTTTTTTGAATAAATTTTTTTTTTAATCACACTATAGTCAAGGGGTATTTTTGAAAAAGACTAAAATAAATTGGCTCAAATCGCCTAAGATGTGATATAGTCAGGGATATTTTTAATTCGTAATAAAAACTAATGCAATATTTGGTCTCAATACTTTCTATAGATAAATATAGGCATAAAATAAAAATGGCTTGAATCGCCAACTGATAAAAAATTGACAGGGGTATTTTATAGGCTTGTTAAAAAAAAACACTTGAAATATTTGTTCACACAATTTTCATAAGCAAATTTAGGCTCTAGATAAAAATAATTTAAAATACCTAAAGTAAATTAAGATAAATTAAAGTACATTAGGATACATTAAAGTATATTAAAGTAAATTTAGATAAATTTTTAATAACTATTCATCCGCGCACCCATCAACAATATATATCCCTATTTAAATATAATTAACCGACAAAATCTACTCAATTGTTAATAATTTTTAATTGAATATAATAGTAATTCATCCACTCTTAAAGTACAATTCATTTTCAGTGAATATTTTCATCTTTTAAGTATATTTGTTGAACAGTGAATAATACAGACTCCATTTATTTCAAGTATTTCCAATATTTAATTGATATTTCATCTCATCATTGAGAAATTTTACCGTCTAATTTATTATATGCAATTCTCGATTCACTGAATATTTCTTAGCTTCAATCAATATTTTACGTTTTTCAATGATTGTTTTCCCTCTTCAATAAATATTTTTTCTCTCCAATGAATAATTTCTCTTAATGAATATTTTCCTCTTCAATGAATAATTTCTCACTTTAATTAATATTTTCTCACTTTAATGAATATTTTTCCTCTTCGATGTATATTTTCTTCATTCAAAGTATATTACCCTTGTAAGGCTTTAATATATCAATTGATATTTCATCTATTTAGTAGATATCTTTAGCTATCCCACTTTTTCCAGTAATTTCAACGATCTTAGTCACTTAATGTACTCTCCTACCAATATTACTTCTTCACTGGAAATTTTCTTTATAGAATATAATCTCTACTAATTAAAATTCCATTTGTTGACTTGTTATTGACTTGTCATTTTCACTGAAAATTTAATTAACTTTTAATAAATTTAATTACACACTTAAATAGATTAGGTTGTAATCGACAAAAATAAAATATTTTTAGGCTATGTAAATTAATTAGAGATTTTAGGGAAATTTTATGATAATTTAAGTGATATCTAGTTTTACGAGGTATTTATTTTAGTAAATTTTAATCATCTATGTGAATTTTATGGTTTTCATTTGAATGTTAATGGATTTGGGGACTATTATGTTTTTGTAGAAAATATTGAAGAAATGAGGGTAAATCTATAATTTTAGAAGCACTTAATTTCTTGATAATTTAATAAACTTTACTTGATTTTAGGATTATTTTAAATAAAAGTTTATTTTAGGAACAAAATGTTTATGAAACATATTTATGATAATTATTTACCAATTAGATTCCAATTTGACTGATAGATTTTGAATAGTAAATGATATTTAAATTTTATGTTATATTTAAAAAAGTTGATTAAATCAGTTGATTTTTAAAAATATTTTAGTGAAACCGAAAATTTTAATTGATTTTACAGTAAAAAAAAAGGATGGTCAATTAATTATTATCATTTTTCCATTTATTGATTTCGTGGATATCAATCACAAAAGTAGTATATTGTAGAGATTTTTAAGAGGATGCTCAGTGTGGTTAACAATATACATATGAAAATCGTTGAATTATATCTATGGGATGACTGGTAATTTTTATTGAATTTATACTTGATTTACTGATTAATTTTAATTATTTGAGCAACATGATATATATTTTATGATTTTACATTAATTTAGTGAAATTACATTTATGTGGGAAACATAGACTTTATTCGATTTTAGTCATTTTTGATGAATTTTTTATTTGATTGAATTTGTTGCCAGAATCAAATTGTGGTGATTTTCGACGGAAAATGTTGGGTATCGATAACAATTTGTAATACTTTAAAGAAAATTTATTTTTATTGGTAAAATTCAGATTTTTATTTTAAGGGAATTTGATTGGTTGAATACATATAGTAAATATGATCCAAATGATGAATTTTTAAAGATCTTATTCGGTTAAATATAGATTTCTAAAGAAATTTTACCTTGTAGGTTATTACCAAAAATATGTGTATTGTTGGTACAGTGAATGAAATTGTGATTTCAAGGGAAATGATTGGTTAAGGGGAAATTTTGTGATATTTTAAGGGGAAATAATCTATTAAGAACAAGTTTGTTGTCATTTTTAAGGGAGTTGAGTTGGTTGAATATCTGTGTTCAAAGAATAAATATTTTATAAATGGAGAATATAGAGGAGGAATTTATAATATTTTTAAAAGGCTTTGTTCAGATAGATATCAATATCTGTGTAAATCTTTGAGAGAGTGGAAATATTGTCATTTAAAAGAGAAATGATTGTTTAAGAAGAGAATTTATGATCTTTTAAGGGGAAATAATTGGTCACGAGATGGATTTCAAGAAATTTATTCTGTTGAATATCGATATGTTGGTGACTTTTATGAAAATAATGAATATAGCGGGGATATTGTAATTTAAAGAGAAATGATTGGTTGAGAGGTGAATTTATAATATTTTTAAGGGGATTTGATTGGTCAAGAGAGGAATTTTATTTTAAGATGATTTCAAGAGATTTATTCGGTTGAATATCAATATGTCGGTGATTTTTTATGAAAATAATGAATATAACTGGGATTAATCTCATTTAAAGAGAAATGATTGGTTGAGAGTAAATTTTATTTTAGGGGAAAACAATTGGCTAAGAAGAGAATTTATGATTTTTTAATAGGAAATGATCGATTAAGAACAGGCTTGTTGATATTTTAAAGGGAAATGATTGGTTGACAGTAGATTTTATAATATTTTAAGGGGAAACGATAAGATAAGAGGGGAATTTATGATATTTTTATGGGGATTTATTCGTTTAAATATCTATGTTAAAGGATGGATACTTAGTGAAATCGATACATTTTCATTGGTTTAAGGATTATCAAAATATATCAATAAGATTTTGGTTAATTTTAATGATATCATTGGAATCTGAATAAAATATACGATACGTGTTCGGTTCTAAGAAATAGTTTGATTCATGTAACTATTTGTATACAAGTAAGTATTTATTTGATTTTATTATAAATTTGTAATTTAATTTAATTAAAAACTAAATTAACTAGTATTTAAAAACTTTTAATTACTCATTACATATGTTGTTATTGACAATTTTCTGAATAATTTAAATATTTACGATTATTTCCAGGAATGAAGAGAAATTGTACGATTAAATACTATAAGAAGTCGATAATATACACTAATTTTTATTCAACAAGTACCTTGAATAAAATTTTTAAAAATGATCTAACAAATTTTTTCAATTATTTTACAACTTAGTTTATTTAACTTTTTAATTGATAAGTACTATTTTCTTTACAATTTGCTAGTATGTTGAAACTTTGTTAAAATTTTTATTCAAAGTACTAACAAATTTTATTAAAGATCTATCAAAACTTGACAAAAATTATAAAACTTTGGTAATTTTAATATGTATTACTCAATAACAACTATTTTCTTACCAATTTGCCGAAGGTTTTATTTTAAAATTTCAAAGTACTAACATTATTTACAAATTAATCAGTTTTATTTAACATCTTAAAATATTTAAATTTAATCAAATTCTATTCAAATGCTAATCATAATTTAAGGATAAGTCTTATTTTTACAAAATCAAATATTTTACAAAAATTAAACATACATATTTGGATTTTTAGTAGATTTTATCGGTATCTATCAGTACACAAGTACCTGTTCCATGTGGTTTTTTAAGCTTTGTTAGAAATTCAACTTATTTAGTGGTTGGTCGATAACCATTTAATTTTTAGTAATGTGGTAGATGATAATTATTTTATCTATTAACTTTATTTAATGTTTAGAAACTTAAAAATCTAATAATTTACAATAAATATATGAAAATTTATTTCAAGTACAGTGAAAGTAATGTATGTTTTGTGAAATTAATTTAAAAATATTTTTCTAATCAAGTTTATACTTACTAATTAATTTGTCATTCAGTAAACAACAGTGTGAGTGAAAAGAAAATCTATAAAAATAAATTTAAGTAATTTTTTTTTGAGCTATTAGCAATTAATTTATTTAGGGCATGTGAGAAATAAATGAAAAGGTTGACATTCATCTTTGAAAATAACTTTTAATAAATGTTCATTGTTGGACGCAATTAAAAATATTACAAAAATGGTAGAAAAATTTCAAAGTTTTTTAACTAAGTTTTACAAAATAATTTCAATAAATCACATACAAGACTGTAAAGAAATAAATTTTTATCCAGAGAAAATACAACAATTGATTGAGCTTCAATGATTAATAGTTTCTTGATAGCAATCAGGTAACTAAACAACAAAACAATTTGGAGACATCAATGATCGATAAAAGAGTCGAGAAGTTAATAAAATTTCAACTTGTATTTCTTTTGTTCAACCCCTTATGTGATTTATTTCAAAATTAGTTGGTCAGTAACCCATCATTAATATTTATTGGTTCAGTAATTAGTTTTTGATATTGATTTGTTCAGTAACTAGTTATTGATAACATATTGTGAGTGTGTGAATAACTAAGTATTTTAAGGGGCAATGATTGAGAGAAAATTTTATTTTTAAATGAGTTAAATTGGTTGAATATCGGTGTTCAAAGAGTAAATATTATTTAAATATGTCATTTTAATGAATAAGTAAATTATTGAATGCCTAGTATGTATAGAGAGTTGTACAGTACTCAGTTATTTGTACACAGTACCTAGTGATTGTTGTTCAGTTATTAATGAATTATTCACTGTGTATGGGTTATCAGTGTTCAGAAGTTGATACCAAGTAAATATAACAATGGATTTGGTTTCAATGAATTTGATTAATTATCGCCTGATAACGACAAGGTAACTAAGCAACCAAAAATTTTACCAATTTGGACACATCAATGATCGATAAAATAGTGAAAAAGTTAATAAAGTTTCAACTTGTATTTCTTTTTGTTAACCTTTTATGTGATTTATTTCAAAATTAGTTGGTCAGTAACCCATCATTAATATTTATTGGTTCAGTAATTAGTTTTTGATATTGATTTGTTCAGTAACTAGTTATTGATAACATATTGTGAGTGTGTGAATAACTAAGTATTTTAAAGGGAAATGATTGAGAGAAAATTTTATTTTTTAAGTGGGTTGAGTTGATTCAATATCTGTGTTGAAAGAGTAAATATTATTTAAATATGTCATTTTAATAAATAAGTAAATTATTCAATGCCTAATATGTATATAGAGAGCTGTATAGTACTCGGTTATTTGTATACAGTACCTAGTGATTGTTGTTCAGTTATTAATGAATTATTCACTGTGTATGGGTTATCAGTGTTCAGAAGTTGATACCAAGTAAGTTAACTTTTTATATTTTCTGAAAGTATTATTATTATTATAATTATAATTATTATTATTATTATTATTATTATTATTATTATTATATTATTATTATTATTATTATTATTATTTTATTAATATTATTATTATTATTATTATTTTATTATTTTTTTTTTATTAAGGATGGGTTGCTGCAGAGTGGAGGAGATGGGTTGCTCTTGCGAATGACTACTACCTACCTTAGGCAATACTATGTAACACTGAAACTCAAAAATTTAATTTAATAAAATTCTTTGAAAAAAGTTTTTGAAAAATTTCTTTGAAAATTTGATCGTTATCAACATGTATAAAAAAGTAATAGTAAAAATTATACTAAAAATTTGATTGTAAGATTACATTAAAAATTTTTTCAATTAAAAACATGTGTAAAAATTTCATTGTAAAATTATCCTAAAAATTTCATCTTTAAAAATCATGTATAAAAATTCCATTGTAAAATTATGTTTAAAATTTTATCATTTAAAAATATGTATAAAAATTGATCGATAAAACTATACTAAAAATTTCATCTTTAAAAATCATGTATAAAAAATTCCATTGTAAATTTATGTTAAAAATTTTATCATTTAAAAATATGTATAAAAATTGATCGATAAAACTATACTAAAAATTTCATCTTTAAAAATCATGTATAAAAAATTCCATTGTAAATTTATGTTAAAAATTTTATCATTTAAAAATATGTATAAAAATTGATCGATAAAACTATACTAAAAATTTTAATAAATTTTATCATGCAATATTGTCGACTCTTTAACTTTAAAAATTCTTACCTTATGTAATTTGCCTACTATAACTGCTTTTAAAATTTTCAGCTTTAAAAATTACCCTTATGTAACTTAACTGTTGACTCTCTATTTAATTTTAAAAAAATTTTACCTAACCTACCATACTTTACTCTAGGCACCTTAGATTACTTTAAGAACCTTAATTTACTTAAATTTATTCTAACGTAGTTTAAATTACTCTGATGTACCTTAATTTACTTTATGAACCATAATTTACTTAAATGTACCCCAATGTACTTAAATTGACTTTCGACCCTTTAATTTACTTTAATTTACCTTAATGTACTCTAATGTATCTTAATTTACCAGAGGAACCTTAATTTACTCTAATATACTTAAATATATTCTAATGTACTTTAATTTATCTAAATTTACTTTAATATACTTAAATGTATTCTAATGTACTTTAATTTATCTTAATTTACTTTAGGTATTTTAAATTATTTTTATCTAGAGCCTAAATTTGCTTATGAAAATTGTGTGAACAAATATTTCAAGTGTTTTTTTTTAACAAGCCTATAAAATACCCCTGTCAATTTTTTATCAGTTGGCGATTCAAGCCATTTTTATTTTATGCCTATATTTACCTATAGAAAGTATTGAGACCAAATATTGCATTAGTTTTTATTACGAATTAAAAATATCCCTGACTATATCACATCTTAGGCGATTTGAGCCAATTTTAATTTTATGCTTTTTTTTATCAGTAGGCGATTCAAGCCATTTTTATTTTATGCCTATATTTACCTATAGAAAGTATTGAGACCAAATATTGCATTAGTTTTTATTACGAATCAAAAATATCCCTGACTATATCACATCTTTGGCGATTTGAGCCAATTTTAATTTTATGCTTTTTTATCGTTAGGCAATTCAAGCCAATTTATTTTAGTCTTTTTCAAAAATACCCCTTGACTATAGTGTGATTAAAAAAAAAATTTATTCAAAAAAAAATATTTCAATTTTATTTCAAAAATTCGCCAAAATTTGAATTTAAAAAAATGTTCCAAAAATTTGAATTCAAAAAAAATCGCGCCAAAAACTCAAAAAAAATTTCGAAAAAAAATACACACAAAAATTTTGAAAAAAAAAGTTAATTAAAATACACACAAAATTAATTAAGTTGAATACATCATTATGTAATCAAGATAATCCGAAATTTAATCTGCAATAATCCCCCCCTCCCCCTATGTTTTTTTAGGTTGCCGTGTGCCACTAACTACCTACTAATGATATAAAATATATAAAAGATATATTACTTTTTCTACTAGATTTTGAAAATTAAGATATTAAAAATTTTATTAAATAAATTTTACAGTTGATTTTTTTTTTACTTTTAAGCTAAAATATGTTTCCTTAACGAAGCAATTTCATAAAATGAAAAACGGATTTATGTACAATTGACTTTTTAATAACTTTGTATTTCAATATCACAATGAAAAAAATAGACATTTTATTTAATAGCATTTAGAAACAATTTTATTTTCTTTATTTTACAAGTTTTAAATAAAATATTATCTTAATTTCTTTTTGACATTTATGACTAAAATTTGGAATTATCAAATTATTTCAAGTAAATTTTGGAAGTATAAAATAAAAAAAATATTCCCAGATATGTACAGTACAACCTCGTTTAGAGGGATATGAGGACTATGCCCCGTGGATATTTGGCTTGAAAATTGCCCCGTGGATATTTGGCTTGAAAAAATCCCGAGACCCCCCCCAAAAAAAAAATTTTAGGGGGAGGGGGGGGGGTTAAATTTTATTTTAATTATTTGTTTTAATGAATGAAAAAAAAAAATTTTTTTTTTAATTATTTGTTTTAATGAATGAAAAAAAAAATTTTTTTTTTTTAATTATTTGTTTTAATGATCAAATTTAAAATTTTTAAAAAATTTTAATTCATGATAAAAAACTTTAAGTATTTTTTATCGATTTAAAAGCCTAAAAAATAAAAATTGGCTTAAATCGCCTATGATTGACTGTACTGATGATTATTTTCGAATAAAATTGGTTCAAACCCGAGAACATAAAAATATTATATAAAAGCCTAAGTATTTTTTCATTATCCATCAAAAATGGCTCAATTCGCCTGTCAACTAAAAAGCCTAAATATATTTGCTCGAATAAAAATCATTATTATTTTTATTTACTTTAATTATTTGTTTAAGTCAATAATATTATTTATTTATATTTTAATTATATTAAATTTAATTATTTGTTTAAGTCAATAATAATATTTATTTATATTTTAATTATATTATTATTTAATTATTTGTTTAAGTCAATAATATTATTAATTTATATTTTAATTAAATTATTATTAAATTTAATTGTTTGTTTTAATTAAGTCAATTATTTATTTTTTAAATAATATATTTTTAAATTAAATTGTTTGTTTTAATGAAGTGAATTAAATAATTATTTTTTATTTTCATTTAATTATATATTTATATTATTATTATTATTATTATTTATATCAATATTATTATTTTATTATTATTAACATTTTATTTGTTTTAATGAATGAAAAAAAAAAAAAAAAAAAAACTTTTAATCCATACAAATATTTTTATTGACAAGATTAAAAAAGATTAATTTTTATTTCAAATCAAAAATATCCGAGTAATATGTTTTACGCATTTCGGCCAACAATATATGGATTTACCTTTTGACATTTTTTAATACTTAATAAAAAAAAATTATACTTATTTAAAAACATAAAAATTATAAACATCAACAAAAATATACAAAAACAAAGAATATTTTCAAATAATTTATTCATTCAAAATTCTTCATAATCGTCATATTCTTCATTAAACTCTGAAAATTCTTCTGGACTGTTACCTAAAACCACATCACCTCCTCTATAATGACCATATGCCACACTTATATTTTTCCCCACCCAAACCCTTTTATCATCCTTATTTGTTAATGCAGTTTTACTGTTTTTAATTGTAAATAATTGATGTTTTTTACTAGTAATACGAGTTTGTGGTACAGAAAAAATTAAGTTTTTGTTATAGCAATCTAGGTATGACTTATGTTTTAAGTCAGTACCCTTCAATGTTATACCCTTAGCTTTGATACTTTCAACTTCAGACAAGAGGCTATAACATTTTGGACGAAGAAACACCCACTCCTTGTATTTAAGTCCTTTATTCTCGTCTTTGAACTTTCCAATGACAGAATCAAGATTCCTACTATACAAGGGATGTTTTGGGTCATAATTAGAAGTATCGAGGAGATTATCACGAACCATAGCAGATAAAAGAATGTCTAACTTACAATTCTTAATTTCTAGAAAAAAGGAATCAGTGTCCCCAGCAACTATATTAATTTCACAAGTGAATTCTTTTCTATATTTTTCTAACTCTAAATATTGTAATTGATACATCCTAAGTTTAGATAAATCGAGTACAGTTTGTCCAATGTAACTCGGTCGATCTAAACACACCGATTCCTTATTTAATAACACAGAGACCAAATCATTGTCGATTTTAAATGATTTTCGAAAAGTTGGTTTTGAGCAATAATTAATTAATTTGTTTGCAGAATTACATAATCTTAAATTAATTCGTTTTTTAAGATTTTCAACTGTTTTTCCGTAGAGGCTATTATTTAAAAGTTTATAATAGTTTTTATCTAAGTCATTGGTTGATTGCGCTCTAAGTTGTGTGTTAGTGTCTATATACTTTTTAAATATTGATTTTTGATTATATTTAATAGCTCTATGTACATGTGTAATTTTAATTTGTAAAGAAGCAAAAAGCTGCAAAAGTCTCCAATGAAGAACATAATTCTTCTTGGATAATGCGTTAGCATTAACTTCTCAACCTTAGAACCCGGAGCGCACATCTTTTCAGCAGCTACTGGAAAATCATTAAGTTTATCATGAAGAAATGTTGGGATTTCTAAATCTACTTCAAATGTGACAGCAAATGACAGTGATTCAAGATCCTTATTCAAAAAACTAATTAAATTATTTAATTGATTAGTATCAGTGACCCATTCAAAATTTCCATATGGTAATGGTTGACTTAAAGCCCAACCATAGAGATTATTGATGTCAATGTAAAGCAGTTCGGTGTTGTCATCAGTTACTACGTGATGTTTATTAACAAAGGTTAATCCTCCATGGATTCCCCTTCGAAAAAATTATACATCTCCATATCAGTGAGAAGTTCAATTGGTTCATCAAGAGTCATAAGAGCCGATGCCCAAGACATACCGGGAATTCCATAAAAGTTAAGTGGTTCCAATCGGTTATGAGCTAAGGACTTTGAACGAAATTGCTGAAAAAAGTCAGCCAAAAGAAAAACATCAAGTTTGAGGTAAACCATCATATAATCTAGTAAAGAGTTACAATTGGTTTCTTCCCAAATAGATTGAGCCTTACTATATTCGGCTTCAGTTACATCTTCCCAAATCGGTGGAAGTTCATATGTAGTTTCTAACACTTCTTGAGAAGTTGCAAAGTTATAAGGGAAAATGCCTTTAGTATCGATAATACTACCTACAAATTCCGAACGAGTTAAAGGAAGAGTTGTCAATGTTTTAACTGCATTACTTAATGAACTATTAATAAATTGACAAGAATCAATGAATTTTACAGTTAATCCACTGATTCTTGCTGACAAAGAAAGAAACTTTTCACTTGTTACAGGAATACAACTTATTTCCCACATTTTAAAATCACTCATACCATACTTGAGGATATGGTGAAGATCATACCCTCTCAAATTATGAAAAACAACTGGAAATTCAAACCTTATTTGTCGAGAAATATTACATTTTGAACAAGCTGCTCCCAAATATTTTCCAGTAAAGTGATCATGGTCCTTAACCGGTACTGATAAAATCTTATTACACAAATAAGAATGTCTGAGTCAGTTTATATTATTTTCTTTTTATAATTATTTTGATAAAAGGGTAAAACAGTATTAATTGAAATATTATTTATTTCTTGTAGAAAATTAACTACACAATCATCACCCAGGAAACTCTTGTATGATTTTTCACCTGTAAAATTGTTAATTAAAAGTAAACCGGCTGAAATCGGCATATGTATTTGAAAATGTATATCATCTGAAGGTAAGATAGCCTCAAAATCAGCGTAAAGGACGAAAGGAGGAGTAACAGTTTTAGCCCAATTCTTAAATTCCAAGTTTTTATTTAAAGGTAAAGTATAAAGAGTTGTGCCTAATTGATTTTTATCACACAACCCTTTATGTTTATTTAATGAAATTATATTGCGAAAACCATTTAGACATCGATGGCACCATATACTTTGAACTCTAGTATCAGTAAAAGAATGATTCCTATAATTTAAAAGCCTATCTAATTTAGTTACAGCGATATAATGATAGGAATCAAGGCTTTCTAATAAAATTAAATTAATGGGTTGTCCCCAACAACTTTAGAACGATGAATTATTTCGACATAAGGGTGTTTGAAAACTTCAGGGTTAGAAAAATCATTAATTAAATTATTTTCATCATACGTAAGAACATTAATTGAAAGATTTTGATTTTTAGCTTCAAATTTTGGAATGTCACAAAGTTTCATAGGTAAATCCGAAGGTGAAAAGTCAAGCTCAGATGTGTTGTAGCTAAAGGTTTCATTTCTATGATGGTTACCTATATTTTCATGATTTAAAATAGCTAAAATACTGTAAATAAAGCATAAATTATCGGAATTAGCAACATTTACAGTACAATGTTTATTTAATAATGATAATGGTGTTGGAATAAATCCATGACCACTCAGCCGATTTATTTGTGAAAACTTGGTAAGAACAAAATGAATTTCTTTTATTTTATTTATAACCAGTTACTACCTTTATCATTAATTAATGTTATTTTTTCGTCAAGAAGAGTAGCACCTTCATCTAAAAATGAATCATTCATTATTCTGGCAGAGTTTGAAATGATGAAAGATTGAAATTCTCCATCTTTTTCAAACTCTACATCAATACAAAATTGAATCTTAACAGATCCATTTGATTGATAACATTATTTAATTTATTAATTAACTGTGTGGGTACTGTAATTAACTTTAAATTTAAATTCGAAACATCCATTCTAACAATGGCATGTGATTGATTTAAATCAAATTAACAATAGGTGCTATCGAGCCACCATATTGATTAACAGAAGGAATATCAACAGGAAAAACATCATCTGAATCAGAAATGATTATTACATCATCATCCGTCTTTGATTTGTCAGAGTCTGAAAGTATGATAGTTTCTATAACTTTAGGAACTTTCGAAGAGCGTGGATTATTAATATTATTATTTGTTTTTCTTTTATTTTTGTAATATTATTATTATTATTATTATTATTATATTATTATTATTATTATTATTATTATTATTATTATTATTATTATTATTATTATTATCATTCAATGGTAATTTAAAAATATATTTTCGCTTACAGTTAAACTGTGTTAAATGTTCCTTATGCTTTAAATAAAAGTCGGTATAATTCATTTTATGGGTGGTTTTACACGTGGGGCAAATAAAATAGGTGATGTGATTATAGGTATGAGAATAATAATTCTCCATAATCGTATCACAATTTCCATCATGTTGTGGAGAATTGCAAAATTTGGGTAAAGGTTACCTGTTATAATAAAAGAAAAATTTAAATATATAAGTATAAAATCATTAAAATAAATCATTAAAAATCGTTAAAATAAATCAATAAACATTAAATTAATTTTACACACAATGAATAAATGAATTTGATTGGTTAATTTTATTTTGAAAATCTTATATAAGTAGTTTAAAATAGTTTAAAATCATAAATGAATAAAAGTAAATGGTTTTTATATTATGTAATTATTCATTAATTGTTTTTTATAGAAACCTCGGTTAGAAAAGAAGCTGTCAAGTTAATTCTTGAGGAAAATTCCATAAATGCTATCAGTTTAAGCAGAAATTTACCAGTAATGTATTTACAATATTCAATGGAATATTTAAAATTTCCAATCATCTATTCATTTAGAGTAAGTATTTTTATTAAAAGTAATATTATTAATAAATTTTAATAGGAACCAACAACATTGAAACAAAGCCTATATAATATGAAAGTTGGTGAAATTGGTGAAATTGATCGAAAAAATATAACAGAGTTATTACGAGCCATCAACAAAGATATTAGTTTTAATGAACAATTCACTTTTATGAATTGTGAAAAAGAATGTAATTATGAAAATAAAAAAGAAAATGAACATTTTATGATTAAAATAAGAATTCAAGGATATAAAGAAGGAAACCAGACTATTCGACCAATTTGGAAAATTATTGAAGCCAAATGTATTTAAATAAAATTTATTTAACTTTATTCGTCATAGTTTTTTATCATATTATTTTAATTTTGTGTTTAAATTAATAAAATGTTAATATTAAATTTAATTCAAAATTATCATTTTATAATAGTAAAAATTTAATAGTACTTACATTTAACTCTTTTACTTTTGCGACTCTGAGTTTTAACATTTTTGTTGGTAATTTTATTAACGATTTTAATTCTTGAATAATATTATTGATAGATTCCATTTTCTAAAAATAAAAATAAAAATAACTAAATATATGATAAAAAACTTACTAAAGTTTGGTATTTGATAAAAGTGAATTTTTAAAAAATGCATTCAGTTATATATTAACAAACATGTAAGTGATTACATGATGGACCAATTAAAATTTAGTTTATAAAACACACTTAATTACATAACATCAAAACATTTAAATACATATAATCCTCTGAACTTAATCCTTTAAAAGGAATATTACAAAATGCATCTTTCATTACATTTTTAATTAAAAAACAATTTTGAAAAGAAACTTTATTCAATAAATTCATTTATTTTTTCATTGTTTTTAACCAAGCTAAACAATGCTGTCCACATGTTTTTGTCATCGGATTTTGATAACGAATTCGATTGTATTCAATTGCATTAACATTGATTCTAGTTTATTAATTAATATAGGGGGATAATAGAAACCCATTGGATCAAATACATTTATTTTATTTGGTTTTACATAAATTGCAAGCCAATGTTCGCCACTGAGATTAGATGATTGAGTATTTACAATCAAAGCTTTGTTAACATCGATATATGGAATTTTATCTAGAGGGAAAACTCCAAGAAAATCTTTTCCCAATAATTTTCTACCAATAGAATCAATCTGAATAGAACTAATAATAATTTAAAAATATATAATTAATAAAAATTCTTACTTCATACTTGACAATTAAAAAATCTCAATCTGGTTTATAGTTTAAACTAATACTGTTCGATTGGAAGTAATTTGAATCTCCTTTTCAAAAACCCCATATACAATTACCGTAACAGATTCAGTTAGGGGTGATCCAAACTTTATATCTAATCTTAAATTTCCACTTTGTGGTAACTGACTTTGGTTAAGATCGAAATCTGGAGCCAATACGAATGTAAAGAATGGATACTTATTTCTAAAATCTGACATACTGATACCACAATTCAAATTTTTATTAAGATATCCCATATTCCTAACAATACTTTGCATATAACTTGTACTATAATTATCATTTTCAAAATCTTGACTATATTTTCACGATAATCACTTCCTTTACTTAAAGTTATTGACTTAACGTTAAAGTGATCAAACATAGTAAATGTATCTAAAAACGAACCACTAAATCTTTTATTTCCCTGGAAAGTTACAAGGATAAAATTAGGTAATCGCCTATCACCAAATATTTGTTCCTTATAAAATGAAGAAGATCCAATAGGTAAAGAAAATTCAACAACTTCTTTGCTTCGCATTGGATAAATTGCATTTCTTGTAGCAAGACCTATTTGATGACCCGCTAAAACAGAAGGTTCAACACGAACTCTTCTAACCATTAATTTTGCATCTAGCAATACTATTTTAGGTACAAATTTAGTACATGTCAGACTTTTTTCTGGATTTGTTCTTGTTAATTTAATTTGGACACTAACACCTGGTAACAAATATTTGGGTTGATCAAAGAAATCAAATTGGAGTGGTGAACATAATGAAAATGCTTTTGATTTTGCAATCCATGTTTTTCGCATAAGATCATGTTCAGTGTAACCCATTCCCCCTAAAGATGTATGTTTAGTATCTTGATTATAATTTATAATAGTTTCAATTAGAGATTTGTGTGCAAAACTATCATTTGCTCCTTCAATTTTAGTAGAATTAAAAACTAATTCAGCGTCTTTAAAAAGAGTTTGAAAAAAGAAATTGTTTGCTGTTACGTCAGCTTCTTGTGTAATATTTTCACCTAAGCTATTTACAACTTTCAACTGAATATATAACAAAGTATCGTTCAAATCTAAATATTCTGTTTGTGATCCGTTAATGTAAAATTGAATCGAAGAGGTACCAGCATCAGTTATTGAATTCATTGGGAAAATATCTTCAAATGAACCATGTTCAATCACGGCTTGAGGGGATGGTCTATCAAAAAGACATAATTCAGATTTTGCACTAATCATTTTTCAAATATAGTTCCGAATCCTCTCATTCTTTTGTTTATATGTTTCTTCATAATCTTTCTACGCTTAAGTGTCCCTCCTTTTTGTTCATTTTCATGATTAAATACATCACTTACTTTATTAATAACACTAGGTAAAGTTTGCATAACACTAGGTAAAGATTCTTTAAATTCAGATATTGCATTTGATTTTAAAGCAGGTAAAAATCAGAATTATTATTTATTACGTCATTTGCCGTTTTCATACCGAAATTGCCTATACGTCTAAGAATAGGTAATGCAAATCTACCTATTGTTTTCAACCAACCGGTTCCATATTGTTTACCTATAAAATATGGTAATTCTCCACCAGATTGACTACTACTATAAAAATTTACAATGTCAGGATTACTCATTTATTTTACGAAAATGTAATGTAAGAAAAGTTTTATCTTCTTTACCAAATATATATTTTCCACTATCGTCACGAATATTGATTTCTATATTGTTTATATATGTTGATGATACAGACAAATACATTGGGTTTTTCTCTATAATTTGAACTAGATCATCCTTTTTATGTTTTTCAACCCATACACATTTCAATAGAGGTATCAAACATCACCAACAAGAATAGGTTCAATGATATTTGTATAGATCATCATTTGTTGATTACTTTGCAAAATTTCTGGTAAACGTAATCCAACAATAACTTTTTCTGAATATGATTCTTCACTTAATCCCAAACTTTGAGCCAAAAATTTACTAAATTTAACTTTACTGATATCATCTTCCAATTCAATTTTGACTAATCTTCCTTGTTCAATTTCGCAAGATTTAAATGGATGCGGATAAAAAGTCATTAATTGATCATTTATTTGTGATAAATTAGTAATGATTAAATTTCTTCAAATTTATCTGTATACTCGACATCGTAAAAATAATTTATAGTTAATCGAATTGTGTCAAACTTTATTTTACGATTATTTGAAGGAATTTAATTTGATTCAAGTTTTCAATAAAATTTATTTCTTTTTATTAAATCCTAATTTTTGAGCTTCTGCAATACTATCAAATGAAATTTTAAATGGAAAATATTTACAATTAATATTTAAAGTATTTCCATCAATGTATACTAGATAAAATATAGAGTCGTGACTAATTGTATATTCATTATTTGCATCGTTATAGTAAAAATATTCATAACTTGTATGTAATGTACTCTTACTATATTTAATATTTGAGTTGTTATAAAATGGAAAATTATTGTATACAAAAGTGAAATCGGTCAGAGCAACTTGCCATTCACCTTCCAAGTAAATAGGATTTTGAAATTCAACATTAAATTTATCAGCTTTATTATTTGGATGAGTAAGAAGACAACTATTACTCGGTAGATTTATGTAAAATTCTTTATTCATTTATTTTTCTAAAATGTATTGATAAATGTGTTTTGGTATCTTTACTAAATTTAATTAATTTTCCACTATCA
The DNA here is from genome assembly GCA_022537955.1 of Schmidtea mediterranea. Classification (NCBI taxonomy): domain Eukaryota; kingdom Metazoa; phylum Platyhelminthes; order Tricladida; family Dugesiidae; genus Schmidtea; species Schmidtea mediterranea. The sequence continues at coordinate 307,672,675 of CM039679.1, read as the reverse complement.
TCGCGAATATTAATTTCAATGTTGTTTATAGTTGAAGTTGAAATTGGTAAATACATTGGATTCTTCATTTCTAATTGTACAATTTCCCCTTGTTCATAGTTTTTAACCCAAATAGATTTTAATAGAGGAACTCTAACATCTCCAACAGTTATTGGTTCAATAATATTCGAATAAATGAACATTTGTTGATGATGATGTAATAATCTTGGAACTTTATTACCAACGATGTCTTTTTCACTAAAAGTTTGTTTATTTAATCCTAAGGTTTTGATTAAATTGTTGTCAAAATATATTTTTGAAATGTTATCTGCAAGTTTTATTTTAACCAATTCATTGTTTTCAATTTTTAGTTCTTTAAACGGAGACGGAATAAATGACATTAAATGTCCTTGTAATTCAGATAATGTGTTTATGAGTAAATTATTTTCAAAATATTTTTCAAATATTGTTTTTTCTTCATAACTTATAATTATCCCGAATTGTTCCATAACACCATCATCTGTAAACTTTGGTAATTTTAATCGACAATGATCATCTTCATTAATAACAGATATAGATTTTAATCCAAAACTAAACGCATGTTGAATGTCAGGGAATGTTACTTTAAATGGAACATGTGGACAGACAATAACCAAGTTCTCATATTTTCAATAAAAACATCGACATCAGGGGTATGTTTAGAATTTATTAATTCATAAGTTTCATTTTGATTATTTATTTTCAAATATTTACTTCAGTACCACTCTTCATCGTTTCAAAACTTAGGTAAGAATTACTATAAAACGGAAATGTTTTATACACAAAAGTAAAATCAATCAAAGCAACTTCCCACTCACCATCCAAGTAAATAGGATTTTGAAATTCGACATTAAAATTACTAGCTTCATTATTAGGAAAAATAAGAGGACAACTATTACTAGGTAAAATCATATAAAACTGGTTTTCTTTCATAATATTTATTTAATTAATTGATTTTCAGATATCCAAGTTGGAGTTTCATATCCATGCCATTTAACATAGTATTGTTTATATTTACCAACATTCTTGGTTTTTAATATCTTTTGAATTCTGAATACAGTAGGGTTTCTATAACTTGGAGTTCCTGTTCGTAGAATTTTCCACTAACTTGATTGTTTTCATCATCTTTGATAAAGTACATTACTGGATTCTGATTCATATCAATTTCTGAGATTTGAAATACTTCATCACTCCAATTGTTGTCGAAATTCCTGATGAATGGAGAAGCACTGATTTTACTTATTCTAACGTGATTAACCACTTTATATTTAGGCTTTTTAATGATTGAATCAGAGTGTTGTGATATCCAATTATCCATATTATTCGTTGAATAAACATCAATTGGTCGCATTCCATTTAAACCCTATGTGGCGAATAATTGTAGCTATAAATTGCTATCTGTAAAACATTTATCCAGGTTTTATTTCCTTTATATACGAAATATTTTTCAAACGATCTCTTAGAGTTCGATTAAATCTTTCCACGTGGGCAGCTTTAAATTGAGAAAATACAGAGTAATGATTTATTCCTTTGATAATTTCTCTAACTTTACTATTATAAAACTCTTTACCTAAAGAATAAATTTAATTTAATTTATTTATTTAATTACATACCCAAATCAGTTTGTAAATTACGAGGTTTGCCATCAATAAATAATTCCTTGATTGCTTCAGCCATTTCATTGGCCGATTTGGTTTTTGTTGGAATAGCACGAGCGAATCGACTAAATATATCAACACATGTCAAAATATATTTGTATCCCTTATTAATTTTAGAGAATGGTATCATTTCCATCAAATCCATTTGCCATAAATCATCAACTCCCATTGTTTTATAACTACGGGTTTTGAATTTCTTCAACATTGGTTTATTTAAACTGTATGCCATTTGCCCAGATAACCAATTCTTAGTTTCTTTCTTTGAATTAACTACTTCCTTTGCCAGTTTCCTTACACCACCAAAACCAGCGGGATGTTTTGGGTCTGTCCATACTTTTTCGAGCTTTTTCACCGTGTTTCGATTTTTGGTTAATGTTTCCTTCATTATTACAACAAGTTGTCAAAATATTTAAATCTAAATTATGTTTATCCGGTAATGAATTCTTGGTACCCATTAAGAAGTTAATGTTGAAATTGCGCTTATTGCAGATAATACTATTGGAATTAATGCCCCAAAAATCCACCATTTTGTTTATATATTATTTTTCGCATCAGACGTCGATTCTTAGTGTTTACTAAAGATAAAAGCGATCTTTTATGCTTTTGTAATACAAGTTTTTTAACTTTAGTAATGTTTACATTACCACGAACTACATTAACAATAACTTCAACTAGATCATCTATAACAAATGAAGGAAAATTCTGTAAAATATTCATTCTTTTGTTATTAGGAGCCTTCATCAAGGCATTAAAGTATGGTAGACTACGTTCAACTTTCATATTAAATACATTTTTCATCTAGTTGTTTTGTTTATATTTTAATCCACTTTTTATCTTTAACAATCTTCTTACTCGTTTTTATTATTTTACGTTTAGTAACCCTTTTCTTTGTAACTTTTTTCTTTGTGGATTTTTCACGTTGAACAATAACTTTTTTAAACGTCATTTCAAGTAATTATTTTCAGATTTCAATTTTGTTTATAAATCGTAACACCTTTCTCATTGAAAATGTCAGTTCTAATACGTAATTCATCAGGACATTGTTGTGTAAAGTCAAAGAACAAATATCCGTGGGGAACCTTTGTTGCATCTTGAAACGAATCAATTAAAAATTTTCTATCATTGGGATAAGCTTGTCTAGCAAGAAAATCTATAATGGTTGCATCTCTAGTGTTTTTGAAAATAACCAAGTATTGGACATTTAAATTACGAGTTCTATGACTGCCCCCTTGATGAAACAAGTTTTGAGTAATGAAAATAACAGTAACTCCAATATGTCGAGCAATTTTTGTAAATAAATTATTAAAATCCTTTTCTTTATTAGCTTCCTGGTATAGATCATCGATAATAATAACATCGCCTTGATGTAATCTAGATGACCAATTTTTATCAAACCCTTTAATTATTGTCATTTTCAATTTACAGAATTGATTTTGAGTAAGTCCATGTTCTTCGTCAGCTCCTCTATGCCAATATATTTTGTTGAATTTTGATTTAAACAAGTTCGATTGTAATAAATTGCATACAAATAAAGTCTTTCCACAACCACTTGGTCCAACTACTTGATATACAGCATCATTTCTTAATTCCATTTATTAATAATTATTTATTTAATTGTTTATATTTGTTTTAATTTTTAGAATTACTTGAATTGAAATTATTTGAAAATGTTGAGTAATATAAATTATAAAGGAAGATATTCTATACCTGATATGAAATTCCCATTTGGAAAACCACAACAAGTTGTAGATCGATCAGGTAAGTATCCGATAATATTTTTCAGATCGGGGAAATGTCGGGTAATGGGATGTAAGCAACCTCTAAAAACTGGGGATTTGAAATATAATATACATGATTTACAAATTCAATCAATCACTGTAACAATCGATATTGGGAAATTTATAAATCTATATGAATTACAAAGAAAGGTGAATTGTGTATTTGAACCAGAAATATTTCCAGCATTACGTCTTCAAAATATAATCCATCATGTGTCAATATATTTTCAAGTGGGAAAGTAGTAATACTAGGAATAAAATCCTTGGATTATAATGATTATGTGGAAAATATTAAATCAGAAATAAATATGTTAATAAATTAATAAATATTTTGTTTGAATTTGTTTAATTTATTAAGTATTAAAAAATGTCAAAAGGTAAATCATGTATATTTAAATATGTATTTTATTTTATTATTTAGTTTATCTCTTTGAAGTAATTTTAAAGAAACTCCAGGAACTTTATCCAAGAATAAAAAATACGTTGGATTATTGCGCACCAGAGTTTCTCGCAACAAAAATTTACCATTTCACAGGGATTAACATTGAAGAACTTCTCGAGATTCACTATGACAACGTTCAGGGATCTGGTGACCGATGTGTTGCAAATTGCATTGTTTGTAAAGATAGTATGAGAGTATCATGTTCAGATGGATGTCCATGTTGCCACGATTTCAAACGTGACCAAACAATCCATATATTGTTGGCCGAAATGCGTAAAACATATTACTCGGATATTTTTGATTTGAAATAAAATTAATCTTTTTTAATCTTGTCAATAAAAATATTTGTATGGATTAAAAGTTTTTTTTTTTTTTTTTTTTTTCATTCATTAAAACAAATAAAATGTTAATAATAATAAATAATAATATTGATATAAAATAATAATAATAATAATAATATAAAATATATAATTAAATGAAAATAAAAAATAATTATTTAATTCACTTCATTAAAACAAACAATTTAATTTAAAAATATATTATTTAAAAAATAAATAATTGACTTAATTAAAACAAACAATTAAATTTAATAATAATTTAATTAAAATATAAATTAATAATATTATTGACTTAAACAAATAATTAAATAATAATATAATTAAAATATAAATAAATATTATTATTGACTTAAACAAATAATTAAATTTAGTATAATTAAAATATAAATAAATAATATTATTGACTTAAACAAATAATTAAAGTAAATAAAAATAATAATGATTTTTATTCGAGCAAATATATTTAGGCTTTTTAGTTGACAGGCGAATTGAGCCATTTTTGATGGATAATGAAAAAATACTTAGGCTTTTATATAATATTTTTATGTTCTCGGGTTTGAACCAATTTTATTCGAAAATAATCATCAGTACAGTCAATCATAGGCGATTTAAGCCAATTTTTATTTTTTAGGCTTTTAAATCGATAAAAAATACTTAAAGTTTTTTATCATGAATTTAAATTTTTTAAAAATTTTAAATTTGATCATTAAAACAAATAATTTTAAAAAAAAAAAATTTTTTTTTTCATTCATTAAAACAAATAATTAAAAAAAAAATTTTTTTTTTTTCATTCATTAAAACAAATAATTAAAATAAAATTTAACCCCCCCCCCTCCCCCTAAAATTTTTTTTTTTTGGGGGGGGTCTCGGGATTTTTTCAAGCCAAATATCCACGGGGCAATTTTCAAGCCAAATATCCACGGGGCATTGTCCTCATATCCCTCTACTTAGATTATCAAAGTCTTAAACTGTGCTCCAGTCAGCAAAATAAAAATATTTTTCAGTATTAAAAGTAATGCAAAAATATTTTCTTTAAATAAATCGTAAAATGGTCTATATATATATATATATATATATATATATATATATATATATATATATATATATATATATATATATATATATATATATATTATTCATATAATTATTTCGAATTCTAGATCTCTAGGCGAGGAATAAAAAGGAATTAAATATAATAGTAAAATTCGTCTAAAATTAAATTAAGAACATTTTATTTATTATAAGGACTTTTTTTGTTTTGATTTCTAAGTGACATAATATTTTGAATCAGAACAACTATGAATCAGATTTTGTAGAAAATTTTATTTATGTTAATATAAGATTTAAAAATACGTTATATGATATTAATCTCAAATTTAAATTATATCATAAAAGAAAATAAAACAAAATGTTTTGACAATATTTATAATTATTACAATTACTCAAATAGGCCAAGAATAATTTGTGGATAAATCCAAAAGAAATGTGAAATGAATTTACGGAATTCTCCACAAGAAATCAATAACTATATCATGGCACCAGTCACCATAAATATTTGGGGAATATCAGTTCAAAAAATTGAACTATTTTATTGTTTTAATTTATCGTTTTTGTTTAGGATTTTTATAACTTATTATCATTATTATTAAATTATTAAAAATTTAGACTAATTTTTTCAAATAATACCATTTCTGGCAATCTTTTTCATTCATATTTATTACGATTAGCTCCCTTATTTCATCGCCGGTAAACAGTGCACTTTAATCTAGAATAATATTATGATGGATTCCTTTCTACCCCTCAGGTTTTCATTTTGTCTGCCAATTTTTACATGTAAGAAACCATGTTACATTCAGACCTATTATTAGTTTCAATAATAATATAACACTTTGGTATCCATCAACGCTAAATCAATAATAAGTTTTATTTCAATAAACTTCAATAAGTAAACAAAAATTACATCTTTGGAAAGTTTTAAATTCAGCAATAAATTTCAAAATTACACAAATCGTTAATTTCTCAATTACTTTTTTGAAAAATCTACTTAAATTTTTAAAATAAATTTTCGTTGATTTGTATGTTGATCTCATTTGATAATTTTTATAAATATTTGTTTTGAATTTTTTTTTACTTTTAACAATTAAAATTTTACTTTTAGTTTTTCTAAAATTCCAAATCCTCACAAATATTAGTAAATTTATTGTATAGTAGCAGCATTCACCATCATAGCACAGAATATGATTATTGACGGGTCTTGATATTGTCAAGAAAACTCGGCATCCTGAAACTCACAATTTCTAGTATAAGCTAATTTTATCTTATTTTAATAATTTGTGCATTGTCAATAATTATTCTTTTTTTTAAAAAATGTATATTACTGTACAAATAATTGCATATAATTTGACTTTTATACTTGGAAAATTATAATAAAAAATTACATAATTGATGAAAAATCCTCATTGAATGTTTAGATAAAATATGTAAACAAAGTTTCATGAAAATAACGTTTCCCATGTTTTATAATAAAGTTTATTTAATTGTTGTATAAATATATCAATAATAACTGTAATATAAACATAACAAATAATTGATTTCAGATAGAAATTTACATAAATTCTTTTAAATTATCATATTTGGCGATAAAATAAATTTCAATTACGTTTTGATTTTCTATCTATGAAAATAATTTTATTTTTAAATCATTTTTTAAAGTTTTTACGAAAATAATTGTATTATTTCAATTTAATTAATAACTAATAGTCTGGACAATATAATATATTTTTAAAACCTCATTTTATTTATTTTTTGCTTCATATTACCTTTAATAATTAATTTATTGACAATTTATTAACAATTAATTTATTACAATTTATTTCTGTTAATAATTAAGATATTTATATGTTAACCATATGTCACAACGAATTCTGATTGGATGAATGAATGATGACTCATTAAAATGCAAACTAATCAATACTTTAATTACTGTGTGTCACTCAATGAGTAAATACATAGATTTAACGAAAATAGATCTTGAGCAGTCACATAAACAATTGCTTTACCTGTGGCACTTTGAGAATATTCATTGGAAACCGTCATCCGAAATAGCAGGAGATTATATTAAAATGTTTTAACATTTATTATTGTGACTTTGAAATGTCGTTTATTTTATTTTGAAATCAAAATGCTCAATTCCTAACAAAGCATAATTTATTTAATAAAAATAGCTTCAATCAGCTTCTTAAACTTTGCTCCAACAAGAAACTAGTAAATCTATGCCATGTTTATAAACACTTTCTTCTTTTGAGCTTAAGAATTCTTCCATTGCTTCAATGACAATGTCTTGCTTTTGAAAATTCATTTTCCTCTAAACCAATTTTAAATGACGGAAAAGATGGTAATCTGTTGGGAAAATATTAAGGGAGTAAAGTAGGTGATGTAATATTTTGTACCCGAGATCAGTTAATCTTTTGCCGTTTTCATGCAATAATATTGGGCAAAGTCGGCTTATGAGTGCTGGGCTTTTGTTTTATTATCAGTACAATCCTGTGGTTATTGTCATTCCTGGTTGTAGGAAACAATAATTAATAATACTCTATTCCCACTAGACAGTAATAATTGTCTTTTTTGGATCCAACCACTGTCCAGACCTTTTTCCGTTATCATAAAACACCCACTTTTCATCACAAGTAATGATTTGATTAAAAAAAATCATCATATTATTCCTAAGAATTAAGGAAGAGCAAATTTTCAAGCGCTTTATTTTTTGATTTCAAGTGCCTCAAAGTTTCGTAAGTGAACTTCCTAGTTCAATTGCAAAGTCATGGACTGATTGTTTGTTGTTATTTTCAACAATGCGTCTTAAATTGTCATCACTAAGGACTAATCCTGGTTTTCTCCTAGGCAAATTATCCAGATCCATATTTCCTGAACGAAACCTTACAAACAACCTCTGTAAGGTACTAACGTTTGTGTTACCTTCTCCAAAAGTCGAATTTATATTGTTTAAATTCATTTAGAAAAGTAGTTTTTAATTTGTAGAATCCATCATAAATAAACATCTACTTAAAGTAAAGATTAATTAATTCATTTTAATATTACCTCGCAATATTATACAGCCGTATAATATGAAATATTATTCAAACTAAACACCTTGTTGAAAAATTATATAATTCTTAGATAATTAGATTTTAAACCATTAAAAACCCGACATTTCATATGAAACAACCTAATATAATGTGACTGTGTTACTTTTAAGTTCTATTTATCATTAATTTTATTTTTGAAAATAATAAACAAATAATAAAAATTAAGTTATTTTCAATCAAAATTTATTAATATAATTATTATAATATAAAATTAATAAATATAATCAGAATAAAATATTATTAAACAAGTTTTCAGTACTCTTTCTCTAACAGTTATTTAAAAAATCTATTTATATTAAATAAATACATCAAAATTGCTGAAAGTTTAAGTCAACTTTATTTTTAAATGCTTTTTTTTTAAAGTTTTTAAATGTGCTTTTATTTTAATAAAATGATTTTTCTTTTATTTATAAATTTAAACATTTCAAACTTTATTAGACTCTTTAAAATGCATTAGAATAAGTGATTTTAATCAACTTAATTTAGATATGACAAAAAAGTCAAAGATTTTTCTTTCAAATTTGTTTAAACTGAATGAAAAGTGTATCAATAAAAAATTATATTTGCCAATTACTATCAAAAACTTCACTAGAATTAAAAAATACTAATCAAATTTCTAATAAAGAAAGATATCTCACATAAAGAAAATTGACATAAAATTAATTTATTTTTCTTAAAGATTAAAACAAGAATTAAGATATCTAAAAATTCAAATAATAATGACAATGCTTTGTTAAACAAACTAAAAATAAATATTTTAACAAAATTTAAATATATTTTAATGTGGTCATCATGAATGTTAAATCGTTGTTAAACTTAAAAAAGAAAATAATACTGATAGAATTATTGCGGAACTTTGGAATAAAAACGGCTATTAGAAGATTTTATTAAAATATTTATCAAACAAAACAATTTATTTGGGTATATGTCCCGGGGCTTAGTGCCCTGATACCATTACACCTTATAAACGGCAGCAGTTAGGAGCCTCTTGTGTAATGTACTAAAACAAGATGTTTAGTGGTTGACAGTAAAATTTTGGCCATGCACAATTTAGTTAAACATTTCAGACATATTCTCGAAGGCCGTGAATTTCCTTACCTATTACAAAACTTTGATACATTTCACATTTTTAAAAGTACATCACTACGATAACATCGTCAAATATTTCGTATTATTTCGAATTTCAAAACGTCGAATCAGAGGCCTCCTATATCTCCAATATTTTTTCAGAACTACAAAAACCCGATTACAAGTTACAAGAGAAATACTTGTATTACAGTATATCTAGTCCCGGTTGCCCAAGGCTAACTTTACCATTAAACCTAAAAGATGCATTGGAATTAATTCACGACATTCATCACTCAAGCATCCATCATAATTTCGATCTTATCCATACTATCATTATTTATTATTTATAAAGACCAATAAATAATGACTCTAAATAAAATTAACTTGGACTCTATAAAAAATATTTCTTGGTTCTTAAAATTATGTTTTAATATTTATTATAATATTTAATATTTATTATAATTATTATAATGATGATGTTTTATAAAATATATCCACATTTTTCCAAACTTTCAGAGAGAAATCATTCAAACAAAGTTTGAGTGGATAATTAATAAAGTAACTTCAAAGATGTAGAAAAGATTTCAAAAAAAATATCATATTGAAATTGAAATGTAAAATATATTCTTATTTCTAGTTAAATTAATTATTTTAATTTAATTAATATAAAACATAAATTATTATATGACATAAACTATTATGAAAAGCATATGAATATATCAAAAAATTTAAATTTAGCATTAAATTAAGAAAAAAATAGTTTTTCCCAAGGAAATTTATACCTTTTTCATTGAAATTAAATCTACATTGTTCAGACATTGAATTTTCAAAAAAATATTTAGTTTATATCCAATTTGAAAACTAGAATTTATTTGAAAATTTTAAACAAAAATAAACAAAACAGTTTATGAAATTATTTTAATTTATTTATTTTCGAAAAGTTAATTAAAGAGAATTGTTTATTACATCTGTGTAGGATTATAATTTTATATGAAAATTATTGGAATGATGTTTTTCGTTAGAAAAATTAACAATTATTTTATCTTTTTATTTTATCAAATGGAAAAAAAATAAATGTTACTTAACAATGAATTCTGAATCCACTTCCATGAGAATATCTCTTTCGTTCATTACATGCTCCTGCTGATGAGTTTCTACAATGTGATATTTCTTTAATACTTTCAAAGCAAAAGTTCTTCTGTCATCGTTTCCGATTCTTACCTCGAATAAAATATAAATTCAAATAAATAAATTGATATTATTATGCCATTATTTAAGTTGATAAATTATTTTAAAGAACTGTTTTTCAGGTCATTAATTGTTTGAATAAAACCTAATTATACAATCTAATTAATTATTGTATTACATGTAGTTATTCAAACAAAATTCACTAATATCTCATGTAAGTGTTTAAAAATCTGTAAAAAATGAGTCGAGGTTTGTGTTTATAAAAATCCTTGTATGGTAAATAATAGCTCTTAAATTTTATTAATTTATAGTTTAATTTAAATTCAATAGTAAAAACATAATTAAATGCATCAAAATGCACCAAACGATTTAAAAGATTCACTAAAAGACATAAAATGTTAAAATTCTGCCTTCTTGAAAATATGAAGGTAACTTCCTATTTACTATGTCAAATGATTTTAATTATATATATTGCTACGACTTGAATAACGCCACTTTTCATTCAGATCAAACCATCAAATTTAATATTATAAATATTTTTTTTTAAAATTTTTTAAAATTATATATTTCTAAAAAAATTTAATTACACAAACTTAAATATTAATTAAGTTAGTTAACCAAAAATTTAAAAGAATAATTTTACACTAATCCAAATATTTCTTTTAATTTATTTTCTTCATTTTATTAAATATATTTTTGATTTATAGAAATTTCATTCATTAAATATTCATGAGATTTTATAAATAATTTTTTAAAATTTAATTAATAATTTATTTACCAACTCGACTCGGCCAAACCCACCAACACCCAAAGTTGTGATGACACATAAATCTCGCAAAGCCAATTCTGGAAATTTTGAGGCTCTCCTAAGATAAAAAAAATTGTGAAAAATATCAGATGAAAATTTTGTAACAATTTAATTAAATCTTTACTAATAAATATTTTCATTTTCACTTACCAGTTTATAAATTTACATAATTATAATATAACCGGTTTAAATTTCAAATATTTTTTTCTTTAAGAAAAAGTCTCATAGTGTCATACTACTTGTGATTTGGGGGGTGTTTTTATATCTTTAATTTTTAATGACGTTAAAGAACAGTAAATATCCATTTAAATTTATTTACTTTAAAAATAAACAGAGGCAACAAAGGCACTTTGAGTGTTATCAGATAAATTTAGAAACCTTAAAAAGGTGTTGGTGATACCTTTCTGAAAAAAAACATAAACAGAAGCTATGACAACTCTGAACATAGACATTATATGTGAATCTGCCGAATTGAAGATATCAAAGAAGAAACCATCACCAGATATGAAAACTAGCGCACTTGACAAGAAATTTCTGATTTTTACAATGATTTGTGAAAATAAAAAGTTTTTTTTAAAAATACTTTATAAATACTTTAAAAATAAACAGTTATTCATGTGTGGTCCGGAAAATGTCTATTTAAATTCAAGTGATCCTCTTTAAAAAACTTTACATCGTAATGTATTTAATTATATTAATTTTAAGTCTAACATATTTAATTAATAAACTTTATTTGTTTAAATCAAATCTCAACACAAATATGTGGTACATTATTTGTCTATCGTTAGTTTTTCATTATTTTTAAATTAAAAAAATAATTTAATTTAGAAATCTGTATTTTTTGGAAGGAAAAAAGTTTAATATTAAATTAAAAATAAACCTTTTATTCCTTTTGGAGAACAATTATTATTTCAAAACAAATTGATTAAAATAGATTTCTTATTGTTTGAGAAACTTTTTGTTGTCAGGAATTACTGTAATTATATATGAATTTTTTGACAAATTGATTTTGAAGTGCTTTTAAGGATTCTTTGAAAAATAAACAAAATCAAATCAAAAAGTTCAAGAAAAAATCATGGTGTCCATTTTTGTTATATATTAGTAACATTATTATATATATTAATGAAGTTATGTTAAATATATAATATAATAACCGATATGAAATAGGATATAATATGTAATAAAGATCTATTGAATTACAATGCCTACATAAAAATCTTTATCTTTTATCTCTTTTCTAGAACATTATTAATAATGGAAACCTAATGCGCGTTTTTGTTTTAATAACTCATATCAAAGGAAACCAGAATAAAGATCTCGGAAAGGATTTCACAAGACTAGCTCTAGTAGTCTCGAATGATTTCGACATTGGAAGCAGCCAAATTTATTTAATAATAAGCCTTTTATATTCCAAATCATTGTGAACATCAGAAATTTCTTGTCAAGTGCGCTAGTTTTCATTTTTAATGATGGTTTCTTCTTTGATATCTTCAATTCGACAGATTCACATATAATGTCTATGTTCAGAGTTGTCATATCTTCTGTTTATGGTTTTTTTCAGAAAGGTATCACCAACACCTTTTTAAGGTTTCTAAATTTATCTGACAACACTCAAAGTGCCTTTGTTGCATTTCACCATCCGTATTGGGAGCAACAAGTCGCCTGGCACATGATTTGGGGACCACTATTGCGCTTTTAAACTCAAAGCTTGTTTTTTTGTAAATTAATTTAAACAAAAATTGTCTTAATACTTCTAACTTGTCTTATAAGATCTGAAACATCCTAAGATAAAAAAGGATTTTGCGGACACTGGCAGACAAAATAATTTAAGCATAATATGACTATAGAATAATGTTGCATCATTATAATTTAATATATTATTTACAGGGTATGGAGTTATTATTCTATAATAAAATTACATCGAATAGAGATTTTTGTGCCGAAATTTATTTTTATTGCGCAAATTTTCAAAAGTCTTTATAAAGTCGTTTGTTCGGTGACATACTAAAATCTTTACATTTCCTCGAGATTTATTTCCACACAATACAAATTTCTACCTTTTGTTAAAATATGAAGTTAATAACCTTTTCAGCGTAATTTATGTTTCTAAGCAACAGTTTAAGCTTAATATTCAACATTTCTGTTTATTTGTTTTTATCAATCGTATTTTTTATGGTGTTTCAATCACACCAAACAGATATGTTTTCAATTTCAATTATTTCCCACTGAACAAATTTATTTTTTGGATACATTTTTCATTATAAAAGGTTTACAACATTTTGGACATGGTCCTTAAAATATCACAGGAACAAAGCTCCTAAATTAAAGATGGTCCACAAAAATTAACGAATAAATCTTTTTCTACATTCTTTGATTGATATAAGTTTAAAGTTACCTTTCCATAACAAGAAGTAATCTTGGGAAAAATATAAATAACAGCCCGTCTTTACGGAACTCAAAACAATCATATTTTCAATATTGGTAAATAAAACTATTAAAAAATAATATAAATATAAGAAAGTTTTTTTATGTAAATAAAGTTCAGTCCCTTAATAATGCGAACTGCTCATCTTTATTTACCAACACAAAACAAAACGATCCACTGGCTTTAAATAGTTTTTTTAGTCTTTTCTTTTAAAATACGATTCAGCGATGTCAAACATAGTCCTAATGTGAAAGGTAAATAAAGACGCAATATTTCTGAAACAAAATTCGGTGAAACTAATTCATCAAATTTCAGCTCTTTTTTGTGCTCATTTGAGTATGAAATCGGTGCTACTAGCTTTATATATTTTTTCATTTCTTACATATTTTATTATGTCATAAATTTTATTTATAAAGCTTTTGTTGTTTAAGATAATTATTTCGGCAATTTAAATTTTACCTCGTCAATCCCTTGTATGATAGAATTCATATTTTCTAGTAAATTTAGTCAATGTTTTAATAAATTCATGTTTTAATTGTTGAGAATTTGATTAGTTTGTTCCCTTAGTCCCAATGTAGTTTAGTAACATGGAGAATGAATTCAAAATTAGAGTCTTTTCTCCAAGTAACAACAATAATTAAAAATAAAAAAAAATGAAAGAAAAAATGAAAGAAAAAAAAAGAAAAAAAAATGAAATTAAGAAACGTTAGAATTATAAAAACTTTTAAAAAAATTATTTATTAAAAAAGACTTAAAATTATTGTTTATGTAAATTTAATAATTTTGAAATATAGAATTAATTAGGAATTTTCTGTTATTGGAATTTAAATTTAAAAGGTTTTTAGAATGGTGAGATCTTTTAATGAAAATGATCAACTAATGATTATTAAGGCTGGTGTTTACATTGGTGCCAACAATAAGAGTTTCCAAGTGGATCAATATGTCTTCGATGAAAATAAAGCAGGAAACCATAATTTAAAATGGATAAAATATTTGCAGTAGAAAATCCTAGAGATGCACTAACGTCCACTTTTCTGCATCTATAAGTATACTTCAGAAGATGATGCATCAATGAAGCTTATAATCCCTCGCTTTACTGTTATAACTTGGGAGCTTCTATAATACTATATTAACAATAATTTTCTTGAATTTTGGAATGAATCAACTATTAACATGCCATTAAAAGATTATGTAATAATATGTCTTGATAATATTCCTTGTACTAATAAATCGCAATTTAATTATGTCACAAAAATGAATCTAATGGGAGCCATTATCAAACCTACCAACTGAATGAAACTGTTTTGGATAAATTCCAGTGGATTCAGCCTGATGTTCGGGATTTTGTTAATGAAATCAAAAAATAAAAACTTGCATGAATGAAACAGCTGAAGATCAATTGATAAATACTTATTAAAATTATTAAATGTTGGCAAAGAAATCGAAGTTCTGGTCAACAGCTTAGCAAATTATAAAACTCACTGCAGTCTAGATCCAGAAGAATCGATCAACGTGGTCATTGGTGAAGGTTTGTGCGGATTCAACACCGAAGAAAAACTTTTTTGCCATGAACAAGAAAGATAGTTCAAATCAGGAAAAGCTTAGTTGGGAAAAGTTCTATCGGTCACCCGTGAATAAAGTAATGAATTCAGAAAAGATTGATAACATTGATCAGCGGGTTCAAGGAATTGAAAGCCGGTTTGTTAATACTCCAGTTATTGCATTTTGTACTACAGATAACACGAAATTCACCATTTACTGAAAATTTACAATGTATGATCAAATATTTTTACTAAATGCTTAAAATTCTTTTTTGAATACTTTATAAACCATTTTTATTTTTTTCATATAAATTACCAAATAAAGGAAAAAATGTAAATACAAATGTTTTTTAAGCCTATGTTTTGTTTTTCTTTAAGAAATAGAGATAATATAAAATTGTATTTTTTAAAATTAAATATGAATTAGTTTAAAAGTTTGTTAACAAATATTCTTCACTGACAGATTTTTAAAAATTTATTTTTCAAAATTGTTTACTGATCAAACACGGGCGCGATAAAGTAAAACAATTTGGTACGTTGTTGTTCGTTAGAAAACAAATATCCTAAATTAAGTATAAAATTAAGGACGAGAAAATAAATTAATAAATTAAAACAATGTCAAGGCAGTGATAA
Organism: Schmidtea mediterranea; assembly: GCA_022537955.1. Classification (NCBI taxonomy): domain Eukaryota; kingdom Metazoa; phylum Platyhelminthes; order Tricladida; family Dugesiidae; genus Schmidtea; species Schmidtea mediterranea. The sequence continues at coordinate 307,656,633 of CM039679.1, read as the reverse complement.
TGACTAAATACATTTCAAATACAGCCAAACACTACAACATTTATTATTATTTAATATTATTTTTTGGTAAAAAAGTAATTTTTTTAAATTAACTTTTTAAAAACAATAATTTGAAATAAAAATAAGATGATTTTTTCAATTAGGTCGATTACAGATTTTATTTATTCTAATTTCAAAAAGCTTTTTAAAAATGATTTTAGATAATTGCTTAAATCTCAAATCCTTTCAATCTCTTTAACAATTGTGCTGTTTGATTCATTCAAACAACTTTAATTAATTATCCACAATATATCCAGGTAAATCTAGTAACTTTGTAATATTAACAAAATACTTTTGGGTTCATTGACGAATTCTGATCAAAGCCGTTCACAAAACCTTAAGTTTAAATTTTTTATTTATAATTATCCTGTTTAAAAATTATTTAAAATAAAATCCGAGACAATTAAGGAACGGAAAAAACCTTTTTATCTAATTTAAAAATTTAAGTTTAAAATAGTTATGTTGAGAATATGTGAAGCGTTTGTGATAATGTCATTGAATTCAAATATTTATGTGCAATTTTCTGTGAGTATGTTATTTGAATGTTATTTTTGATAGTTTGATTGGTTTATTTTGTTGTTTTTTTGGGTATTTTAAATTTTTAAGTTAAATAATTTAATTTTTATTTTTGTAAATTCATCATATATAATTTTCAAAATAAAAGAAAATTATTATATAGTTGATTAAAAACGGTTTTATTAATTAAATGAAATTAAAAATAATTATTTCAAATTAAGAAATATGGTATAACTTTTTTAATTGATCTACAATATAGGTTTTACTAGCCTACCAAATTATGACACTTTCTTGTAATTATTGATAACGTTAACTTCCTAAAGTTTTATTTTCAAATGACAATTTTTTGTTTTGTTTTAATTTCTGTTTTGTTCCAACAAACAAAGTAAAAATATGTTTTTTTTTAAAACTGATGCAAGTTCTCTTTGTTGGTAAAATATAAAATAGATTTTCAAGATAATTTAATATAAGAAACATTTTGTGGGAAAATTAAAATTTTCAAATTTTAACATTAAATTTAATAATAAAATCGATTTTTGAAATTTTAAAACGATTTGATTGGAGAAAATTTAAAAGCAAACTAATAAACCAATTTTCCTTAATGGAATTTTAAATTAGAATTGATAGAGACAAATAAAAACGTTTTAATTATGAATTTCCGATTAATAAAATTCAATTTTTCAATCAACTTATTAATATTAAATTCAATAAATTTTAATTGAAATTTTATTATGAAATCAAATTAGAGTATTCAAAGAATTTTCTTTTTTAATTATCGAATAATTTAAGCTAATGATATTTTATACTGGAATATTTTTTACTCAATAAGTTTCCATTACAATAAAACAAATAATTTAAAAACTCAATTATGCCAAATAATTATATTTACTTTATTTTAGACATTTGATTATTATATTTTTTACTAAATTTTACACATGAAAAATTAAGTAATAAAAGTTAAAATAAAAAACTAAAAGAAATATTTGTTTGTTTGTGCAATTGATTTTTAAATATAGTTAAAAAATCTAACCTTTGTATAAAACTGAAAGAAGTCAAAAAAACAAATGGGAAACACTTAATATTTTATAATACTTTTTTTGTAACGTTTTACTCTATTACCTGCACAATCTAGGTAAAAATATCCTTTAACACGATACATTTAAATTATTTGATAATTAATTTATACTACTACTCTTAATTTAATAAAATTAAATCAAAATACAAAAGAAATCGGTTTGATTCACAAAATAATTCAAACTAAGCAAAACATTTATCTAATGAAAATTAATGAATATTTTAAAATAAAACATTAGAATAAATATATTTTTCTGAAAAGTGAGAAATTTTTTTATGAAAATAAACAAATATGTATTGAAATGTTTTCAGAATCTAAAAGAAAAATCACAACATATGCATTATATGAATATACAACAATTCGAATATAAACTTTATATATAAAAACAAAAATGAAATATTTTGACTATGAAATATTCCTCTTTAATCTATCGAATAGAATTGTTTTATAGTCAAATATTTTTAATTTAATTATTTTTATTTTCACTCGAAACATGCTGCAAAAAATGTATTATATAATTTATTAGTTATTTTAAAATATATGTTGTTTATTAAACGTGCACCGCTCGTTGTGTTTATATATATTATTTTAATTTTCTATTGTCAACTATTTGAAATAATCATACTAAGAATTAATAATTTATTATGACTAATTTACTGAAAATCATTTGTGTTGGCTTATTGTTTGAAGCAAGCATCAATTTGTAAATACATGTAAATATAAAATGCATAAATACAAGAATTTCAATCTCAATTACTTAAGCAATTTTTCAAGCTAACTTTCAAGCTTATTAGTTTTTTTTATCATGAAAAGTATGATCAAATTTGTCATAAAGTCAAGTTTGTAATGAGTTGTCTGTTCTTGAGGTAAAAAATCAAACAGAAATTAGAAATATTTTTAAAAAAACCAAATGATGTGTTTAATAAAATAAAATATAATTACTGCATATATTAAAAAAATCTGAAAAAAACTTTTTTCTATATATTAAATCATTAACCTTCGGGCTTTGTCTTCATCTGGATACTGTTTATCGAAGTTGACAATGTCCCCAATAAGCAAATTGTATGATCTAAATTAAATGAAAATATATAGTAATTTTTCAAGTAAATCTTTGAGAAGAAAATAATTTTATATTAAAAATCAATTTTATGAAAGAAATTAATGTTTTTAATAAAAGATTTAATGAAAAATAAACTGTTATATTTTATTACTGACGGACATATAGGCTACAAAAATGATTTAAACAAGGTAAATATAATTTATTAAATATAATTTACAAAAATTAATTTTCTTTTCTTTCAAGGTAAATCGGGCATAGTAATCCTTATATCCAATGAAAGTAGTTTACTAAATATTTTTATTAAATTTAAAATTATTTGTAAAATTTATAAACATTGTGCCGAATCCTTGTGGTAAAATTTAATTAAATTTATTTATTTATTTTAATCGAAAAAACATAATATTCAAATATTTTCGTAATTTATACCAAATGGATTTTTACAGAATTTATTTTTGACTGGAATGTAAATTTTGTCTTTTTAAATTTTAATTTTTTTATGTAATTAATGTTTACTTCTTGCAATGTTTCCTCAAATAAAATATAAAAATGCTTTTTATAGTTGAATAGAGTTGGAAATGTTTTCAGGCTTAAACAAAAGTAAGAGTTGTCGAACAATTTTTGAAAACGCTTTCCATTTCACACTTGTAAGAATCAAGTTAAATTAAAAATAAATATTTTTTTATTTATTTAATTAATTTATTAAATGATAAATAATTAATTTAGTATTTAAGATAAATTAATATATGAATTGCTAAACGCAATTAAATTCAATTTTTCATTCATAACAGTACAAATAATTTATTAAATATTTTACAATTTGTTTTATTTGCCAACAAAATCTTGTTTTCAATATAATATGTACAAAATATAAATAGTCAAAAAATAGAAAATAAAATTTTCTATGTAATTCATATTTTGGCACTGTATTTATGAAGTCATAATGATAAAAGAAGTGTCAAAACTTGTTGTTATCTAGAAAAAATAAGTTTTTGATCTACAATCATAATCAAAATATATTATGTATTTTAAAAACAATTCAAAAGATATTATAGATAATTTAATTAACGTTAATAAATTTGAATTTTAAAACTCCTTACATAAATAATAATTGTAAATAATACATAGAATATTTAGAAAAAAAGATAATAATAGTAATAATAATAATAATAATAATAATAACTTGAGAAAGCCAAATAAAAAAATTATATTTCAAAGAAATTATCCTCATTATCATTATGCTATCGTAATCATTTACAAATGTTACATACGGAAGCAAAAAGGATGTAATTGATGCGATTTAATGATTTAATTAAATAATCTCAATAAATTTGTTGCTGATTGAACGTTTATTTTAGTGGATTGTGATATATTCACCAATGTGTCACAAAAAATTCTTTCCCACTTATTACTGAAGTTTTAATATACAATTTTAAAATCTTTCAAATCAGTTGTGTCTTTTTACATTTTTCTATGCTCAATAATATTACTCACGAAGATGACGTGAAGTCTCTTTAATGTATATGGCATTGCACCCATTATATGAAAATTTATAGACTAGATCAGAAACTAAACCTATTGGTGTTTGAGATTTATTACTAAACATATTTAATGATTTTAACGATTTTTGATTATTAAATCGCAATCCCCTAAAATAATTGCCAATCAGCAAAGCATTTATTGAGATTATTTAATTAAATCATTAAATCGTAACTATTACATCATTAGTTTTCCATATATAACTTTTGACAACAATTATGATGAATATTTTTTTTAATTGCTTTCTCGAGTTTTAATCATTTTTTCGATATTTAGATTAAAAATAATAATAATAATCTGTAACCTAAAATAAAAAAATATTTTAATGTATTCTTATTTAATATATTTTTGACGTAAAATATCTTCATTGTTTAAATATTGTTGAAATCGACTTTAATATTTAATACTTGTGCAATATTATTAACAATATTAAAAAAAGAAATATACTGTAATAAATTATTATTTCTTTCTAATTTCATTTAAGTTATTTTTCTTTGTAAAAGTCTTTTTATAAAATGTTATAATTTGTATCAAATATTATTTAAAAACATAACTGAAGAACAGTGATTAGTTCCATTATCTGGCGGGTGAATATAAACAAGAAATACAACTTCATTTCATTAGAATACTAGCATGGTTAGAAGAAATATTTGTAAAACACTTGAATTACTGATTAATTTACGTACTCACAAATATAAAAAACTCAAAATATTTACGTAAATTTTTGATTATGAATAAATATAAAAAAACTATAAAATAAATGAAAAATATTTAAATTTTTCAGAATTTCCAAATATTATAAATTGTATAAATTAATGAATCTTAAGCTCAGTTCGGTTGAATATAGGACCTAAGATGAGTTTCAGAAATAATATTTATTAACTAAAACTTAAAGTAATTAAAAATGTGAGATTGAAAGAATTCTATATTGAATTTGTGATATTTAACACAAAGAAAATTCGAACATATGAACAAGGCATTATTTTTCAATAAAACAAACTTTGATAATTGCTATTGAATAACAACAAAAGCCTTTGTAGATTTTATTAGTTTTTTTATTTTTCTTTATTAATTGCAATAATCACGTTTAAAGAAATTAAATATTAGAAATATCATTTAAAACAATGTGTTCTTTATTTGTTATTAACATATTATGCACATAACTCAATGCAACATATTTCCATAAAAACTGTTTTGTACTTAAACTTTACTATAAATAACCCTATAAATATTATTAAAAAATAAACATTATTTACAAAATGCTAAGTAGAAATACAAGCAACTCACAAATATTATATTTATCAAATTAATTGTTATTGCTATCTTAATTGGTCAATTTATTAGTGAGATGCTTGTAAAACAAGAAATTGGTTAAACACAAGCAAGTCACCAGTAAAAGAATTTCAGGACAATTAGAAATTTAATTGTGTGAATATATATATTAATAAAATATTGAATAAAATATTAGGTTGTTTCATATGAAATTTCGTTTTTTTTAAATTGTCTAAAAGCTAATCATCTAAGCATTATATAATTTTTCAACACGGTGTTTAGTAATACCAATAAAAATAATTAATTTTAATAATAGAAAAATAATTAATTTTTTAATTAGCGATCCTCTAACGTAAGTTGACACACAACTCATTATATGCAATATGAAACAATCTAATATATGTAAAAATTATAATAATTAATTTTACAAAAAAAAGAGAAATAAAATAACAATATTTAAATATATAAACTTATTTACAATTAATATTAACCACTACGTTTTGTGTTGTGCCTGTATAGTAAACGCCGTAGCTTTATTCTAAAATAAGTAAAAAGGAAATACTACATAATGTCGCATAGAGTATATATCGGAGCCTTATTCATCACATCATTGGCAATAAAATCAAATCCAATAAAAAACGCGGCATTCTTAATGTTTTTGATTTAATGCAGTTGATGTTAATTTTATTTAAAGGAAATATTGTAAGAAATTCTGATGAATGACGTTATATAAATTTATAAAGTTTATTTGAAATTAAATTAAGGCTTGATTTCAAAGGATTTAAAACCTTATCGTAATTTTATAAAGGTACGAATGAATGAATATACAAAATTTTAAAAGTAAATATCTCAAAATAATAAAGTCTTAAAAAACTTTTTTACAAGATTTCTGTATTTCTTATTTGTCTTATCACTAAATATTAAATATAAGAAAATAACAAGTTGAGTTCAATTCAAATGTAATAGACATAGATTGTTGTCATTAAAACGTATTTGCACATTTTAAATTATTTTAAATTAAATTATTCATATTTTAATATTTTGCTAATTTTCATTATGTCTGTCGATCAGACTTATTTTCCAAATTTAACACAAATTTTAATATATAATTATAATGAAAATAAACCAATTGCTTAAAGAAAACAAAATAATTAATTATAGCAAATGAAAAAAATTATATTATTTGTCATTTGAATTAAGTGAAACAAAGAAATCGATTATGACGGTAAACCGCAGACCACTTAAGTTAAAATTTAAATCCCAATTTTTGTTTTAATTTTTAGAAATTAAAATCAATTTTAATTTTCTAAGCATCGTTTTTTTCTATCAATGAATTCTTAGAGTTTCAATAGAAATTCCATTTTAGTTTTCGAAAAAAATTAAATTCGAATCAATAATGATTTAGTTCTATAAAATCCCATAATTTAGAATAAATAATTAAATTATAAATTTGATATGAATGTTTATTTTTTTAATTATTTCAACAATTATTTTTAATGGATTTGAAAATAAAATGAAATTTAAAATGATGAAAATTTCTAAATAAAATTAAATGAGGATAATTAAAATGATGATAATTATAAATTTTAAACTTTATATTATTTATCATATTTTTTTAAATATTGAATAAAATTTTTTTCACTAAAACACTATTTAATATTTATATTTTTGTTTTAATTTGAATAATGCTTATATTTTGAAAACGTATCCTTACTCTCGATCAAGCACAAGACAGTCAACACCCGAAGGACTTTCCGCAATAATACTGGCAGTTCTGACATCTTCACTAAAAAGTAAAATGATAATTATAAAAATAATAATAATAAATCAATATGATAATTATATTTTAAATTTTTATTTACGAAATATTTTTTTAATTAATCATCTATTTTTAATTATTTACTCTCGTAAGGCTTTTTCTCCAAACCAGCTTCCTCTGTCAAGATGTCGAATGAATACTTCTTCATCTGATTTAGATGTCTTTTTAGTGACTTTAACCTAAAATATTCAAGAAATAACTTATATATTTAATTAATATGATTTAATATTAGTTACAAAAATATTTTCTGCTAATATGTAGCTTAAATGAAAGTTTTATATTGAATAGAATCGTTTTAAATAACACAATTTACATTTAAACATTAGAAATATTAAAAAATATTCATGTTAAATATAAAACAAGTCTCAAGAAAATATTAATAAAATGTAATTTATTAGTAATAAATTAAATCAACTACTTTTTACATAGTTTATTTAATTGTAATTAATATTTCAGAAAATTCATGATTATTTTGAATGGTACTAAAAAAAGACTCAAATAAAATTTTAAGGGAAACGGACAGTAGTCCATGGTTATAATTGTATTTTAATTAATTAATAAAATTATATTTATTCTGAAAATTAAACTTTTTTTCTTAAATTACGTTGATTAGTGTGTATTTTGAATTTTTAATAAAAAATAATTATAATTATATATTTTGACACATTGTTTTTTGAACTGTCTAAGTGAATATTTTGATTATATTATTAGTTGTAATTTTTTAAATAAATTAAATTAATTAATTATTTATTAATACATAAAAATGATAAATTCTAGATTTATAATTAAGCCATTAATTAAAATCTAATATTTTATAATAATCAAATTAACTTAGAATAAAATATAAATAGAGCTTTATTAATTTAAAGGGAATTTGTTAAATTTATTAATATTAACTAAAAGAAAAACGTTTATTTAAATCGGTTTATTTATACTGTTTATAAGAATCATATATAGGACCATCAAATCATGAGTGTATTTCTAAGCAGGTCTCGTGAGGTAAGCTAGTGAAAGGTTTAAGCGAATAAAACAAAATAATTTAAATATATAAAACAAGAAAATTCAAGTTAAAAAAATATTCAATTATTGTTAAATTCACATATTCCCTAACATTTATTCCCAATAGTCGCCATTTTAAAAAATTCATTGAAACTAAAATACTTTTTACATATGTTATTTACATGTATTTTACGATGAAATAATATTTCTTTTTGAAATAAATAATTAAATCAACATGATTTAATCACACGTTCCACTATATATTTCGACAGTTTTTCTCTTATCATCAGGTAATACAAACTATGCCTGTTGTTGATTTTTTAAAAAAGTTATATAATTAATAGAATTTTTATTTAAATATTAAAATCAGTCATTTAATGTTATTTTTACAAATTTTAATGTTTTGACTAGTAATAATAATCTGAAATGTATATAGTGTTTTCTGTACTACCTGAAAACTATCGAAATATATCGTAGAATATGTGTTTAAATGGTGCTTCCTTGTAATTTCTCTTTTAATTATGATAGTTTGTAAAGGTGTTATTAAAATGGTATAAAGAATGAATGTAAAAAATACATTTCAATATTAATAAACGTGTTAGTTAAAACAAAATGCTAAATAAGATTGACAATTGACATAAATTTTTAATGAAATTAATTATGAAATTACAAATAACTTTAAAGGTCTTTAAATAGAAGAGCGATAAGTATTAAATTAATTAACAATTATTGTAAATAGTTTGGTGTATATGTCTTATTGTATGTTTAAAGTTTGTTTAAATCAAGTTAATATCTTAATTATTAATATATTAAATTCTCATGTCATTAAATAAAATAGAATTATTCTGCTATCTTTTATGAAGATTTTATTTTATTTCGAATAAAAAAAAACTCACATTTGATTTTTATTAAAAATGTTTTGTGAATTAAAAAATTCAGAGCAAATATTTATAATAATTTGTTTATTATTTAAATAATAATATTGCAATAATTTTAAAAAGTTTACTCAAGTAAATATCACTCATATTCAAAGTGGTCTAGAAAAGCAACTATAAATATGCAGATTTGAAAAATAAAGATTAATATTTACAGCAATAATAAAATAAAATGAAATAATTTTCGTATTCATCTGTTGATATTACTGGAAATATCTAAAATATGTTTCATCTATTTTCATGTTGTCCATGAATTATTTATTATATATATTTATCCAATATTTAATATTATCAACACTGAGTAGTTTGGTAAATTTTCTTCATTAAATTATTCATAATGTTGTTTTTCATGAACTTCTAAATACCCATTTTCCATGGTTTTAACATTTTATCTTTCAAGCAGATTTTGTTTTCTCGAAATCTTTCATTTTTATTAGTATTAAACTTTCATTATCAAAAGAATTTTGCAATTTATTTAGCACAAATTGAGTTTATTTTAACAAATTTTATTTTAAATGTATATTAAAACAAGTCATAATTTTTTATAGATGAACATTTATTATATTTATAAATTAAGAAAATTTTATTTTTTGAAGAATTGTCATTTAAAGACATATTTTAGAAAAACTATCGCAATTCTTTTCGCTGAATTTAAAAGATAAATAAATGTAAACAAATGTAAAAGATTATATAAATAGTTATTTTTTGTTTCTCCAGAATAGTCTTAAAAGTAAACTAATTTTTTTTAATTATTCAAGACTCAGTTGAAATATAAGAAAAGGAAAATTGATATTACTTCACTAAAAATTCATTACTATTCACTAGTAATTTCCTTTATTCAAATAAGCTTGAGCAATTGAAAGTAAAATTAAAACACTTCCTTATGCATTGAAATGAAAATGCATAGTTAACACACTAAAATGTCAACATTAAACAATCATAGAAAATAAAAATAAATTCTAATGTAAATAAGGGAAATTATACTAATAATAATATTAATAGTGACAATGATAATAATAATAACAATATAAGTATAAAACGGTGATTCCTTGGTAGCAGCATAAATTAATATATCAGATAAGTGAATAACAAAATAAGCCCATGCTGCGAAGTAATAATTATGATATTGTATGATTGTATCTACCATTGTCTTGCCTTAAATCCAAGCCTTGCAAACTTATTTGAAGTCCAGTGCGTCAGGATAAGTGTATAACAGTGTTAACTTGACTCACTTAATGTATCGTATTATAATTATATTGTTGAAAAAGGTTTCGATTATTAAATAATCCTTTTCCGTTTCTTTTGGAACTTTTAGAAATTAAGAAACTGAAGAGGATTATTTAATAATCGAAACTTTTTTCAACAATATAATTATTACTTTGCAGCAAGGGCCTTTTTTTGTTATTCACTTGTCTGATATAATAATAAAAATAATAATATAAAATAATAATAAAAAAATAATAATAAATAATAATAATATTAATAATAATAATCACTTGAAAAAGGTTGTGCCGAAAATTCGTGAATACCTGAAATAAATCTGATTCATAGTCAAATTTTGTGACTTATAAAGAAATCAGAGGTGAAACAGAAGACTTTATAATAATAATATAATTTAGATAAATAACGCTGTAAGCTAATTTCCGCAAATCTTTTTCAAAAAATAAAAAATGAAATATTTCAACCTAAACCGATCACTCATAAACAAAGTTTAACAACTTTTTGTTTTTGCTTCTTCCTCTCTTATTTATTTTTTTCTTATTTAACTGATTTTAAAATAAATAACTATTTAAACAAAATTATCAAATTAAATTCACCAATAATAAATTTTTGAAGATCCAAATAAAATTTAAAAATTATTTATGGAGTTTATACTTTCTGTTGATTTTGATAATGCTCTAGAACCTATCCTTTATAATAATAATAATAATAATAATAATAATAATAATAATAATAATAATAATAATAATAATAATAATAATAATAATAATAATAATAATAATAATAATAATAATAATAATAATAATAATAATAATAATAATAATAATAATAATAATAATAATAATAATAATAATAATAATAATAATAATAATAATAATAATAATAATAATAATAATGATAATGATAATGATAATAATAATAATAATATAATAATAATAATAATAATAATAATTGCATAAATGTCAAATTTATTTCTTAAATATTATTTATTAAAATTTAATCATAAATCTAAAATGTCTATCGAAATTTCATTTATTTTCTAATTTTTAGAATAGACTAATTAAAATTTTAAATACTTTCTATTGAAGAAAATATTTTGGTTTAATCATTTATAACTAAATATTTTAACAATTTATTAACAATTGTTTTTTAACAATTATATATATTTATATATTACAGGTTTTACTGAAAACAGTTTAGTTATGAATAGAAAGGTTAGGTTATAAATTTATATTTAAATATCAAAGAAAAATCCATTACCCTTCCTTTTTCAATAATATAGAATGTCGCTCCTTTTTCTCCTTCACGGATGATGTAATCTCCCTGTGAATAATGATTCTCTCCCAACACTCCGGCAATTTTACCAAGAGTTTCCATGTTCATATCTTGAAAGGTTGGCACACTAAAACCATTAACATAAAAAAAACTAAATAAATCTTGGGATTTCTCTTAAATGAATTTTATTTTAATTAAAGTTTCCATGATAAATGATAATAATATTATTATTAAATTATTATCTTTGAAACAAAGATCAAAGACAATCGGTTTCGATGATTAATTATTGTAAAAATTAATTAAATATCTAATTGTCAAATCAAATTCGTTTTGCAAAAATAATAATAAATTAATTTTTTTTTGAAATTGTTTACAAAGAATTTAGATAACAGTAAATTTTATCTGATATTATTTTGTCTTATGAATTTATTAATTAGACTAATTTTCTTTGGAATTATTTATAGATATAATAACAACTAAATTAATCAAAACTAATTTCTTTTGAATTTGTTTCTTTAGGAGATAATAATTACACATAGATACAAAATGATTAATAATAAAATTACAACTAATGTGTTTCATACAAATTATTCTTTACATAATGTCAATTAAATGTTTTGTTTTTCCTTTTGTTTTATCCGGAAAATTGATTCAAATTAAAATATTCCTTTCAATGCATAACTAATTATTTATCAGGAATAGTTGCGTTTTCTATAATTATAAAAAATATGTTTTTTAATTATTTCTACGATTATATTAAGTAGTTTTGTATTTTTAATTATTTATATATTATTTATATTATTTCTTTGTTTTAGATATTTATCTTTAAAAATGAATAATGGAATAGAAATGATAGATATTTATAGTAAAACTTTGAATAAATAGTATTTAATTTATACATATAATTTATAATACTTTTGTAAATTCGTGTATTTTGAAGGTTTATTTTATTTGATTGGTAAATTTTGTTTTTGAAAATCTTTAAAATTAAAATTAAATTTTATTTCGTTTTGTGTGTGAATTGAATATCATTTTAAAAAATAAAATATTTCTTTTGAACATAGTATAATTTAAAAAATAATTTATTATTTAAATTAAACTTAAAATTATTATTTGTTTATCTACAGTTTTTTTCTATTCAATCTTGTGATAACAGTGAAACTATCGAAATATATCGTAAAAAGTATTTTTGGGTGGCAATTTCTAATAATTTAATAAGTTATTGTTTGAATGTTTCCTCAAATATGCATTTTGATTATGAATGTCTATTATAAAAAATATTATGTAGGTATTTTTTGCAAAATTGTAAAAGTAAATGATAATCATTAAAACACTGTAAGTTTTAACTTATATTTCTTCATTGTACTTTTTGATTAACTAATTGCATTAGGTCAAGTTTTATTGTGCGTCACTATGGATGTTCAAAGTAGTTAATAAAGATGACGTTTGAGGACAATCTGTTAATTTGAGAAATAGAATTTCGATTTCAGTAATATATATTTTAAGGGTCCATAAATATGTTATTAGAAATTAATTATTGTTGACTTTGTAATGAGTATAAAAAATCTAAATTTTATATAAAAACGGATTATTAATCAAGAAAATGAAAAATAGCTGATGGCAAAATGACCCCTGGCAGCATGGAGCCATCATTAAAATATTTAAAGAAAATTTTCATGTATTAATATATTGAATCAGTTTTTTTGATCAAGTTTTAAATTTACTTAGGAATTTATAGAAATACTTCTATAAATTGTATTAAATTATGATAAAAAATAGTTTATTTAATTTATTTAATTTTTGTGTTTAGACTTTCATTGGATCTCTCATTATTTACCATTTATTTAGGTTTTTTATTTTTATTTTCACTTGTTTCCATTTTTCTTGCAAATATGTGAATTCTTAAGTTACAAAAGCGATTAATTATTTGTTTCTCTCTCACACACACACACACACATATATATATAATATATATATATATATATATATAATAGATATAATAATAGATATATATTAAAACAGTTATGCTATTTTGTTTTTATTGTAAAAAGGAAGGATGAAAGTGAAAGATAGAACTGGTATTGGTAATCTCTTTGAAGTAAGACAGGTAAACATAAAATATATAATCAAGGAATTATGATTATGAGAAAATAGAGGTAAAGGATATTGTAGAGATATTAGTCTTGGCAGGAAATCAGTTATTTATTCTGATGTATTTTTTTGTTTTAAATTTGTATGGTGTGTATTGTATTTATTTTTATATTTCACTAGTATTATGTTTAGAATTATAATAATTGTTATAGTTATAGATAAAAAATAAATAATCAATTCTCTATAAAAATAAATGTATGGAATGAAAGATTTTAAAAAACCTATTGGAAATTACAAAATTAAATCCAGAAAAATATCAGAAAAAAACATGAAAGTAAAGAAGACAGATTAAAAGAGGAGATACTTATTTTATCTTTCTGCATTATAAAAGTTGTTACATTTTATTTTTTTCATAATAAATATATGTTAGTCTGGCCGAAAATTAATTTTATTTTACTTTCAAATCACACACTCTTATTTGATGAGAACTGATGAAAGCATGCATCACTAGAAACTTCAGGGTGATCGGACAACTGGAAGTGGTCTCACATAAGAGCTAATAAATACAACACAAAAACGAATTTGCAAATAAATTCAGTTCACGTAATTAAGTATACATTTAACTTTATATTATAACTACGTACACTTCCATACTGAAAACAAATGTATCAGTCAAAAATGCAACTTTCAGGCAGTAGGACGCTTTTTATTAGGTCTTTTTTTTATATACAGTAGCTGGCATTTTTCATCATTCTTTGTCAAAACCTCGTCGAAGCAGGTTGCTAGTCAAACTATCCATCCACTCTGCACAGCCATTAACTACCTTTACTCGTGTGTTGTCCACGTGCTAAATAGTATCGAATGGAACTTTTGTATTAGATGAAGGGCTTCAATCAGTCAGACGGCGAAGATCCTCTGTCTACGGATTACGCTTCATGCAAGTTACTATGGCTTTCTCGTATTCAGCTGTTGTTTTGTCCTTAAACAATGGTAGTACTACCAGATCCTCACTGAGGTACAACAGATGCAGCCGCATCGTTTTCACTACCACACTAGCGATCTTTTTGTTACTTGTATGAAGCTCATAATCAGCTGTAGTATCGTAAAGTCATTGATCGGAACAGCTTAAAAAAATGAGTAGCAAGCCAGAAGCTGGTGTGGCAAGATTCCAGCTACGTTTTCTTACATGTAGTGAGACACCCACCAACATCAGTATCACTTTTCTAAGGCTCAAACTTTGACTAGTCAGTAAAATCTCACTGATATTTGAGTTAGCCGAACAGATCTATTTCATCAAAGCATCAAGCACAACGGCATGTAGTCAAGCTTATCTTCAATGTTTTAGTCAAGGTTTCTTTAAGGTTGAAAGATATATAAAAGAATTTAAATTGTTTTGTATTTTTATTTAAAACTTCAACCAATGCAATGCATAATCCTCAACCATAATTTATACAATTCACTCTTCTAATTAATATTCAACGTAATCTTTTTGTTCAATTTTTCGAGCAAAAAATAACAATTTTACTACATAAAACACTCATTTTGTATGGAGCATGTCTGTTTATCCGAATTCGGAATTTTCCGGATTTTCCAACGGGAATAGCTAGATTTAATCTTCTAATTACCTATAATATTTTCTTTGATATTGTTAATTCCTTACTTTTTAAAAACTGACTTTCCTTTCTTAAAATAAAAACAAATTTAATCATTTAATTAATTAATTTATTAGTTTGTTTGTTTGTACTTTTTAAATGTCCTTCATAAGAATTTCATCTATTAAAATACTTTTGTTCGTATTTATTTTTTTTATTTATAATCTGTTTCATAATTTCCCCTTCGGAAATTATTGAGTTTTATATTTAATTTATATTTAATTTTAAAAATTGTTTACTTTGTTTAATTAAAATCTATGCAAGAAGACAGATTATAAATACTTTCAGATAAAGAATGGAAAACGTTTTGTCGGAGTAAACTGGACCTATTGAGATTTGAAAAGTTACAGTTTCATTTTCATTTCACTTTACACGACCTGTGAAAGTGTCAAATTTAATTCCACGCTAGGCCTGGAATTATAGAGTTTTTTTGGGTTTAAATTTTAGAGTGAATTTCGGACCTTTTGTCACACCTGATTATATTATTTGGTATTTACTCATTGTTTTGTTTTATTACTCATTGATTATTGTTTTATTGTTTTCATTTTTAACTTTCCGTTTGGTATTGATGTGTTTGTATTAATGCCAGATTTTACATTTATTCTCCAAACCTTTCGAAGTTTACAGTTTTAGCAAAAGTAATATTGTGAATGGTTAGGCAAACCTTTTATGATGTTGATATATTTTATTTGATCTCAGTTCGCTTCTCTGTAACTAGGTTTTTTGATGAGTCCTTTTATTATATTTGTTGAGGAATTGTGGTAGTTGGATAGTACGCTTGTTTTCTTACAAAGACGTAGGATTACTCTAAGAATTGTTCCTAGATCAGGCATTTTGATATAAAATTATGGTTGTTTTCAAACAGCATAAATTAAATTTTAAACAAATAAATTATAAGATAATGCTTTGCTGAAAATATTTTATAACATTTTTTTATAATATTTTTTATTTCAATAAATTTTATTATTATTCAAATGAATTAAATTGCGAATATATATATATATATATATAAATAATTAAATAAATTTGGAAACGATTTAATTAAAAGATAACGCCAATAAAAAACTTTTCGTCCAATATATTTCGATAGCATAGCTATCATCTTCAGGTACTCAAAACCAACTAAAAATGTTAATTCATAAAATTTTCGTTGGTTTTGAGTACCTGAAGATGATAGCTATGCTATCGAAATATATATATATATATATATATATATATATATATATATATATATTTTATTTGCTCAGCATTATCCAAACCCAGAGAATAAAATTTAATGGAAGAAAAATAAATTCAAGAAATTTCAAGAAAATCTTGTTGACATTAATGTCCAAGATATTGAATTACTTATGCTATATTTTTCATTGAAAAATGATTCTTGGAGAAATTTATAATATTTCTATTACAGAAATTTTAAGACAATATTTTTCCAATCAGTTTGGCATCAAATAGAAAAATCAATTTGATGACAATTTTTAGTCTTTTTTTCCACTGAAATTCATTCCGAGTATTATCATTTGTTTTCCATCATTTATTTTCGTGAAAAAAAAATTTATTTTTAATCTACAGAGACAAATAATAATTGATTGGTAATAAATCAAATGTCACCGTAACTTGTGGATTAATTAAGATTAATTTGTTAATATCTCAATGAATTTAAATAAGGAAAACATTTTTGTTTATTTCTTTTATATTATAAATCGATTTTTCACTTTGATTATTTTGATTAAAAATCAATTTCTTATTACAATTATTATTTAAATTAATAAATAATTATTTGAACTTTAAAATTATTTTTGGTTTATTTTGTCGATAGTGATAGCATTGATATAAATATAATTTAAATAAATAACTATGTAAGCTAATTTCCGCAAGATTTATTAATAAAAATGAAATATGAAATATTTCAACCTCGAGTAGGTCATGATCACTCACAAATAAAATTTAACGAGACTTTAGCTTTCTGCTTTTTCTTCTCTAAATTATCTTTTTTTTCCGTTAACTGTTTTTTAAATATACATTTATTTAAACAAAATTTTCAACTTAAATTTACTAACATTAAAAATTGAATATATCCGAATAAAAATTATAAAATAATTTTAAAATTCAAATATTCTGAAATTCAATTTGCATTTTATAAAGATTTAAATAATATAAATGATTTAATATTGTTTTACTAATTATTATTATTATTATTATTATTATTATTATTATTATTATTATTATTATTATTATTATTATTATTATTATTATTATTTTATTACTTAGAATTTTGAAAAATAATGTTATCTAATTTATAAACAACTCCTACCTTTTTAAAAATCGTATATAATCTTCTTGTTTTCTTAAACCGGTTTTCATCATAATTGACTGAAAGCACTGCCGGTCAATCGCCCATAATTTGCATTCGGTTGTTGCTTCATAAATTTGAATAAATTTATTTTATAATTGAAAATAAGTTAAATTAATTTTAAACAAAAATGACTATCAAAATTATATCGTTTTTATTTTTGAACTGTTTGACTTTGAATTTTTTAACATTTTTTGTTCATTAGACTGAAAAGCGTATTTTTATATTATTTAAAAAATTTTCTTTAGTATCCTAAAAGTCTAGAGTTCGGAAACGGCTTGTTGAGAAGATAACGTATTAAAATTAGTTTCCCTTATTATAACCTTAAAATGAAAAAATAATAAATTTTGTTTAAAGAATCTTTTACTATATCTTTTACTCCAAATCAGTAATTACCAACCTGTAGGCGACGACCCAACCGACTGACAATTCGCCAAGGTCATCGTTAAAGTTATTAATTTCAATTTTAATCGCACTTAAAGCGTAAACATTTTATTTCTTTGCTATTTCATTTTTAAAAAAATTTACAAAAAGTAAAATAAATTCTTGTGTTCATAAATTATTATGATTCAATTATATAAAATTTGTCACTTAACAACGCAGTGAAGGATAGACAACTAGATAAATCTCATTGTTAAGATCATCGCAACTTGAAAAATGTTATCAATTGATCATAGCTCCAGAAAGATTCGGAAACACTGCACTAAATTGTTTAAATTGGAAATGATTAAAGATTAAGTACTAATTAAAATGTTTAAGTTGTTGTTTGGACTCTATCATTTTTTTACACACAAAATGATCTTTTTTCTTCATTGTACCATTGACTCAATGATGTTCTAACCATTTACAAAGATTTTTTTTATGTTAAATTTCGGCTTATATAGGTTAAGGAGATTGTTGAGTTCAGCCAAGTCTTCTGTAAAAATGACTTATATCTCAGAACTGCTAACGTGAATATTATATAGGTGTGAGGGAATGTGTGCTCTTCATTTGATATAACAAACTAAACAACTTTAGTTAAGTTAACTAATTTTATTTCAAAATAACAAATAGACAACCACTTAAATATTACCGACACTGAGAGTAATATTATTATTATTATTATTATTATTATTATTATTATTATTATTATTATTATTATTATTATTATTATTATTATTATTATTATTATTATTATTATTATTATTATTATTATTTCACATAAAATGATCTTTTTTCTTCATTGTACCATTGACTCAATGATGTTCTAACCATTTACAAAGTTTTATTATGTTAAATTTCGGCTTATATAGATTAAGGAGATTGTTGAGTTCAGCCAAGTCTTCTGTAAAAATGACTTATATCTCAGAACTGCTAACGTGAATATTATATAGGTGTGAGGGAATGTGTGCTCTTCATTTGATATAACAAACTAAACAACTTTAGTTAAGTTAACTAATTTTATTTCAAAATAACAAATAGACAACCACTTAAATATTACCGACACGGAAAGTAATGCATTCTACAATTAATCTTCCTAAATAATCCTCATAATTATAGTTATTTCACAATCTTTGGCATATAATTTTATACCCTTTCTTTGAAATTTTTATTAATTTAATTTATAATTTTTTTATCTTTTTATTTATCTCTATAGTAAGTCATTAGAGAATTGATCATTATGAAAAAAATATAATAAAAATAAATAGTAAAATTGTAAATTAACAATTATTTAAAATATAATTATTTAAATAATAAGGAAATAACAATTATCAAATAAAACAACATTTTTTTTATCATTATCCTTTTAAACTAACAAAACAGTTTTACAAAGTATTGTTTGTTAAGGAACTTCGAACAAAATTGTCTTTCCACAATATAGCATCCTGCTTGCTTTTGATGTAATAATTATCTAATAATATTGCCAGATACAATATTTATTTCAAAAATATTTTGGAAGTAAATTATAATATATATTATCATTTATTTTATTTTATAAACTGTTAAAAGTAAAATACATTTTATTTCTGATAAATTAAAAATATCTTTGCTTGTTTTGTTTATATTTTTAAACCTTAATTTTTCAAATAAAAACAAAACAAGGGGAGATTTTAATCAGTTTATAAAATGAAATTAGTTATTATATATGTTATAATTTGCTTCCAAAATTATTTTGAAATAAAAATTGTATTATTTTAGTGAGATAAAAGTATTTAAATGCTCAAATAAATACCTCTTACACTTGCCGTCCTTGTACAATTATATAATATTGCAAGTTCTCCAAAAACTGTTCCGGGACCCATTTCACGAATAATAGCTCCGGATTTCGTAACTTCAACTAGTCCATCTGAAAAGAATTTAATTAATTGAAAATTTGTAAATAAAAATGTAAAAATTAATCTATTGACTTATTCGAAAAGTATATATATATATATATATATATATATATATATAGAGAGAGAGAGAGAGAGAGAGAGATATTCCAATGAAAACTTTCTCTATTTGCATTTTGACTTTGTCCAAAGACTAGAGCTTCTTTTGCATATAGTTCACTGTCAAAATGAAGGAATTACTATTTATTATAAGATAAATTTTAACTTGTCCATAGAGGATTCAGTTCGCTCTCTGCTTTTTCTCTGATTGAATTTTTTCTCTGTTTTTATTCGTTTTGTTCACAAATTTGTGGGATTAAAATATTTTAATAATTGAAGAAGCGAAAGGTGAAAGACTTGTTTAGTTTTGTTTTGGAGTCGAAATATTTCATATTTTATTTGATAAATAAACACTGTAAATATTGGTTTACATAGTTATTTTTGTAAATTATATTTTGAAAATATTATTTGCTATAAAGTTTATTATAAAACTAGATTACATAATTGAAATCACTTTATATAATATTTATTAAAAAACTAAAAGTAAATGAAAAAGCAAAATAATAATTTTTATTAAAATTTATACTATTTATATATTTATAATTTATAACTTATACTTGTGAGTACATAAAATTTACTAAGCTATCATTTTCCTATTTTTTATAACTTCTTCCTCGTTCATATCAAATAGTATTATTATTTGTCAAATATCATTTTTATATTTAATTATTATATTAATATAGAATTTTTCTAAAATATAATATATTTATGAATTTATATTTTCGTTATAATTTAGACATATAATTTTAATTGTATTAATATTTTTCACTTACAACGCCGTCGTCACAACTATGTGAGTTCTTTCTTTGTGGCTTCGATTGAAAAACACTGAGATAAAACAAAAATGTATATTTGTGCGTGAATAGTACAAGTTTAATTAGGCAGTAATATTGTTTGGATGCAAAATTAATAAAATTAAATTAATTTTTTACTGTAAAATATTGTCATTGCATTCTATGTTGGATCTCATAATAAAAGGTTTTTTTAGATTTTAATATCGGACTAAGCCGACATCCAATAAAAATTTTGTGTTTTTAACTACTTTTCTTGTTAGAAATTAAATATATATTTAGTGTAAAAGAAAAAAAAGTTTTTGTTTTATTGTGTACCGACAATAGTTATAGAAGAAGTTAATATCTTTGCTCTTTTATAGATTTGGTAAAATTGTTGAGAACTCACGGTTATATGATAATGAATCTGTAAGAGGCAGATATTATTTCTATTGTGGTTATTTGTTTTTTTTTTCGTGAATGGGTTGCAAAAATTGACAAAATGTTTCAAGTTGAAAATAGAAAAATATTTCTATTCATTGATAACTTTTCAGGGCATGTTTTGAAACACATTATTTAACAATGTAAAAGTTGTGTCCTTTCCTCAAAATTGTACTTCAAAGCTTCAACTAATGAATAAAGGCATAATTGCTAATTTAAAAAACTTAAATATAGATCTGCGATGGTTAGAAGAACTTTG